>CM036940.2:99780617-100380617 GCA_020352615.2 Yoshiicerus persimilis
ATATATATCAGTGCAGTAGTTAAACCGTTGATGGAATTTGACAGCCTAATGTCCATTAATATTCCGTAATACTTACATTGGACACATTTTTCTTAATTTCCAATAGCATTACTTTATTATTACAACCACAACTGGAAATAAGCACAAGAAACAAGGCTCATAAAATGCATTTGTTCTCCATTACTTACCCTAATACAGTTCTTTCAGTCCATTACGTAATAATCTTTACTAGTAATCATATAATTGCTACTCCTGTTTGTGGTTCATTTACGTAGTCAGAATGCAGCTCAGATATCATTAATTTAATTACATCAATCAACACGATGGTAATTTACTTTGTCCTTGGAAATTTTGTCATTTCAATAATTCGCACAATAAGATAATAAAGCGATATTTTCATAACACTTGTTATTTAAAGAAAAATGCAGGGCGAGCTTCTTTCTTTCCTGGGAATGCATTGAGTCATAAATAACCGATAGAAGAGTACAAGGTAGAGCAAACGAAATCATGGTTTTAGAAAGTACATAAAAATTTATCGGTAGCTGCATGAAGTTTTTGCAATACTGTTGCCAACTTTCTTTCAAATGGGATTCAAGGAAATCCACTATTGTTGTAGCTACTTCGAAAAAACACAAATTGTATTTCCAAATCATTGGTTGGCATTACTTATTCCACTCTTTCGGTGTCTTACACCGTTTCCCACATGAAGCTATGAAACGGGAAAAGAACTATCCAGAATTACTCAGAATTATTGGAATTTTCTACAAAAAGTATTATGTAACCATTTGGCAGACGATATCAATAAGGTAAAGTGGATTTCTTTTGAATCGTTAGAGAAATATCTTTGCTAATTTGTAATTATTTACTATGTAATTATTTACTAAAAGGCGCTTTGCTCATTCTTCATTATGTGTTGCCGAAATGATTTTTTTGCGAAAAATACTTTATCAGAGAACTCAAAGAATAGTGAGATATTAAAAAGAAATCACTCAACTGGAAATAGTAAGTCAAATGCTCCTTAGGCCATAGTATAATTAAATAAACAGTAAATCATTAAATTACCCAAATTCTTAGTATCCTGGGAATTAACTTAAGTAAAATAATGAGAGACTTAGTTAGTGGTATATGGTATTCTGAGTTGGCCAAAAATAAAACTACTAAAAAGTATAAAACTACTAAGCCAATAATGTATTGGGACTAAGGTACACCACCTGGACTTCAATTCGTTGTGTACTGATGAGTATATCTTTTTCCTAAATTGAAAACTACTTGTTGGTTTGGAAATCTCATCGGCAAATTTTGTATGTAAACATTTACTTCTTTACCTGCTTTTTGTTAGATAGTTAGTTAGTTATATTTACTGTTTTGTTTACACACTTTTGAATAAACTGAATAACTTTTTAAATAAGCTAAAGCGTTTTAGAATTAATTGAGAATTGTTTTCCTAAATTGAGATTTTTCGATTTAATCAAAGAATTTTGAATAAAGTTAACAGGGTTGGCCAAAATACTTCAATTCGAAAATACAAAATACAAAATACTTTTTAAAATTAGTGAAAATACAAAATACAAAATACAAAATACTTTTGACAAATTAGTCAAAATACAAAATACAAAATACTTTTGACAAATTTAGTCAAAATACAAAATACTTTTGACAAATTAGTCAAAATACAAAATACAAAATACTTTGCTCGAACTTCCAGAAAATACAAAGTATTTAATCAAAATACTTGATAAAATACAAAATACTGCAATTTTATCAATTATTTATTTCCACTTTAACTGCCGATTTACTATCATAATTTAATGTAATACTACAATTTAATTTAATATTACAATTTAATTTAATATTAGCTACTTAATTTAATAACTCAAGTTTAAAAGCCGCATCAACGAATTTCTAGCAATAACTTGGTAGTTATTGATTTTCAGAAGAGTCAATTTCTCAAAATTTGGGTCACTGAGTTTACGCCTAATGAAATTTCAGTATAAAGTAGTGGAAGAGTAATCAAATTTCAGATATCTCAGCTTGGTAGTTGAGACTAAAGTTGCCCGAGTCTTAGTAAGAATACCCTCTGAAACGATATCCTAGCGCAAAGCGTGCGAATGCACGTTTTCCTACAGACAAAGTATTTTGTATTTTCTCAAGTATTTTCACTATCAAAATACTTTCCAAAATTAGTGAAAATACAAAATACAAAATACAAAATACTTTTGACAAATTAGTCAAAATACAAAATACAAAATACTCCGCTCGAACTTTCAGAAAATACAAAATACAAATAGTATTTTGTATTTTGTATTTTGTATTCCGACAAAGTATTTTGGCCACCCCTGAAAGTTAAACATCTTCGAATAAAATGAGCAATTGTTTATTGCATTGAAAATAAAATTTCGATATTTGGTAACACCTGTTCTGAAAGGGTTTACTGTGGTAAGTGATGCAACACTGGAAAGTGTCATAATTAATAAATGTTTTGCATGATACTACAATAATTGGAAACTTTCAGTGACTTATCATCCATTATTACTATCCATCGTGAAATAAAAAATAAATGTGTATTAATTTTGATTAAGAATGCAAAAGCTCATCTATGGAGAATTTGTCCACATTAAATTATATAATATGATTTAAATTATGAAGACAATATCTTTTAATATTGCATAATTTCTTCATTCAAGTTGATTGTACCTATATACTAAGTTTTAGTACTTTCTTTTTGATTTCATTAAATGTATTGTATTAAATAAATGCTGTTTCAATATTTTTATTATATAAAGTTCTAAAATTTCGGCAATGCATAAGGTGTCAATATTTTTACAAACCTTTGTATAATGCTATGTATTATATATATTAACGCAAAACATGAAATACACTAATAAATGAAAATTGTTAAAAATGACATTTTATTTTTCGTATTTACACTGGGTTGTATCCATTTGGTCCTCGTAATTCACAAATAGGATCCTTTGAGCCTCGTGTTTACTTAGCTAACATGCCATCTTATGTTAAGATTTGTAGAGTAACTCTGGAATGGACTAATCAGTGATAAGCGACGGCAAAACATATTTCAATGCTGAATTTTATGTTTATGCTGAGACAGAATCTTAAGAAATAAAAATAAAATTAGTGGTTTTAAAGTTATACTTTTATTTACCAAATAAGAACTTATTAAAACCCAGCAATGCTATCTATAATACAGGGTATATAATTTTAATTTGGTTTCCACAAGATCTATAAATGTAGTACAATATGATATATTACGATTAAAAGACTTATATTATTTATACTAATAATATGTTCAACATTTTAAAATTGATGAAATGAAGTCATGTTAAAGTAAAGAATTCCACCCGTATAAACTGAATATACTATAACGCAACTTGAACTATTATTGATTTACCAGCAATTTACTTTAAAACTAGATGGAATAAAAATGCAGTTGAAATTAACATGAAAATATTAAATATTTGTTTTAATCACGCTATTAAAGCCTTGTGCTTGGGCTAGTTCAAAATTCAGTGTTAATCTATCCTCCAAGCTATCCGATTCCGAAGCTTCCGCAGCCTGCGTGGCCCCAAGAGCCCCTGAAGCACCTCCTGTCATTTCAAGTTGTTCATATCTCTTTGGCAATCGTTGTAGAACTGTTGAATCAGCAACACGATCTGTAAAAGAAAATTTTGAACACAATTTTAAAATTTCGTAATTCATTGCTTGCCAAAATTATTGATACCTTTCATGTTCAAATAATAATATTTTCTCTGTATGAGATTATTGCTTTAGAAGGCTTACCGACATTGGCAGCTGAAACTGTCAGAATGTAAGTTAATAAGATAGTGCATGACAAAATCAAATAAATAGTGAAGCCCTTCATTTTGGAAAGTGTAAAATTTGAATTAAAAATTGAAGTGGGCAGAAGTTTTCTGGATGAAATGGGAAATCAAATTGTAATTGACAACTGATAACTTTAACAAATATTCAACCCTTTTTATTTGCTTCTGAAAAATACTTCAGCAGAACTAAGGATCAAACTAAGTAAGGCCAGTAGAACAAAAGTTAATAATATGATTATACAAGTACATAGTGCTCAATATAGCACGGTGACGCATTTAACGTAGAAATGTTTCTAACTTCAGTAGATTTTTCTCTGAATTACAAACATTACATGGTATGCTGTAGTAGTCGATAAACACTTATTGAAAGTTACATCCCTTAAGTTTGCTTTAGGCGATTTTTGTGTATTCACTGTTAAGTATAATCCAAAATGGTAAATAAGGAATACTACTCAAACCATGAATTTCCGAGAAAACGACATTATGGAGACCTACCGGATTTACGATGTTTTTTACAATTGACATTACATACAAATGGATTAATATGACATGAATTCTCAGTATCCTAGAGATTAACTTTTTAAGGAGAATAATAAGAAACTCAGTGGTATTCATCTGTTTACAAAAATAAATTAAATGGTAAACAGCCAATAGTGTATTGGGGCAAAGGTGTACTACTTTTGGCGAATACTTCAGTATTCGCTAGATTTCATTGAAGCCACACTAAGATTATATGAAAAGGTACATTTGTCGCCACTTATGACGACTTCTTTTTGCTTAATTGGATTACGCCACCCATAATACAAATATAGTATTATTCTAGGCACAAAATGTTTCAATATTCTTTCATGCGAAATTGTAACACGAATAATGCATGAAATTTTGTATTGAAAGAAAATAAACTAAGAATTAACGTTCTTAGAATTATATTAATATCACATCTGTAAACATTAGCGAAATATTGCTTTAAATTGACAATTTCTTCATGTAAACAGTAGTTATATAGTTGACTCAAAATAATTGACGCGTTCTGTCAGATTATTTGAAGTGTAGCGCAAACATCTCCAATACCGTAATATCGGTGACCCAGTTTAGATTGTGCATAAAAACAATTTTTGAAAGATCTGTAAAATAAAGACAATTAGAACACGTTAGTGGACTTTAGACTTCAAAATCGTTTATTGATTACAGTGAGATGCACGCCATTTGGATTAGTAGATATTTTTAATTACATGCTTAAGCAACTCATTCTGGTCAAAATATTTGAAAATTTAAAAGCGCAATTCGAAAATTATGTGAAATGCAATTAGATACTAGAAGAAGTACTGCAACGCAGAGAATTTTCTATAAATGAAACTTTCAGATTTTTCTTTGGGAGAAGAATTACGTTTGGGATAGACAATCAAGATATTGTACTAAATGCTTATTAGTTTCTCAAATGACACATTTATCAGTGCAGTAATTAAACCGTTGATGGAAATTGACGGCATAATGTCTATTAATGTAGAGGAATATCTTCATTGTACGCATTTTGTTTATTTTCCAATGGCATTACTCTATCATTCCAAACTTTACTAAAAAATAAACATACGACGGAATGCATATACCTGCGCTGTTCTCCATTACTTATCATATACTGTTCTTTCATTCCAGTACGTAATAATTGAAAATTGCTACTTCTGTTTGTAGTTCATTTATATAGTTAGAATGTAATTCAGATGTTATTATTTTAATTGCATCAGTCAACACGATCATAATTTACTTTCACCTTGGAAAATTTTGTCGTGCCTTTAATTGCACAATAGGACAATAAAGCAGGGAAGGAAAAAGCCAGCTTTTTGGGTTTTTGGGCTTTTTGCTGAAAAAGCCGGCTCGCAAATTAGGAAAAAGCTGGCTTTTGGCTTTTTAAACTAAGTGAAGACAAACGACATCCATGGAATTAATATACTTTCTTACATCTCGAAATTCATCAATACCAATCAGTACCTTTATAACTGATAATTGCCACGTTTTTGATTTGTGATTTTTAATCTTGATTTATGTCATCACATTTTAATTAACTTAGATAATGAAGAAATTATATGCTCTGCAACAAAGAGCAGTATTGAATTCAGTAATAGTAATATACATAGATAGTTTGTACGTGGTTTGTACTTAATGTAAATGTGGAGTGCTAAAGTAATTAGAGAATCCCAGTAAATTATACCGCCTATGAATTTCTAGCATTACTAGTGCCATTAAAAACCCCAAAGTTGAACAGTTATAAAACATTACTTATAAATTATTCATAATAAGATTTCATTACTATCAAGATTATCTCTGGATTCCTTGGGAAACTTGTACGATGTTACGCTAGGTGACAATATAGGTAGCAAAAAGCCAAAAAGCCAAAAAATCTGGCTTTTTGGCTTTTTGCTGCAAAAAGCCGAGCTTTTTGCTGCAAAAAGCCGAGCTTTTTCCTTCCCTGCAATAAAGTGATATTTACATAAGACTTCTTATTTAAAGAAGATTGCAGGGCAAGATTATTTCTTTCATTTCGTTGCATTGTGTCTGAAATAACCGATCAATCATTACAAGGTAGAGCAAATGAAATCATGGTTTTAGAAAGCACTTTAAAATATATCGGTAGCTGCATGAAGTTTATGCAATACTTTTGCATACTTCCTTTCAAATGGGATTCAAAGAAATCTACTATTGTTTTAGCTGTTTCGAAAAAACACAAATTGTATTTCCAAATCATTGGTTGGCATTACTTATTCCACTCTTTCGGTGTCTTATACCGTTTTCCACATGAAGTTATGAAACCCGAAAAGAACTATCCAGAATTACTCATGACGTTCACATTCGGCACAGCTTATTTTTGGGCGTGGACCGTTTTCTTGAACTTCTCAAATAGAAAACTCGAAATCGTTACATTTTTTCAAAAGTTAATTCACGTCAGCAAGGAATTGGAATGTAAGAATTTTTTGCGATCAAAACAATTTTTTTGTAAAATTTCGGATAAATTCAAAATAAATTCAAAATAAGCTTTTTCTGCTAAAGATGGGAAGATATTTTACGATTTTGACGTTTAATATTTGTGTAAGTTCTTAACGTTTATTGATTATTTTTTATATTTATTTTTTGCAGATAAATCGAAGAAATCTCATAAAAAGATCTGGAGAAATATTAATATTTTATTATTTCTACATGTGTACGGCATTTTTGCGGCAGTTATAATTTACATTTTACAGTTTATATTTTTCCGGCATCAGAAACAATACCTTTATTCATTCATTCCAGAAAAATATCAGTCAACACCAGTTTTTCTTATTTATATGGTTTATGAAACATTTTCTAAATTATCGCTCTGTTGTTCCGTTCTTTGGCAGTGTTATTTTATGGAGTTTTACATGATTGTCATAACATACTGGATTTCTTTTCAATGGTATTTACTGTTTTATAAAATACATTTAATTGCCTCTATTTTAAATAATTTCTGTATTATTTTTCAGTAAGATCAGAAAATCTCTTGGAAAGCAAGTAGAAGAACTACGAAAGTTGATCATTCTGAATAATTGCTATGATTGCTGTAATATTACTTATACTTTCCCAAATACTGTTTTCTTTTTTGCTCTTTATGGTCTGGTTGGGCTTTTTGGTGTGATTCGTTTTTATGGAAAGATACCAATTTATTACTATGCGATATTCCTCGTGTTTGCGATATTTTTCAACGTTTCGTCCACCCTTATTCTTAGTGTTGCTGCTAAAGTATTCCACTGCTCTACGAATTCTCATGATTTGATGAAAAGGAAAACGACGCAAGATAGATTTTTGCAGTCAAAAAAAATGAGCATAAAACCCTTTGGTATTCGAATTGGAATGCTACGTCACGCACATTATATATATGTTTTGGAATTTTTCGAGCATAATTGTAATCTTATGTTTACGTTGCTGCTGTTGTTCCCTAAGGTTTGACCTAATAATGAATCCCATTCTTTGAATGCCCTGTTATAGATCTTCCTCTTGGCAATTTTCTAGTGCTAACAAGTGCTATATCTTCTGCTGCTTAAATAACTACATTATTATTGAGCCATTGTCTTGTGCTTTTCATACCAAGTCATAACCAAATTGCATTGCTTGCAACCGTGATTAGATAATTAATATATTTATTACCATTTAATATGAAAAATGTATCTAAGCAAGTGAAAACCAAATAATTATGAAGTAGTGCTTTGAGGCAAATAGAATAGTTTGCCTGTTATCTCCTTAGTGTCAATTATGTATTCATGAAAGCGTAATTAAAAATTACTCCCTTCTTTAATTTCATAATTTAATAAATACTCTACAATAAAGGATTTTTCATTTCCAATGTGTAAAACAACTTGTGGACATACTTTACTCTAGGTTGGATGTAGGTTAGCTCTCCAATCCATTAGACCTAATTTCGAATGCTTATCCATTCTCAAATTGTATAGTACTCGGGACAGATAGATATAGTCTCCGAAATCTTATAAAAAAGCTTCTGCTTCCTAATAATGATACGTAATCGAAAATTTTTCATCATTGGCTTATTTCGCGGAAGGAGCTGCGTCATACATACAAGAGAATCAAGACAGTGGTTTTCATGTGCAATACAGCTAGGTTATTCGAGGTGACAATTCTTATATATCACTTAAAATGAATGCACACACGATCAAAAAATTTGCGAATTCGTAAAATTGGGAACTCGAAGTTTCAAATTGTTCAACTTATGAGAAACCCATGAGTACTTTACCTATAGGTTATGTGACATGATCGGAAATTTGAGTTGAAAGAAGAGGCTTATTGGATTTCACTTAAAGATGACGCTAATTTCAAAGGCTACCGTCTTTCCCTGGAATTAAAATAAAATTTTACTATTACAGGGCTTTTTAATACAAATCTCTCAACTGTAGACAAAATGTACATTACTTGTATAGGAGATAATCTCTAATTGCAGGAGGTAGGTTTAGTTCCGATATCCGATGCAGTCGCTCTCGCCGTACGAATTGCCGAATGCACGGCGACACAGGAACATTAATGGTAATAGTTCAACTGCAATAAAAATACAAAAATATAATCAGTTATCATTTCAATAGCCTATGAATTATACCTAATCGAAAATTAAACTCACGGTCGAGTCCGCGAATGTATTTCATCGTAACTTCGCAATGACCCCAGACGGTAGACACGATGGGATATAACTTTTTTCCTTTCAAACCGCGAAATGCAATTCCTAGATATTGGCCGTCTACTACAAATGCCAAAGTGCCTTCTTCCATATCCAACACAACTATAGAAAGCAACAAACCATGTAAAATTGGACAATGATTTCAGATATACGCAATGCAAATAAGGAAAATTGTACCTAAAAACCTATCTGGTACGACAAAATTTTTATTCGGTTTGAGTAAATCTGGGTACGGTATACCAGAGGCAATATTTTCACAGTCGTGGTACAACTTATTCACTTAGTTGTGCAGGTATTTGTTTCCACCTCGGGTATAGTAAGGTTAAGATCTGGAAGGGAACAACGGCGTAATACCGAGATTCAAAAACGTTTGGTTGTTGAACACTCGGGACTGATAGAAACAACAGGGCAGTGGATGAGACGATGTTTATAACTTTAAGATTCAACAAATGGTCTTGTTCTGAAATGAAGGGAAAATTTTAACTGACTGAACTACGGGAGTAAGGTGACTATTGCTTGCCTTCGGTGCTGATGATGGTGCGACTCAGAGCAACTTTTTTGTACTGATCCCTTTGGCACTTGAATAAAATCCAAACATTAAACATTAAACAAACTCAATGAAATATGACTGAACAAAGAAAAGATAAACATGGAGATAGAAAACGCAGATAATAAAAGCTACACAAACAAGTAGTAATAATATGGCAATGCAAATTATCTAATGCGAATGTACATACTACTAATGTATCCCAAATGTTATTATTTAATTAAAGTAATATTAATAACGTATGCCGTAATTACTCAACGCAAATAAAAATATCTCATTCCTTTCAGAGAAAAAGATAAAAGTATTAATTTTATCACTTTAATTCGCTAATCTTCAAGTATCAGTCATTCTTGTCATTCTCAACCTTCAACCGTTGATTTCTGTGAATTTAAGATTTAAGTGAATAAGTGATATCAACATAAACACGTAGTTTTGCAACAGGGTGGATTTAATGATCACCAAAACCATGTGAGATGACAGGTCTTCTAAGTAATGGGCTATTTTGTTGTATTCCGGTTGTACGGCGTAATCTAATTCATATTCAGTATTATTCAAGCGCTGAGATAATTTGGATCAATGTATAAAATAAAGAATCGCTGAATTCGCTGAGATTAGATGAGAATTTTTGAATCTATGTCATTGTTGTGCTACAAATACTTTAATTGTAACACATTTAATGATTCGGCGAATGAAGATATGACTACATAATATGTAGTTTGCATTAAAGGGAATATATAAATACTGCATGCAGACCTTTATTTCAGAACCGGAGGCCACTTCTAAAAATTCTGTTACTGATGAATAACAACACAAAAATAACATGACAAAAGTTTGTTTGATTTCCTATTTGTGTGGTATTCTTTTTGTGCATCTGCAAATAAACAACGCAGCTGCAGCTCCGATTCACGAATCTATAAAACTAAATATTCAAGGTACGTAAAAACTGTTAACCATTTTATCTTTTTGAAAAACTGTTGTCTTTTGTTATTAGCTCATGCTTTTTTAGTCTTTCATATTCTTACATATGTTCGTTTTTTTAAGATGGAAAGTTAATCACGAATATCGTCTTGAGAAAGGCAACATTTGAGTATTTAGGAGCCTGGAAGGGAAACACATATCTTCTTGATAGAAGTGGCGTATGAAAAAATAGACATTTTTATTTGAGTTGAAAATTGTTAATAATTGTAGTCATTAAGCATATGTGAATTGATGACTAGGCGTCTCAAGATACAGCTCGTACCAACTGACTGAGTGTATATGCAAAATTAGTGACTTTTCAAGGACGAGAGGAATTATTAGCAGTTCAGAATCTACTTCCCAACACCGTGAGTAAGTTTCAAAATATTATTTGATTCTAGCGGTCATTACATTTATTATGCTAACGAATTTATTCAAATTGGCAACCAATAACACTTGGTTGGTTGCGTCATAGAATATTTGTGGACGGACTATGCCAACTGCCAAGGAAATACTTGTTTTACAGCAGATGGGTTTCCGCTTTCTAATGAATTCTCCGTTGAGGTCAATACATCGATGATTGGCTTACGATTTGCTAAATCTGAAACAGCGTTCATTCAAGCTTATTACACTTCTTCAGTTCCCTATGTTTGTGTCCTTCCAGGGGCAGGCTGTAATAAATGACAGTAATATGGAGAACATTTTATATGTGCTTGTATTTATATTTCGATATCGAAAATAAAATACCTACGAAATAATAAAACACTAAAAATAAAGTAATAAATAAAAGTTTTGGCTCAGTTCATACTGTTGTAGTTTTTAACTCCTTTTACTTAAAAGCATACTCGATCAATTAAAAATTCAAAACGGGTTTTTTAGTCAATGAAACGGAGCTTGCATTATTACATTTACATTTATTTATCTAATTAAGTTATTAAGGCTACAAGTCGGGAACGTTTCAATGCTTTGGAACATCGCGTGACCTTAATTTATGGGGAAAGCAGTATTAGATATGGCACAGGGGTAATTATTGTATGGAGCGACAATTCATATCGTAAAATAATATTATTATGATATAATGTTAATTTCAAATTTCCAGATAATCGCTTTTAATAACTATATGTAAAGTATGGCAAAGGTGGAACAACGGAATTGTTGGAGACATTATAGATTATTTATCGATTCGTATTTCTAAAATGTGTTTTCGCTCCAACTTTACATTTAATTAATTACCTGAATCAATATCAGTTAGTCCAATAACGAAGAAGTTCAAAGGAGCTTCGCCTATTAAATATTTATTGTAACTAACCGAAAACATAGAATAAGTGATAAAGTTGAATACTAATGAAAACTTAAAACGTCAATAATGTAACCCCTTTGTTGTCTGTTTATGACGATCATTTCCTATTGGCATTGCTGTTTTCCAATGTCATTAGATTTAATAGTTCTCCTCGTATTGTTCGGTTCGTAAGATTTGATTGTAAATGTCAAAGGGTGCATTACTAGAAACTTTTGGAAATTGAACTGCAGCGTAATGTTGGGTAGTCTGTAAACGGAATTCATGATAATATTGAGCATTTATCTTATCACCAAATCCTGATAGATAAAACCACGTCGACAAAACCGCCAAGGCGCCATACTTTATTTGCAAATACGAACTTTTTGAACAATTACTAATATGGATAAAGAATACAGTTCAAAAATCATCCAAAATTTGGATTTCATAGCATGCAATGTTATCTCTTTGCCACGGTTACTAAATTTACTCCGACAGGAATCAGTTCTCAGTCAAGTGGAGGTAGAAAGCATTGTAAGATCAAAGATCAAACAATTTTTACTTAAGAAGTTGGCTCGCTAATTCTCGATGCATATTGTCTGTGCAGTATAGTAAGTTCAAAACATGTATTTCCACAGTAAGATTTGCATTTACTTTCAGGAATTCCAACAGCCGAGGTATAAAGCTGGTACACAACTTGCAAATTTGATATGCAAAAAGAACAATGAAGTATTTCCAGTCTTTATCAGATGCCTTAAACAAAGTGGAAATGAAATCATTGCCCAAAAATTAACTTCATATCCGGTCACCAAAGGAATTAGTGAACCCATTCTCCAAAACTTGGATTTCATAGCAGAAAAAGTTTGTTGCTTAACCAAACTGTTAAATTTACTTGTCCAGCACTCTGTTATCAGTCAAGTGGAAGTCGAAGCAATTGTAAGTTCAACAGACAGTCCTCATTCGATTAGATTAAATACTACGCTATGGAAAATAATTTTGTGTTACAAAGAAAACTGGTATTATAATCATTTCGTAATTAATTGTTCCAATTGTTTTTCCAGAAAAGTCATAAACTGGAATATGAGGCAGGAACAGAACTCGCCAATCTCATATCTAAAAAGGATAGTACAAAATTTCAAGTTTTTATTATGTGTCTTAACGAAAGCGGGAACAAAGTCATTGCTGAAAGACTAATGACCCAGAGCATAGGGAAAGACCTAGTTGGGCCTATTTGGTTTGGAATTCCACCGCCGAATAGATTTTACGTTGGACGAGAAAAAGAAATGAAAATATTGGAGGAGTACTGGAAAGAGTGTTTGGCCAAAAAGACCCATATAATTATAGCTGTGACTGGATCAGGCGGTGTTGGAAAATCCGAATTGGCCAAAAATTACGCCAAGATGTTCTATGAAAATGCAAAAGGCCATTGTATTTGGATCAAGGCAGAAAACGACCATTCACTAACGACATCATTCCAGAATTTAGCAAAGAACTTAGAAATCTCGCTAAATGATGATTTGGAAGCTGAAAAGAAATTCCTGGAAATTGTAGGTGACGCTTATGAAAAACTTTTTGGCGGAAAAGTCCTTTTTGTGTTTGACAATGTTGAGAATAATGAAGAAGTCTTGAAACCAGTTTTGAAACTGCTGATTGATTTATCTACTAAAAAATCCCCAGCACTATTGAAGCCTTTTGTTTTAACAACTTCCAGACTTCGTGATGCTAGAAAGCATTATGGAAGCCAATGTAATTATCTGGACTTACAAATCTTGACCAAACAATCCGCATTGCAACTCTTCTACACATCTTTAGGTGTCAATCAAATTCCAGAAGACGGCACTAATGAACTCATAGAGAAATTATGCGAACGGTTGGAATTATATCCGCTAGCATTACAACAAGCAGCAATAGAGATCTACGAAAAGTCCTCGAGTGGCGGGACTTTGAAGGAAGCTGTCACACATTATTTGACTCAAATAGAAAAGTTCTCCAAAGCCATCTTAGACCTCAAGTTGGATGCATATGACGAACTGGACAGCATAACCAAACTTTCATTCTTGACTTGGAAAATCACTTTTGAGAATCTAAGGCATTTTAAGGACTTCGGAGTTCTAGCCAAAGATATTATTAATATAATCTCTTTTTTAGACAAGGATAATATTCGGACTGAGATGATTAAAAGTATACTGCGTTCGATAGGGCGATTTTCTTATTTAGCAAACGTGGACAGCTTTTTTGACCGGATTGGAAAACATCCGATGATTACCTACGCTAACGAAAATACAATATCGGTGCATCCACTAATTCAAGAGGTCACGAGAAAGGAGCTAGAAAAGGAAGATAAGTTTATGGTTCGCTTCACTTTGCACTCAATAGCCGAGTGCATGATTGAAATGTTCAAAGCAGATGAAATTTCTCTGGAGGAACTTGATCACGTTAAAGTACTAATGAAATATCTTTACTGGGATAAAGAATTGCTGGAAGAACACGGTGAACTTCTTGGTATGATTTGCAATAAATTGTACAAGTCAGGGAAGTATACAGATGTCTTTCGGTTCAGTATTGGTGCAGGGCAATTTGTGAATTTAACTTTGGGACAAAATCACCGCTGGGTATTGCAAATGACATTGTGGAAAGCAATAGCCATGAAGAAATCTGGTTTATATGAAGAATCCCTTGAAAATTTAAAAAAAGTTTACGAAAAACAGAAAAGCAATTTTGGTGAGGATGATCCAGATTGCTTAAAAGCAGCTGAAGAAATAGGAAGTGTTTACTTGGAGTTGAAGAATTTTGACGAGGCCATGAAAATGAATGTTTATGTCTTAGAAAAAAGGGAAAAACTGCACGGGAATGAACATCTATTCACACTTGCTATAAAAAACAACATAGCAGCCGTTCTTCATGAACAACAGAAATGGAACGAAGCAATTGAACTGTATGAAGAAATTTTAGATGTGCAAGAGCGAAAGTTAGGAAAGGAGCATCCTTCTACTCTGACTACCAAACATAACATTGCCGCTGCTAAATTTGATCGAAAAGAATTCCCAGAGGCCTTAAAGGAGTTCAAACGAGTTCTAGAATTGCGAGAAAAAGTCTTGGAATCGAACCATCCGGACACTTTAGCAACAAAATTTCTAATGGCAAAAACATATTATCATTTAAATAAATATGAAGATAGTCTTCAGTTGGCCAATGAAGTATACGAAAATCGGTTTCAAGCACTCAAACCACGACATCCAGATACAACAGCTGCAGAAATATTTATAAAGATGTTGAAGAAAAAGGATTGATGCCGGAGAGTCTAAAGAAACTCAAGTGTCGATGAAACATTGTAACCAAGCCAAGTTTTGTATTTTGAATTTTCCTAACTGTAGTTCCAATCACATTTGTAGTTCCAAAATATAAATAGTTGAAATAACACTTTCTGTTTTTTTAAATTAATTATCTCAGATTTATTTCAGATAGATATAGATATGGTTTCCATACGTTGTTCAAATGAGTAAGTATTATTCGTTCCAACTATATGTCAATTGTGCCAATGACCTCTTCTAGTCTTCTATTTGCAATGGGCAGTTTAATAATGCAATACAGCATAATTGTAACATGAATAGTAGTTAATATACATCTACTGTTATAATATTTTTATTTTCATTATTACAGCAAAATTTTATTCAGTTATTCAATATCAAAATTGTTCCAATTGCTGCACAACATCTGCCAATAATATAAACATTCAGTCACTTAATTGAAATATTATCTATATGTAGCCATTTTTATGTGTTAACATATTCACTCAACGGTTTATTTGCATTAACGGTAATGTGTACTTGTAATCAGTATGGTCATTAGAAGACCATCACAATAATTTCATTTCCTTAGCGGACATGCTTTACTTAGGAAATACAGTGGTTGTTAATAAATCTACAATCCCTCCATTTAGAATCATTTTATTGAAGACAAAATTATTTAATAATAAGTTCTGCTAAAATGAATTACACTTTTCTATGGACTATTACCTTTGTAACTTCTTTTATCCTGACGGCTGCTCAAAGAGAGGTACATATTAAAATGGAATAACTATTAATTAATTCGGGTTAATAAATAATAATTAATTTTTATTATTTAATAATCTATAATGGGATAACTAAAAAGTTGTAAATTACTATAATAAAGAGCTTATTACAATATAATATAAATATTAATATATTTTGCAGTGCAGTAGGACCCAATGTGGTGGCATTGCAGGATTCCAATGCTGCTGTGGATATAGGTGCATTGCAAATCCTCAGTGCTGGGACATGCTTGGACGTTGTGTACCAAAGAAAAGAAAAGGCATAAATATATTCAAAGTTTTTGGAAAAGTTAACAACGAGACTTTGCCAGAGGACGAAAGTAATTTTCCACTTTATGTTAGGAAATAAACAAATTCGCTATTAAATTAAAATGATATTTTGAATTATATAAAACAACAAAACAAGTTATATTTGACAAAATTGAATACACAAAGTGCCAGGCCCGGGAATTGTTATACTTTTTAATGTGCCTGTTATTCACATACACGTTGTACATTAATGTGTTTCCCAAAAAATAAAATTACTAAAATATTGAGATTCTGGTGTAATCATTACATTGCCATTAGTGATAATTATTCTGAACTCGTAAACTCAGCGTCTCCGAAACGAAGTACTTGCTAACCTGTTTCGAAAGCTATTTTAAATATTGATAATTCCTTATGTTCAAGTATAATATTTGCATGACTGGCTATAGTCACCAGGAATTGCCTTGACGGTTGTATATTTTTATGCTTTGCTTAGAATAGCGACTGTCTCGGCAATATTTATTGATTTATATTACAGTAATCTAGGTATATCATAAATGGATACACCAATGAAGTATTTAGAAAGGGGTAATGGGCACGTGCCCCTAAATCCGGGAAAAAATATTTATTTTTTAAAAAGGCCAAAAATTTTATTTCTTCGGGCGAATATGCATTATTTCTGACTAAATTTTGATGGAAATTGCAACATTTTTCCCCTGGTAATTTTGCCAATATTATTCGGTGTCCTCTGTGGTTCTTGGTTACGTGCCTGAGCTAGACAGCACTAGAATTGATTTTAGCAATGACATTTATTTTTTACCTATAAGCATGTGTAGACCGTATTGACGTCTCAGAGCATTAATAACTTTAAATTATTAATGGCATTTACTTCTATTCTAGCGATTTCTAGCGTAAATCAATATTCTGGAATTATTAAAATTGAATTACAATGTTCCTTTAGCTATAGAATTGTATAAGTAATATCCAAGTATGGAATGGTCAACGGAATGTTTGTCTTTTAGCCACTGTGATAGCGAAGAGTGCTCCTTTTTTGCGATCGGTGACATTTCTAGAAATTGTTTGTTCTTTGACAGTGTCAGTTCTGGCGTACTATTTTGTAGAATATGAAGGAAACCCAAAGTCTTCGGGTCAAACGGTATTTCTGGCAAAGAATTCGCTTTGCAGTGGCTTCTCATGTCTATCAGTTGGCTTCTCAAATGTTCATACACTTGAAAAAGTAATTGTTGTGCTGCCTTATCCTTGAAGTTGGTTTTGATAACTAACCAATCTGTAAAATATCATCGGAGTGACGGAACAAAAAAATAAATGGGCATCAGATAAGGTAATAAACCGTAGCAAAACGGGTGTAAACAAATATCGGCATGTGGGTTTGTAAACGTAAATCATTATGGTTTGATTACCAAATCATCGTGGTTTGGTTACCAAATCATCGTGGTTTGATTACCAAATCATCATGGTTTGATTACCAAATCATCGTGGTTTGGTTACCAAATCATCATGGTTTGATTACCAAATCATCATGGTTTGATTACCAAATCATCATGGTTTGATTACCAAATCATCATAGTTTGATTACCAAATCACCATGGTTTGATTACCAAATCATCGTGGTTTGATTATCAACACATCATGGTTTGATTATCAACACATCATGGTTTGATTATCAACACATCATGGTTTGATTATCAACACATCATGGTTTGATTATCAACACATCATGGTTTGATTATCAACACATCATGGTTTGATTATCAACACATCATGGTTTGATTATCAACACATCATGGTTTGATTATCAACACATCATGGTTTGATTATCAACACATCATGGTTTGATTATCAACACATCATGGTTTGATTATCAACACATCATGGTTTGATTATCAACACATCATGGTTTGATTATCAACACATCATGGTTTGATTATCAACACATCATGGTTTGATTATCAACACATCATGGTTTGATTATCAACACATCATGGTTTGATTATCAACACATCATGGTTTGATTATCAACACATCATGGTTTGATTATCAACACATCATGGTTTGATTATCAACACATCATGGTTTGATTATCAACACATCATGGTTTGATTATCAACACATCATGGTTTGATTATCAACACATCATGGTTTGATTATCAACACATCATGGTTTGATTATCAACACATCATGGTTTGATTATCAACACATCATGGTTTGATTATCAACACATCATGGTTTGATTATCAACACATCATGGTTTGATTATCAACACATCATGGTTTGATTATCAACACATCATGGTTTGATTATCAACACATCATGGTTTGATTATCAACACATCATGGTTTGATTATCAACACATCATGGTTTGATTATCAACACATCATGGTTTGATTATCAACACATCATGGTTTGATTATCAACACATCATGGTTTGATTATCAACACATCATGGTTTGATTATCAACACATCATGGTTTGATTATCAACACATCATGGTTTGATTATCAACACATCATGGTTTGATTATCAACACATCATGGTTTGATTATCAACACATCATGGTTTGATTATCAACACATCATGGTTTGATTATCAACACATCATGGTTTGATTATCAACACATCATGGTTTGATTATCAACACATCATGGTTTGATTATCAACACATCATGGTTTGATTATCAACACATCATGGTTTGATTATCAACACATCATGGTTTGATTATCAACACATCATGGTTTGATTATCAACACATCATGGTTTGATTATCAACACATCATGGTTTGATTATCAACACATCATGGTTTGATTATCAACACATCATGGTTTGATTATCAGACGCCAAACAGACAGACAGGAAGATCGGCATCATAATAAAGTAGCTAACGAACAGACAGACAAATCAGGCGTCATAATGTAATAGCTTCCAGCGAACACACAGACTGACAGACAGATCAGGTATATTAATAAAGTAGCTTCCCGAGAAAACACAGACGGACAGACAGATCAGGTATATTAATAAAGTAGCTTCCCGAAAACACACGGACGGATAGATCATGCTCTAGTAGTTAGCAGAGCAAGGTAAGGTGGCGCTCTGTGGGACTTTGTATTTCTGTGACTTGTATGATATGCATTGCTATGTGACTTTGCAAATTTTCGAATTCTGCAGAAACTAAAAGTCCGAGGGTGCTGATTTTCAATATGGAGCAAGATATATTAATAAGCGATGTTTTAAAAAAAGATTGATCAATTTATGTGAATGCGTTCTAAAGTTATACGACCGACTCACAGACAGACAGACAGACAGACGGACGGACGGACAGACAGACAGCGTGACAGAGCATTCCCAGTAAATATCGTGCCGATATTTAATAAACAAAAATCTTAACCTTTCTTTGAATATTTTTAAAAGTGAGTTATTTAGTGCGTTTACTTAGGCCGTATTTAGTATCGTATAGAGGAAAAATTTAATAGAAATCCGAGAATCGAATTTGGAACCGTTCTATTAACTGAACCAAGATTTGGAGGAATCTAATGTCAGTATAATATAAACAGTTATCTTTTGATATTTGTAGTCAATATATAGGTATAATGTTGTTCTTTCACTCAAAGTATCTCGTTAATAATTTTGCTAGATTTTATGACTTTATTGATGTTACAGCAGTATTTGAATGACCTCGGTTTACATGCTTCAGGATTAACGGTTCCTATGCCTCCAATGTGACTCTTACTTGAGAAAAATGACGAAAGTATAATTATCCGCAAAAAATACAAAAAATTTAATTTATCGAGCATTGAAAACTTCATTATCTGCCAATGAAAATAAATTCAACAGCGATATGTTAAGGTAAACTTAATTGTTTTGATTGAAATGTTTGTTTGTTGTAATTGAAATGCGATTGATAATTATAGCTTTTAAAATGGAAATCTTGCAGATCTTTCATTAAAATGAATGATTTCAAAGTCAACATTCTCTCCACGTTGTTGCATCACCATGTCAACATTCACATGATTGTGTGACAACTCCATCCCAGAGTTTTCTCCTGTAATTACCAGTTCGACAATTTTCCCAAGTTTTGGCATCTCCAGGTCAACATATTTTCGTATTGTGACTATTCCAGGTCAACAATCTTTTCAAGTTGTGGCATTTCCAGGTCAAAATTCCAATCATGTTGTGGCAAATCCAGGTCTACATTTATTTCATGTTATTGCAATCCCTCTTCAACATCCTCTTCATGATTGATGGCCACATCCGTATTTTCATTTACTCCATGGTCTTCATTACAATCAACATGATCGTCTCCATTCAAACTTTCCAAAAAATTTGGATGACCATCACTGACATTGCCGCTACTTTGCTTAATACAGTAACACATCAAGCCACAAGTCTCGCATTGGTACTTTGGAACATCATTGCGCACATTCTCAACATGTTGAACAATTCCCCTCCCGTAAAGGAACTCCTTACCGCATAATTTCCACGAGAAATGAGAATTGAGCACCTACAACTAAAATAAAGAATTCTAAAATTAATTTAACTGGAATAAATAAAAATAAAACTAGAATAAATTAATAACAATAGTGGAATAAATTGTACTCTTGTTCAATACAATAAAGGGGCATTTCTTTAAATTAGTGAACATTTTTTTGATTTACTCATGGTCTTCATTGTTGAGAAATATCCTTCGTGAATTCATTTAGTAAGCATTTTAGTACAAATGTATTACTAGGCTACTTATTTCTTTAGAAGACTTAAAACTAATTCCTTTAGCATGGGTAAAATAAACCTTATTATCGACCTGAATGACGCACATCAAAATCAATAACGATTATCTTCTACTTCTCCATACAATATATGTTATAAACATGCTGATGAAAAAACATATTGAACGTTCGGTCACCGAGTAAAATATTTCTAGTGTTTAATTTTTCTGGTAAAATTAGGGATATAATCACACATGCAACTTTGTGGTTCGCCGAACCAGTGTGGTTCGATAAAACAGCGAACCGAACCAGGTGCGGTTCGGTTCGGTTCGCTTAAAAATTTTTTTTATGCCTGGTTCGGTTCGGTTCGGTTCGACTAAAATTTTTTGTGAGACTGGTGCGGTTCGGTTCGACTAAAAATTTTTTTGAGACTGGTTCGGTTCGGTTCGGTTCGACTAAAAATTTTTTGTGGACTGGTTCGGTTCGGTTCGGTTCGATTAAATTTTTAGAAACAACTGGTGCGGTTCGGTTCGGTTCGCGTAATTTCCACATGGTCTTTTATTAAAATGATAATTATTATTATCAGTTCACGTTTCTATAGGTTTTCGTCGGAGTCATCGGATACAGATTATGAAAATGACGAAAATCACTAATGAAAACAATTTTTATTCGTATTCATTACTTGAGGTGTGTGCGTTAGCACTAAGTTGCTTTAATGGTGTCTTGTTGCTTATTATTGGTATTTAATATGAACGAAAATCTGGCAATGCTAATTAATTGATAGTGATCAAAATTAAAAATGTAAATGGAATTTTCATTAAAGAACTATAAGTTTCCTTTCCTTTGGTTATCCGATTAAATTGATAGAATTGTTACAAAACCGCTTTATTTATTCAATTCTTGTTGTTTCATTTCTCAATTTTTCATTACCATGTTCGTACTGTACGTACATTGCATTCCTTCCTATTAATATTGGCATATTCCTATTAATATTAGGATTAGGACTAAGGAGAGCAGAACAATATTAGGTAATTTTAGTTTAGCTTTGAACATTTAAATACTGATATCGCACAAACAACTTGCATCTTTCCAATCTTAAGGGTATTGCTATTAAAGTAAGAGTAAAGAATCAATAATCTAGAATTACATTGATTCGGTAAAATAGCGAACCGAACCGAACCAGGTTCGGTTCGGTTCGGTTCGACTAAAATATTTTTTGTGCCTGGTTCGGTTCGGTTCGGTTCGACTAAAATTTTTTGTGAGACTGGTTCGGTTCGGTTCGGTTCGACTAAAATTTTTTGTGAGACTGGTTCGGTTCGGTTCGACTAAAATTTTTTTTGAGACTGGTTCGGTTCGGTTCGGTTCGACTAAAAAAAATTTTTGGGACTGGTGCGGTTCGGTTCGGTTCGCTAAAAACTTTTTTTGGGACTGGTTCGGTTCGGTTCGCTCAAATTTTTTGGAGCAACTGGTTCGGCTCGGTTCGGCTCGCCGGGGCCAAAGTTGCATGTCTGGATATAATTCGGCCGATATGTTTCTCGTAGAATTCTACTTACAGTATTAGGCATTAGAAATTATAGAACCTCATAACCACCATTAGAACAGTCAATGGATTCCTTTTTTAAGTATAAAGCTTGTATCATCTTATATTATAAGCTTATACTTCCTTCTTGGCTGCGAGAAATAAGTTGATGTATTGAGCTATGTCAAGGAGAATAGCGACATGCAAGGCTGGTGAACTCCTGTAAGGTTACCTCAAGCTAAAATTTGCAACCCAAGATTTCTGTTTTTCCGAATTATTTATTTCAGATTTCCATAACTGTATTGATTCCGCACATCGTGGGATTTCCATATTCCCTAGCTATGGATTCATTATCAAATCCACAAATTTTGCTCCAGATCTTTAAAAAATCAAATTTTAAATTAAAAAGTTTTGCTTAAGAAAATCTTTTAAGAGAATAACGATGGTTACACGAGCCTAGAACGACATCGAAGGCAAAAAATGCAAATGAGCCGATAATACAAAGCCAAGGGTAAAATCATGCCAAGTCCGAAAATCGAATTTGGAACCGCTCTATTAACCCGACAAAGATTTGGAGGAATCTAATGTCATTAGTATTTATAAACACTTAGCTTGTGACATCTGCAGTCAAAATATAATGTTGTTGCTCTTCCCCATTCAAAGTATCTTCTTCATGCTTTTGTTAGATTAATTTACTTTATTGATGCTACGGTTGCAATTGAAGGATTGAGGAAAACGACAAAAGTGTAATTTTCCGCAATAAGGACAAAAATGTAATGTAACTAGTATTGCAAACTTCATTTCTGCCACTGAAAATAAATTCGCAAACAAATGTTATGTTTATATAAACTTAATTGCTTTATTAATACATTCAATTTAAATAGGATTGGTAACTATAGCTTTTAAAATCGAAATCTTATTTTATTAAAAGGAATGATTGCTTGTCTACAATGGTATTTAAAATTACAAACCCAAAATATTTTTATGTTTTTTTGCATGTTCTTTTAGCTTTGCTTCACTAATGAACTTGAGTGGACAAGAAGAGCACAAAAACGGTCTATCAAGAACATGTCGTTTTAAGTGATTTCCAAGAGAGTGGTTAGAGGCAAACGATCTGTCACAAATAGAGCATACAAAAGGACGGCGATTGGTGTGCTTATGGAGAAAATGTTTTGCACATTTATATTTGTCGCAAAACCTTTTGTTGCAAATACTGCACTTGAAACCCCCATTAGCAATATGATGCACAGTGAAATGCATTTTGAATGCGAAAAAGCTTTTAAAGATTTTTCCGCACTTCCGGCAGTGAAATTCATTTCCAGATTCTGAAATTAAAATATCATTGAGTTAATACAGGAGTACTAAATGTACCAAAGAAAAACAAAGTAATAATAATTTGAAAATAGGTATTACTTTTTACTCCATCTTTCATAACTTTCTCGTAGTTTGGGCTTTTCGGCATCTCAATTATTTCTCCGGGTTTGATGAATTTTAAGATAAGACATTTACTGCTCTTCGACTTCCTTTTAATTCTATTCGACCTTTAAAAATGGAAAATAAAGAATATTTAGATGTAATATCTTTCATGTCACATAAACTACTTAAAGAATAGTAGGGGTACCTTTTCAATACAACTTCTTCAAATTTCTCATTTGTATTTTGAATTTCAGCAAGAGTTTCGTCATCACCGCTACTACCTTCTGTATTATTTTCCGTTTTACACAGAAATGGTTCTCCAATATCTATAGTGGACTTAAATATGCAGCCTTCATGCAGTTCTGACAACTCCGAGTCAACATTCTCTCCATGTCGTTGGAATTCCATGTTAAAATTCTTTTCATATTGTGGCAACTTTAGGTCAATACATTTCTCAAGCTTCGGCATCTCAGGGTCGACATTCGCTTCATGTTGTGGCAATTCCAGGTCAACAATTTTTTCAAGTTGTGGCATCTCCGGGTCGAAATTCTCGCCATATTGTGGCAACTCTAGGTCAAAATTACTTTCCTGTTGTTGCAACTCCATGTCAACATCCTCTTCTTGTTTTATGACCACATCCATATTTTCATTTACTTCATGGTCTTGATTACAAAAAGCATAATCGCCTCCACTCTTTTCCAAAATATTTGGATGACTATCTCTGACATGCCGTCTACAGTGCTTAATGCAGTAAAACTTCAAGCCACAAGTCTCGCATTGGCACTTTCGAACACCCTCGTGTACATTCTCAACATGCCGAACAATTCCCCTCCGATAAAGGAATTCCTTCCCGCATAATTTGCACGAGAATTGAGGACCTACGACTAAAATAAATAATTCTATAATTAATTTAGCTACAATAAATAAAAGTAAATTAATTAAAAACTAAAATGATTAACTAAAATTCATAGTGGAATAAATAAAATCTGAATGATGGTGGGGATTATTTGTGTAGCAATTTAAAATTTTACTTTAATGAAACTTAAATGATTAGCAGTATAATTTGCAAACAGAAGGCAATTCAATAAATATTTAAATTGTACCTGTGAATTGCGATTCAATATTGCTGACAGATTTGAATTCCAAAAGTTTTATGCCATGTAGTATTGACCGAGGAACATAAATTTCCTTTTTGGTAGATAACGGTTCTGCTGCAGTCAAATGTGATTGCCCAGTTGTAAGATTCTGTTTAATATCAGTCAGTCTCATATTTTCGGAATGTATTCTTCTAACATGTCTCAAAGTTGCGTATCTGGTGTGAGTCTTGTAATCGCAAAACTCACATTTGAAGCGGAAGTTGCGTAAATGGACTATATTCTGATGCTTTATCACGTTTTGACGGCCTTTACATGTCAATCCACATATTTGACATTTAAACATTTTGTTAACTTCTGCAAAAAGTGATATTCAATTTATAAACAGATTCTATGAAACGTTATGACGTTAACTGGTATAGGAACTAGTACATACTTATTATAGCGCTCTTGAGAGAAGGATTTTTTGTTGCCTTAGGAAGTTCTATAACACCGTCTGATGTTGCTTGCAACGGTTTATTGCTGCAATTGTCAAAAACATTTCCAATTACTAAGATTTTATACATTTTATCGTAACTTCCAGATTATTAGCAATTTTTACTAACTCTAGGGAGTCTTTGATTTCTTTGTAGATTTTGGCTGCAATTTCTTCACGTTCCATTCTATGCACAGAAACTATGTGAAATCCGCATTGCGTTCTATGGTAAAATTGCATCTCACAATATTTGCATTTGTATCTTTTGATTTGTCTGTGGAAATTGTTACAGTGGGCAACGGCACTATCATAAGTCACAATTAGACTTGTGCACAGTTTACACGAAAATTTTCCCTCAGCTGTAGCTTTTAAATTACAAAAACAATCAGTAAGATTTGAGTACATATGTTCTGCGCAAAGTTATCTTGATAATGGTGTAATAATAACAAAAGTGGTCTTACTATGGAAATAATTCTCAAATTCGTCCGGTGTCAATGGTATAACTCTGTCCAATAATTCTGGGTCAATAATTAGAATTTCTTCATCCTTCACCAGATTAAATATAGAATTCCCATTAGCAGTCTTTCTTTGTTGTGGGAAGCTTCTTCTATCATAATTACTGCAAATATGTACAATAAATATTCAGAAACAGCTGCTGCTGCAAGTACTGCAAATACAACAATCATTCCACTTACCATTTAATATCAAAAAGACGTACAACTGGAGAATAATCTGGAAGCATAATGAATTACAATTTAATTAATTGCAATATTTTTAATACTTTTTAATTTATAATAATTTAATACATGTGTTTGCTGTTCGCACATTTTGAAGAACTCATTCTCAATATTAGCTGGGTTCAGCAATCTTACCTATTATTGACCTCCTTCTGAAATATTCATATTTGTCTATTAGAGGAATAGGGCCAGTGTTAGACTCATATTCTAATAGACCGATATTATCATTGAAAGTTGACAACACTAACGCCTTTTTTAATTTTAAAAGGCAATAATCAAACTCCTTTTCGTATTCCGCAAGATCGTTATTTGCTTCCTGGAGTTCAGTTACTTGGGCCAGGCAAGGGTTGCAAACCTTCAGCACTTCAGATGTTGCTTTTTCTTTACCCGTAAGTTGTTTTTGATTTTTTCTGCTTAATGAACAATAAAAAGTGGTAATCAGTTCGGCGGATAATTGTACTTGTGCCCCACCCACAGATTTGTAGCAGATGAAGCATCTAATTTCGTCGACTGGCTCGGAATTATTAATACTTGGAATCAAAACAGAAATTGCTTTTGCTTCTCTGTGAGTTTTAATTACGTGACTATGACATTCAGACTTCAAGTAAAAGATCAACAGACAATATTTGCATTGATATAAGGGGATTTTCTTGTGCGCAGTTCTAATG
This sequence comes from Yoshiicerus persimilis, assembly GCA_020352615.2. Classification (NCBI taxonomy): domain Eukaryota; kingdom Metazoa; phylum Arthropoda; class Collembola; order Entomobryomorpha; family Tomoceridae; genus Yoshiicerus; species Yoshiicerus persimilis. Next base: position 99,807,372 of record CM036940.2, read on the forward strand.
TGCCTGTTTAGGTTACTAACGTATTTTGTAATGATGGTTTTACAAACTCTGCACTTGAACGACCCGTCCACATCTGCAAAATTTAAGAATAATATCAAAGTATTACTAATAATCAAAGTTTACAGAAAATTCCATTGGCCATTATTCGGAAAACCATAATTCTATTGTTTTAATTTTCACTTACTTCGATAAAATATATTTATTTGTACTTTGCTTTGAGTAAGTGTCATTGCCTCATCTCTTTTGTTTATCACGATTATTTCGTCCGAATTAAAATCCTCTAAAGTTGAAAGAAAAACGACGGGACTCCAATCTATAAAACAATATTGGTTTATTATACCGCCTAATATTGTACCATTAATTATCATTACAATACTTTAAAGTATTATAGTCCTTGCAGCACAATAAATATAATAATGATACTTTCATTACGCCTTTTAGTATTTATTTAAGTAACCTTTTACAGCAGCGCTTCGAAGACTGTCAATTTTTTCAATCACAGACAGTTTGTCAAATGAAATTCCAGTGTTACAAAGATTTTTATGAGTGTGTCTCTTTGTTTCAGGTGTGGACTTCAATATATCAGTCTTCGTTTGCGAGATCATCTGGTGAATTTTCATTTTAATCACGTGTAGATTTTCTTCATGCTCTGATAATGCAAAAATATCTCTCCCGCATCCTTCACAAAACCTGGGAAAGTCAAGGCATGCAGCATCCCATTTCCAACGGTAGACAACATTATTGTAAGATTTCTCGTCAATCTTGAATAAACGAACACAGTTGTCGTATAAAATTTTACTACTAACTATTGTCGTTGAAATATCGTCCGTGATCCCATATTTAAAAAATTTCCTACATATAATACACAGCTGTCCTTCCATTTGAGTAACCCAGGACAGTTATAAGTTATATTCGTAACTTCTTAAGTTATAAATTTTGACATTTAGTTTACTTGAAAAACTCAGGACCACGATATTACAATTTAGTAAATAAAACCACCGATTCAATTTTCGTGCAATATGGAATGGCAGAATATATACCGCCGCAAGCCTTCTACTCAAAGTTTGTGTTGCAGAGTAGGACTAATGGCCTATAAGGGACCATGGACAAATCACGTTCGCAATTTAGGGGAGTAGGGGTTGCTGGACGAATTACACCGTGTTTCGAGGGTAAGGGTGGAAGTGCGGCAGGGGGAGGTCTGACCGATCTCAACGTAATGCAGGCAAAACACGCAATTTCGGGAGAAACTCGAAAATATTACAAAATAAATCAAGCGTTACTTTAAAATTACAATTAATAAATTTCCGTACAACCTTTTATTCTCCAAAATACAGGGAATCATTTCGATCACCAATTATTCCTCTTTGCGTTTCTGAACCGCTTACGTTTTCAACTCCGCTTACATATATTATTACATACCGAACATAAAAGATTGCATATGGACTACAATTTACAACTTAAAACTACCAATAGAATTATGAAATTAATTTTTATCGTTGGGTTGCTTAATTTTCAGTGGCACGGTGGTGTCATCAAGTGGGGGACAGGCAACAGAATTCGCACACGCTGGGTGATTTTTGACCGATTCCTATTACTAATATTAGCATATTATACAGGGTTGGTTCTAAGTAACCGAAAATAGGACAAACGACAACAGTTTGCGACAATGTAAATAGTCAGTGCCAATAAAAACTTAATCGAACGGTAAAAATTGACTAGGGTAAAGTTCGTGCGTCCTATTGTGTGATACTTATGGCAGTCCCTGTATGCGGCAATGCGGCCTCGCTTTGCTAATGCACATTATTTTAACTTGCCAACACAACAAAATAAATAAATCTAGCCAACCAATAAAAAAATCAACCGATTGTTAAACAGTAAAGTGAGTTTACTCAAACCGAGATAACAACTATCAATTGTTGATTAAAAAGTTTTGTTCCTAAATGTGTACTCTTACTTTGCATTGGTTTAGTTGAATCACAGTGTACTGTTTTCTGTACATGATTTACATAGTGTAATTTCCCTATACAATTTATTACAACTTTAAGGATAACAGGGTGTTAATAGTGTATAAATTAACAACTTCATAAAATTCCAGCACTGTGGACCTTTTCATAAAAAAGAAATCACCCACAGAAATTCGGAGTGTTCGAAAACTGTATATCGTTTTCCTTATTATTTTGTTCTCGTGTCCGGTCCACTCTTGCATAAAGGCATCTGATTTTGTATTTAACGCTGCAAAGCCAGGTATTGCAATATAAGCAAAAATGATAAGTACGACATTCATAATGATCATTAAAATAACAATGTGGATCATGGTCGCATCCTTGTAAATATGGCATAAAATGTATGTGATTATTACAATCATCGACCCAAGAGTAAATAAGCCAACAGGCAAACAAACATTTATAAATGCACTGTTAGCATCGATATTTAAAACATAGAAAACTCTGTAGATGTGCATGCAAGTAATTGGGTGTTGTCTAAAGTATGCCTTTGATCTAGAATATTTATCACCAATCCATGAATTACCTGATAAAAGTTTTAACCAAAAACTGACAATCTTTGCATAAAAAATACCCAGGAAAAAAAACTTTATATTACAAAACCAAACAAGTACAGTCCCATAGGCAACTGCAGGAATCAGCACTACTCTTATAGGCGTGCAGTCTAGGAATGACAATACTGTTTCCAGTAAATACACAATTGGTGAATATTTAATGGTCACCAAAATTATAGGAAAAATTACTGCTACAGGAATAAGTAACCACATTATTAATTTTAAAGCATTGACTACTAATGTCGAATCTTCAAGCGCTGCCTGTCTCTCTGCATTATCCAAATGGTTTTCTAAAAAGTATTACAAAATACAGTAAGTCACCTCAAAGAAGCATCGGCAATTTTCATAATTTATTAAAAGTTCGAACAATAAATTTAATAAATGTATCGCTAAATTTTTATGACTTTAAGGTAGAAATGTAAAACACCTTCGGCAAACTACTAATAACCTAAATGACTTACCAATAAAATCTTGGTCCAAAAAGATGGAACAATTTACAATGGTGATGAAATGATTCAATTTGCTGTAAACAAGTATTTGGAAAAACGCAGAAAGAAATAAGATAATTGCCAGTAATAGGAAGACCATAATATAACTGACGTCGAATTTAGGAACGAATATTTCTGTTACAAGACATCCGATAACGTATGCATCAGCAAGGCAAAGAATAAGAATCCACAGGTATGCCCAGTAGAGCCTTTTCTTGTCCAAAGGTATTAGTAATCTTTTCTCCCTAGAATCCCATTTCAAAGCACTGAGCCATAGATTTTGATAGAATCCATTGAAATATTTGTCCGCTATGTTGATAATACAAATGGATGTCATAATTATTATGATTCCTCTTCTTGTGATTATTCTTCAGAAAATTATCCCACAGTTGAGCAATGTATGTAATCTTTATTCGGATGCAAAACGTCTGAAAAATATAAGGGACCATTAGTTGCATTTTTACTTAGAGTAATATTTACTTTTTTGTAATGGCATAAACTTGTCAAGGAAATAACGCAACAGAAACAGAATACGGTCGGTTACGAAAACTTTACGAAAGCAGAGGCAGGACTAGGACTAACATTACTTGGCTTTAAGAAATATTGAATTCTGTTTTCATTTATTCAGTGTGTTGCATATAACATCTGGGTTTGTCCATTATGGTATTGAATTTCTAATTCCCGTAAACTAAATCCTATTCTGTTTGCCTCAACGCAACCCAAAATGCTACACGTCAGATAGAACAACGGACATGGAAATGGTGAAACATCCAGTTTACATAAGTTTAAGTGCAATACGGATTACGCCCTATTGTGGTACGTAATTTTTTGCCTTTTTGACCTTCTTTCTCATACTGCTTGCTAGCATCCGTTTTTCTGTACCCCGTCTATCTAATGACGTTTGTAATGTCACAATAGCTTCCGTTTAATAGTACTATTTTATTTATGTATTAACTATATCGTCAGATACTTTATGGGAATGGGTTTGAATTCTTTTGAAGTAATTATTTAAATGTTTATTCTGCTGAATATATTTTTTCACACAACTCACATTTAAAATTGTCCTAATTTATTTGAGAACTTAAAATACTGATTTTCTCTGAATCAAAAATACTTTCTTTCCTGAATTTGTCTACTCCTGAATATAATCATGAGTCATGAATTGCCTCAACCCTTATGAGAAAAACCCACGTTCCCTGAATATTTAACCCCAAAATCCTGAATTATACTCACTTTTCCCTTTATTAAGCTTGCACTTTAAATGATTCAGTTTGCTTGATTCAGGAAGGCAAAGAATAAGTATTCACATGTACTTCCAGTACTCCCTTTTCTTATCCAACGGTATTAGTAATCTTTTCTCCTTGGAATTCCACTTCAAGGCACTGAGCCATAGATTTTGATAAACTCTATTCAAATGTTTGTCCTCCATGTCGATAATGCAGATGGATGTCATAATATTTATGACTTTTTCTACCTGGGATTGTCCTTCAGAAAAACTGTCCAACAGTTGAAATATGTATGTACTCTTTAGACGGTTGGAAAACCTTTGACTAATCTAAAGGATCACTTCATAGATTACAAAAAATGGTTATAAACTAATAAGTGATACATAAAATTGAAATTTAGGAAATACTAAAAAATGAGGATGTATATGTTAATTATTATCAAACACAATCACAAATACAAGAGCATTTCGCACGAGAAAGATTATTTAGAGCTTTTCTAGGCAAGAAATTTTTATTACTTTCGGAGATATCAGTGTGCTCTACGCCGTAGGAAAAGCTTTATTAAGGTCTTCTTGGTTTGAATGAAGTTGACTCCATAGTTGGATTGAATTATTTCATATAGCATGCTTTATTAGTTCAAGGCAAGTTTCTGTTGAGTTGATGTTTTATATTTAGACCATGTACCTTTCGCTAAATTCTTACATGGGTTTCCATGCATTAAATGTTTATGCAGACTATACTTCAATATTTGTAATGGGATAAACTTGTGAAGGAAATTGCGGAACAAAAACCATGCTGCATGCTGAGGAAAACAGCTTAAAGGTAGACTTAAAAGTTTTACAAGACGAAGGCAGGACTGACATTGCTTGGCTTTACGAAATATTGAATTCTGTTTACATTTATTCAGTAAGTTTCACAACAAGTCTGGGTTTGTAAACTATTGTAGTATGAATACTTACGACAAAAATATATCCTATTATATTTGTCTTACCACAACCCATATAGCACAAAACAGCAAACATTTGAATGCCATTAGCATCCGGTTTACAAAAGTTTGAATGCAGTTTAAGAATGCCCGTATGCGATGTCATTTTGAGCCTTTTTATAGCCAAATAGATTGCCAATTAATGGTGTAAAACATAACTATTCCGTAATGAGTCATGAATGTCGGAAGAATGACTTTTGATATACTGGTATTAGTAAAATGTTACAACAATAGTTTATCGTTCTTCAAATCAAATATATCTTTTATTTGCATCTTAGTAATTCAAATATTTTTCAAGTACCCAACCCAATTTATTTACTAACTGAGCCTACATTTTCAGAGATATGAGTAATTTATCATTTCAATCGAATTAACGAATGTGAAAACAGACTTTTTACACATTATTCAGTAGTGCAACTACTGTATGCGATTGGACTGTCTGTCTGTGAGTTAGTTAGTTAGTTAGTTAGTCAGTTAGTTAGTTAGTTAGTGAGATAGCGCTGTAACTCAAGAACGGTTAAACTTTTTTACAATCTGTTTTCACATTATGAAAATATAGGTTCTCCTTATGAACAAGTTCGTAAATGAGCAAAATTGGGTAGCGCCTTCCCCTTAAAGGGGGAGGTTAAACTGTTCGTACTATACGTATGTACGTATGTTGTGAGTATGTATTGGATGTTGTTTGTATGTTGTGGTATGTGCCGCTGTATTGGATGTTGTGGTATGTGCCGCTGTATTGGATGTTGTTTGTATGTTGTGGTATGTGCCGCTGTATTTGATGTTGTGGTATGTGCCGCTGTATTGGATGTTGTGGTATGTGTCGCAGTCTTTAGTTGCACTACTGTGATATATCCGTTTTGTAATGGTTTATTAATATTGGATTTTACTATTTTCCTGTATTTAAGGTATGGCATACTTTACTTTCACACATTGTACAACCTGCCCGAAAGCCCAGGTACAGTCTGTGCGAAGGCGCCCTGAGCTTGCAAAAAGTTGGCTAGGCAGACTGCCATGTCTGACACCCATGCTCTACAAGTTTAAATATAATTGTAAATACATAAGTTATTTTTAATAATTAATAATGTTTAAATTTTAAAGCAGTTGCTGGCGACGATTCCAATACTACGCAGTCTGTGTATATAGATTTGGAAGTTTTGATGGCAAAGTATCTTATCCCACTTTGTTACAGCTGTGTGGCACCAGGAGAGACGTATTTGTTAATTGATCTGCAAAAGAATTACCTTTTCAAAACATTTTCATTGCATTGGACTATACAGCTTGGAATACAAGCCTCACAAATCATGGCAGTCCTCTTTTCTCTGTATTGGTCCTGTGTAATATACACATACATGTTAATTGTTTTGCTTCGAATATTTTATTGGATGCACCAAATAAGGTAATTAAGTGTACCACTAGTAAAATATTTTCATTTGATTATTATTGGCATCATTATAAAATATTATGACTGCTTAATACATTTATTATTACAGATGCCGAAAATATGATTTTGAATACCAAATTGGTGTGTACAACCGAATGCTGATTCTCAATATTGTATTTCATGAAAGTGTTCATCCTGCTTTGTTTCCTATTATTACCATTTGTTGTTACTTTGCTTCCACATTTTCCTTCTTTTGTTCCATCAGATTCCACGACCATCTCGATTTTATGTCGTTTTCTACTCTATCAGTCTTGGGCTCTGGATTATTTTGTATATTGACACTGTTATTACTCTGCTGTGCGTCAATGTGGAAACGCTCTTGCAATTCATTAAAGGCCATTCTGCACTCCATAACCAGCAGGAGAGATAGGGACACCATAATAGGTAGAAAGGCTTACAGGTCCCTTCAACCATTTGGTATCAGAATATCTCCCATTAGAAATGTTAAACGTGACCGAATTTTGATTTTATATGGACAATTTATTTCAGACATTACGACGCTTCTTATTGCGTTTAAATAACCTGAAACATTTAATTAGGAATTATGGATTTGGCCACCCTAAATAATCAGTCAACCCCATTAAGGTACTCAATTTATTTAGCACCTTTAGCTAATATCAGTACTACTTACTGTCATTTAAATCATTTCATCATTCATGAACTGATTGACAGTGACAGCAATGACTTTTAAGAGAATTCATGGCACTCCGTATTATTGAGCTAAAAGCCACCTTTTCTTTGATGGAAGTTAAAGGTCAGGAGGTTTTCCGTTGTGTAAGGCTACATTGCATAAATATTTGGAATAAATACCACCCAAGAAATATGTCTATGAGGAAATGTCGTTGAATGGTCTCATTAATTATCAAAGGCATTTTACGGCTAGTGAGAGGAAAAATGTTTGTTTTTTATTGATATCTAGCAAGTGTTGCCATTTGAATTCTGCATTTGATTTAAATGAATTTCAATTTTGTCACTTTCATTTTCATGTTAAGTTATTTTGTAATTTATGCAATGAACAGCTTTTTTACAGCGTGATTTAATATACTGTTTTATAGTGATACTGCTATACTGTATGTAAAAAATTTTTCTTTTGTGTTACGTAATATTAGGGGAGGGGGTTCAGCTCCGTGTTACGGTGATGTTACGGAGGGGGGAGGGGGTCTAAAAAATGGAAATTTTGCGTTACGTAATATATGGACGGTCCCTAGGTATGCAAATATCAGGAGTGTTAAAGGAGTCCTGAAATAGAATAAAGAAGAGGCGACAGAAAACTCTTTCCATGTAATCATTACTGTCATTGTGCCACGCTCATCTCCTCTCCTGCTCCATTCTTTCGGTGTCCTAAATTTCAGTGTGAATGAGAGCAGCATACTGAAAGTTTGTAAAGGATAATGTGTGCATGATAAATTCATATAGTAACCCTTTGAATAGACATAAGTATATATGTACCTGATAGAACACATCTTTTTAATGTCCTCTCAGGAAAGAGTGTATGGAGCAGTTTTTACAAAAATTTTGTGTCAACATCTACCACTGGGAGGAGTAGCAGAAGTTTATAAAGCATAATAAACTGTATTGGCCTACAAGCACATGGATATTTACTTTTCAAAGGAATTGAGTCATTGAAATCGGATGCTGAAATGGAAAGTACATCGGGTAGTTGAACTGAGTGAGCCGAATAATTTTACATACTACGCTAATGTACACATCTTATTAGATTTGCAATTTATACATTACATGTCCTATCCGCAGCAGAGGTAGGCCATCAATTATTGCCAGTATATGTATAGCTGCACAGAAGTGTGAGTTACAAATGGAGAAGAGTCTCTGCTTGCATTATCACATATATTACACTCAGTGACACCCCAGGAAGAACAAAAAGTGGGAAATATGTGATATTTGTGTGGGCAATGTGGGCAGAACGTGGGAAAACGAAAAAGTTGGAAATACTTGTGGATTTCACATAAAAACGTTTGGAAAAATCGAACCGTTTCCCATTTGCAACTTTCGGTGGGAAACGTTCGTGGTTCCTGCGTGGCTACGACATGGAAAACGGTGTGCTAAATATACGTGGGCAGCAGTGTAAAATACTGCGTGGGAGAAGCGTAATGAAATCCCACACTTGTGGGAAAGACGTTTTTCTTGTGGAATCCACGTGAGAAATACGTGGGCAGATCCGATTTTCAAAAATGGTGGTAGGACTAAATTCTGCGCTGAGATTCTTTGTATTTTATACCTACCATTTCAGCATTGATTTTACGAGGGTAATAAAAGCGGTAATCATACATCATTTCGTTTTGGTAACCGACAACAGTATAACGAATTTTCGTGGTTAACAGTTTATTGTTAAACATTCATGTATTCAGTAGTAGAATTTGTAAAAGAAAAGGCTAGTACAAATGGAGTGGATAGTAAGAAACACTGCAAAATGGCCCAAAGGGCCAGCGGCACAATTGATTAAAAATTTAGAGGATCCTCAACCTTTATGGAACAAGTTTCCAATCAGAATATTAAAAGCCTCTGGTAAGTTACAATTTTGACATTCGACAGCACACTTTTACTAAATACCGAAAATTATGTTCATAAAATAATCTATAGATGATTTTAAAATATTTAGTCGATTATGAAAATGGACTAAGAGCTGAGAAAGAAGCCAAAGATCGTCTTGCTTAGAAACTACAGCATCGGAATCTAAAGGGAGAAAACGCAAAAGTTTGTACCAAGCCCCAATAAGAAAAAGAGACGTCATTCGTCTTTGTCGTCCTTCAATGAAAGTTCAATTCACTCGGATAGCGATCTACAGTTAGAACTGTCGCCATCAAATAATTTTTTCACTTTTGAAGGTAAAAAATTAATTTAAATGTAACTTAAAAGTATCGGAATAATGTTACATTACTATAATAACTACATCGTAAAATATTATAGCAGTTACTGAGGCACAGTCTGATCCTTCCAGGACAGTCGTCACCCCAAAAGCAGCATCAAAGCCTCCAAATCCACGAAGCTTGAGATTTTCATTGAGCTGGACGCTTTGATTGACCGCCAGAAAGGTATATAATTAAATATACAATATTTATTGCCGCAATAAATTGTATTATTTTGAATTGAATTTAATAAAATGTGTTTTACACACGATAAACTGTAAACAAAATGTATAATCTTTCAAAATTTTACGCGCAAGGAATCATAAAACTCGCATGAAAAAACTGTGGTTTTTTCGTTGGCTGCATGTAGTATTTATCATTAAATGTAGTGGATATCAGGTGGGAATATATTAAATTTAAACGTTGGGTATATGTGAATTCTGCGTGATATTTTAGTGGATTCCACAAAGAAACCCCACTAATAACCCATGTGGCCCAAATTTCCAAACCCCACTCAGGTCTCATAAGTTTGCCCACGTCGCAATCACGCAATTCCCACTTTTCGTTCTTCCTGGGACTGTCGTTTTGAAAGTGTAAAATAAATGTGAAACATAGTGATAGTGTCATGGAGTGTTATTGTTTTCAGGAGTTAAATAACGGAGGCAGAATCTTTCGGAGGCGAAGAGTTTTCCTTAATGTGGATGTGAAGTGAATCGTAAAGATAGATTTCCATCTAATCCTCCACGAGGTTAGAGCATATATATATTGTGATGGGTCTCAAAAGTGCAGTAGTAGAGCTATATTTACTCTGAACCTTATTTTTCATTTGACGTGTAGAGATTGACATGTTCAATATAGACAACGACCTACACAACCTTTTTGATAATCCTTTCTCGCTTAATCTCGCCTTTCCTCGTTCTGTAATCTGTCTGACATTATAATTCAATGTACGACTGTTTCAATTCGTTCGTGTCTTCTGTCTTTTCTTCGCTCAAAGTCAAGCACACATACAAAGGGTTTGCTAAACGATTGTTTATTTCATTTCCATTTCGTCATCGCACGCTCATTTCCAGTTTGCAACCAATTTCATTTCTGTTACATTTTCAGGACGGGAAGTCGTACCCATTTGCAAAACGTTTAACGGCTAATATGGGAGCAGGCGTGATTTCCTCTCTATTAAGAGCCTAATAAACGTGGCACGTAAATCTTATTTATATGCTAAGATAATAAGGCGTCACAGAACACGAGTATAGACACAACATCACATACGTGGCATAGAAAGAAACAAAACGACATTAAGGAAAACGAGAGTGAGCTAATCTATGAAGTACTTACACTTAGTACACAGATTCATGTCAACAAGCATTTCTTGCCCTGGAAATGGTGTGCCGTAACTCAATCACCGCATCAATTTTTTTCTCCGAATCTCTTTTTAAAAATAATCTTGCATCTTCAAGTCAAGCGTATGTCTCATTTGTAAGCTCATTTCATTCGCCGAACCCATCTACTGATATTACACAGCTGAACTGCAGAGGTGTTCACTTTCACTGATTGATTGATTGATTGATTTTATTGACAAAAGATTAACCGCATTCCAAATACATGTTTTCTTCCATCACCGTCATTCTATGCTACTCAATTAGGAAAAGAAGTAATATAAATTTATGAATTAGTGAAAGATAATTGTTATAAACTGTGTCATTGGAAGTATATAACGTATATAAATACAGCCAGCATTTACGTCATGATTATAAACAGTAACATATTTAATGATTTAACAATTTCGTTTGAGTAGGATACATTGCCTTTTATTTGTGTATCAAAGATATCGAATTTTCCACAGGATTGTATCTGAGGGGGTATTAAGTTCCAATAATTGGCACTTCTTTGACACAATAAGTTTTGGAAGGCAAATGATCGCCTTCCAAAACTTATCGAGGTTAACTCTAAGTTTAACTTGTTCCGTAGTTCCCTTGTTTTGCATACTTTTTTGTAGTCAGTATTTGTGTCTAAATTTAGGAAAATACTTTGAAATAAAATGCAGGGAAATCATTGCTGGTGTTGGGCGGCTTCAGGGTAGGTATTTAAGAACTAATAAGTAAATTTTCCAAACAAAATTTGATTAAAAAATTTTTTAAATTTCCTAAAAACAGAAAACATTTAGCTGCCACACAAAGTGGCAAAAACTATTTTAAAGCAAATTGAAAAAGAAGACCAAAAAAGGAGATTTCCCTATGTACGTGGTATTTATCATTTCCCTTACTGATTTTCCCTCTCTGTTTTCTGAGTGTACCGCAACGATAGTAAAATAAAATATGGCTTACATTGTGCTTTTTCATTATGGAAAACTTTAACATAAAAAGTGTTTTAATTAAAGCGTTTTAGACTGACGCAGGACAAATAAATAAAATAGAAGCATCCTGACACATTAGAATTGGGTAAAATATGAATATAATATTTATATCTTCTAGCAAAATATTCTATTCCCTTATTCGTGTCTTGGTAGAAAATCGACATTAGCAAATCAGTTCGTATATGAGACAGCTGGGAGAATTATTCATTATATTCCCACATGTCTGGACAATACTATACACTGAGATGGGGAGTTAGCTGCACGAAGGAATCAAACAGACAAGAACTTGAATATTGTAGAAATATTATTCCGTGTCTGCAGGAGTGGATGTAATTCCACCTTTCAAGAATATGATTCAAAGAAAATGTGCATTTCAGTGTAGCTTAAATCTGAAAACATAATCTTAGTTCCCACAACGTCACGTCAGTTAGCCAAGTTGCATTTTATGGTCCACAATTTCCACCATGAATTTCGTCAGATATAATATAGCCTTAAAAGTTATGTTTGAACATTTTATTTTGGGCGGAAATTCTTTGATGCATATTTGCTTTTGTTTAAGAATGTATAGGAATGTTTAAACCCTTGGAAAGAATATCTTTTGAGTAACATTTTATTTCAACAAACCAGCAAAATTACAGTTCGTCCCAACGTTGGGTTTACACTTTACAAATAGCTGGTTTCTATACCCAAATTCTAAGCATACAAATGCATAAGAAAAAATGAAAGGGATAAATCAGAATACTCTAAGATAAAATTGTAAATTATTAAGCCATGCAATATTTGATTCAACACAGAAAATTAAAGTAATTAGAACAAAAATAACGAAAGAATTATAAATAGTCAGCATCTTAACCATAAGTTCAATTCCTGGCTTACATTTACATCATTCATGAAAACATAAACACAGTATACAAACAATGAGTCAGAAATACTAAACAACACTATATATTCATATTTATTACTGAACAAAGCGTATAATAACTATTTACCTGCCGACATGAACACCAGGTAAATATGACACACAAATGCATAAGCCAAAATTTAAAATATTAATGTGGCAAATAGCTCAAAGAGTTTGATATTTTCTTACAATTTTTAGTACCTGCATTTCCTACCTTTCAACTATTGTGATTTTGAATACTGGATTAAGTATGAATATCTGTGTACATCTTCTGTAATTTTGTTAATGCTAGTGGTTCAACGAATAGAATCCCAAATAAAAAACTTGTTTTCCTTGAGCTCACGTAAATTACAATTTATTGCATTTCTGTTAATAGTTGTACTATATGGACATGCTGCAACTGGCTGTGCGTCTTAGTGCAAACGTGTTCATTTAAGAAGTTGAATGGAATGAAATCAGCTATCTTCATTTCTAAAATTTTTACAAATACATCATCCCCAGTGAAAAGTGGCACCGACGGTAAAAATTAAAAAAACAAATGAAAAATGTGGTTTGATAATAATATCGTATTCAAATTGTTAAAAAGAACTCCGGTGTTTATTAAATGGTTGACCTTACTATCAGCACTTCTTCTGTTCGATAACATAGAAGGGAGTTCAAGTTATGAAATTGAAAGAACAACATTTTCCGAAGAAATCTCACATTCAACAACAGTAAGATCCGATTCATAAAGTAAAAATAATTGAAATGCCATAGAAATCATGTAGGCCGTACAAAATAAAATGAAAACTTACAGTCGTTTCGAATCAAAAAGCAATATTATTGTTTAACTAATTTCATTTACAATTTGAGGAATCTGTCTTGAATGAAGACTGCTTTACAGATGAACAGAATACTTCTTGTTCAACGGATGAGGACGACAGCACTCCAGAAGTAGAAGGTGATTTAAATGAAACTTAATATTTTACTTCTTTTACTTACATTTTGTTCGGCGAATAAAGTAAAGCCAAATTTCTTCTTTTTTGATAATTTTGTATTATCATTTTACTATTAATTACATTTTTCAGACTACATATGGAGAAAGATGGAAGAATTTTTGGGCATTTTATGATTCTATTCACAAAGAAATCACACTGGTGTTATGCGGCATTGGGAGTGTAACAAACGTAGTGAATTTGGCAGTTCTGACGAGAAGAAATATGAAAGGCCCACTGAATATGATCCTCACTGCACTGGCAGCGAGCGATTTTGCGTATATGGTGACTTTAGGTCTTTTTTACTTTCTGGAGTATCATCATGGAGTTATATATGACGGGTGTGGCGCATCCTATTATATGGTGGTGCTACCGCTAATAGCATTTGACTTTGCCAATGTAAGGAATTATTTTTTCACAGACCAAGAAAGTATATTAAAAAAAGTTATGATGCATGGCATTTCTAACTCAACATTCTAAGTGTAGTAATCATTAAATGAAGAAACGCAAAAAATTGCATACATGAATACATTACTTAAATGATCTTGTATTTGTTTGTAATTTATTTTTCACAATACCTACTCCGTAAACTACATTTGGAAACTAATTTAATTGATAAAGTATGTAGTTTTGTTTATAATACACAGATTGCCAATTCGGCTTACATTTCTACAATACTTTATGAATTACGTTTTATTAAATCATATCAGAGTATTCGACATAAAAATGTAGTGCAGCTAATACTCAAAATGTGTTCAAATTCAAATCCACCATTGATTGATTGATGAATGAGCGTCTATATTCCTAACGTTAATCGGTGAACTACAAACAAATAATTTGAAATTTTAAGCTGTTCGGTAGTGATTTTGTGCCACTTAGACAAAACATTTTCCTTTACTAGTTCAACCTGGGTAGTTTAGGTTTAGGCCACCTAGTTATGTAATCATTTGTTTCTAATTGCCTGTATTCCACAGATGTTCCACATATGGTCCACTTACGTCACTGTGTTAGTAGCCGCTTGGAGATTTCTTGGAATTATGCAACCACTGCGGAGCAAAAGATTCTTAACAGAACGATGTTCGAAATTGGCAATTGGTGTAACACTCCTTGGTACCTGTTTAATTATGGCTACCTCAACTATTTTAGGTTCCATTAGCATTAGAGAGATAACTGTAAAGGATAGAACAAATACGTCACAAGTTCCCCAATACAAACTACAGTGTTGGCCGCAAGTCACGCATCATGGGGAAATAACATTACCTGTGGCCGCAAATAACGCATCATAGGGAATTAACATTACATGTGGCCACAAGTCACGCATCATAATGAAATAACATTAGGTTTGCAAGTTTGAAGATTTTAGCTAGAAAGATGAAGTGGTGCCTGGCTTAAAGATGTTCAATGTGATGACCATTTACTGTCCCCGTAAAGAATTTAACAATGATGAGGTCGTCCAGAATTCCGGCCCACACCATAAATCTAGGAGACCCTTGTTCCTGTAGCCCTGCCATCCAGTGGGGATTTTCATCGGAGTAATACCGACAATTGTGACGATGCACGACTCCATTTAAATGAAATTTGGTTTCATCACTGAAAAGAATTGTTTTCTTCTTCTAAAATTGACTGCGCCCACCGACAAAATGCAATTCTCCTTGCCGGATCTTCTGGTTTAAGAGCCTGGAGAATTTTCATTTTATATGGTTTAAAATGATGTAATTTCAGGATGCCACGAACACTGGTTCTTGAAATTTTCAGATCTCTGGCCACCTCTCTCGGCGTTCTTCTTGGACTTGCAACAAATTTTCAACAAAAGAACGGTGATTGAAGTCTCTGGGTTTGTAGCAGTCTTAGGAGCCCCAGGTCGAGGGGCATCAGCTGTCGAACCTGTCTTCTTAAATTTGTTAATCAGTCTAACAACTGTTGATTGGTGGATGGCCTTATCAGGATGTCTCCGAGCGAATTCCACTGCCACGGCTCTGGTGGATAAGCCTGGACGTCCAGCCAACATTATCACTACCACTCTTTCATCTTTCGAAAGCCTCATTGCGCAAATGATACACTTAATCGATAAAAAGAACTTACAAAATAAATGTTAGTCTGCTCAAATAAAGGTGCATTGGAGCTGATTATTGAATGAAATCGAAGGTTCTCCTACACACCAATGTTATTTCATTATGATGCGTGACTTGTGGCCACATGTAATGTTAATTCCCTATGATGCGTTATTTGTGGCCACAGGTAATGTTATTTCCCCATGATGCGTGACTTGCGGCCAACACTGTATATTATGAACTGGATGATGTAGTATACTTCGCTACTGCGTAAGTACATTTTATTGTCTTAATGCATTACACCAAAAATCAAAGACAGAGATATATACTACAGAAATTTTATTTTTAATTCAATTAATTCAATTCAAGTCCAACAATATCGATGTCTATTTCGTATACTTATAGAGTTGTAGCAAATCTCATACCTTGTGGACTCCTGGCAATTTTAACATTTGGCATATTGTGCAGTCTCCTGAAAGCAAAACAAACTCGAAAGCATTTAGTACCTAACTTAGAAATACCAAACTCCCAAAATATTGCATCCCAATTTCCAATTAAGAAAAGAAGCAAAACAAATGAAATGCTTTTGGCCATTCTCACAATCTTTTTAGTGACGGAATGTCCTCTCGGAATTTACTATACTTTAAAGCTCACTGCGAAAGAAGAATTTTTTCAATCATGTGTAATACCAATTCAGAACTTCGTCGACTTCTTGTGGTGCTTCAGTTCTGCGTCGTCTCTTTTTGTTTATGTCACTATGAGCGTGACTTTTAGAGACACTTTGATAAATATATCGAAAGACATTGTTCAACGCTTTCAATACAAGCATAAAATGGTACAGTCAGCATCAACTTGCACAGAGCTTTCATATATTCCGAACGCCACTTCTCGTTAATATATTGTTTTTAACTGTTACTGTAATATTCAAATAAGAGCATCAAGTACAGAATAATGCAATTTTGATGTACGCATTATATCTGTATTTCAAAATATAATCTAAATTACTCCTTTTAAAATTAAAAGGTATGGTTTACTAAAATAAGTTTACTTTGGTGCAGATTCTTTATAATTGATTAAATAATTGTTTTAACTGTACAGTAGTACACGGCCTTATTCTAATTCCACAAAAATGTTAGAGTAAAGTGGTCGTAATATTGAAGTTTGTGTTTTGGCTGATAGGAGGTGCAATAAATGAACAAAACCGTGCATTAAGTAGCATTCGGAATAATGAATCAGTATAAAGTATCAAAAATTACAAAAGTTCACAAAGTTGTGTATTACGTTTACTACCAGCACATATTATGTCGTGCGTTAAATAATATATTTAATAAATAAATTGTGAAATTAATTATCAAAAGTCGTGTTCCTTCACATTTTGTTGCAATTGAGCTACAAGAACACCTGCACTATACTGAATATACAATGTCGTCGCTCGAAGGAACGATACTTGATCAGGTATTCCTGGTATTTATAGTTTTGACTTGCCCAAAAAGTAACAGAGAGCAGACAGAATCTTGACATTTTTTTGCAATGACAATCCCGAGAACATGTTGACCATGAAGAGCTCGGGAACGGTAAGCTGTATTTAAACACAGTTATCACCATTCAAAAGAGGGCTATATTTTGAATCGGAACTGTTTGAAAACTACGATAAAAGTCTATAAAGAAGTTTGGCAAACAGAAATTTAGTGTAGATTAGCTTTGGTGAAATAAAGCAATTTTTAATAACATCAATTGTATTTTTTTAAATGATTGGGTCATTTATTAATTCAGCTATTATCAAATATTAATTACACATAAGTTCAATTTTGTCGTTTATTTTATTGTCTAGCGAATGCGTTTGGTATTTCGTTAAGACATATTAAATGAATGTTGTAATGTTATAGAAATAACGCATTGTTTAGTTACATTATGAATTCATTACGAAGACTGTTCAAACTGTAAACTCTTTGGCAACTCAATGTTTTTTCAACTCTGCCACTAACTCATCTAGCTTTGAAAGGGGAGCTTTAAAATATTCAGTGTATTTTGCTGTTAATTCTTCTTTGTACCCGTCGAATAATTCCGGTGAATACTGGATAGTCCATGGATGTCCGAGTGGGACGAAACTCGCCCAGTTTTCAGCGTCACAGTCTACTCTGTGGCATGAGTCACATTTTGTAACTGTGTAGAAATAATCGGCGCAGTCAGTCTGGTATCCATCTACGCTGTAAATATTGTTATTGAAATAAAGAAATGATAATCGTGAAGCGACAAATCCATTTTGGTACTGCTGTAATGTGTTCCTCAGGAGCTCCATTTCAGAAATTACGTGTTCCCGCTTTTCTGGCCACCGTTTTAAAGCAATGATGGCCACTCCTGCGTAGAGTTTTGTAAAGGAGAGAAGTGAAGGTGACGAAACAAGAGAATTCCCACTTTTGTATAACGGACCCCAATTATAAGAAAATTTCTGCAGAATTTCGCCACATTTATCCAACGTGATGTAAAGCGGCATATCATAGTTCTGGTTCTGGGGAAAATATTAAATAATTAAATGTAATTAAATGTTTCAACTAAAGGTATTGAATTAAAAATTACTAAATTAAATTGAAAGTTAAAATTGAAAAAAATGTAAAATATTAATAAAATGAAGATTTAAAAATTACGAATTATGAGGCTAATAAAAAATTACGAATTATGAAGCTAATAAAAAATTATAAAGTTGAGTTTAGAATATCAAATTAAAGAAATATTTTTTTTTGAATATCTTACTTTGTCCATATAATGTTTCACTTCCTTCATTCTTTGTTCAATGGTAGCCAATTTTGCTCTAACATCTGCGATGGCAGCAACTCCAATCTTCCTGTCTATGAACTTTGCATAACCACTTTCGGCCTTGTTTAGTAAACTGTTAATCATAGAGAAACCTGACAGCAAAGGGTTAACCAGTTGACCACCTGGAATAGGACTGACCAATACTGACAACACTGACGAAATAAATGGTCCCACATCTGTGGATGCATGCATTGCCTCCCATTCCGAAAGTCCTGGAATCACAAGCTCTGCTGAAGGATATTTCTTTTTATCTGTGATCGGAGCCGGTTTACAACAGTCGATCAATATCACCAAATTGGAGAGCAATAAAAATGAAAGGTAAATTCGCATTTTCGTAATGTGCCGTCAATATAAAACAAACAGTTTTACTGAAAATGATCTTTATGATTTATTCTTATTAGATTGGATAATAAAACAGTAGGAAATGACCGTATTTTAGATTCACTATAAAAATGATTTGTTATGCAAAAATAAAAATCTACCAGGATGCTTGTGGTGAATGAATTTAAATCAAACTGCTGAATTCAAGAGCGTCATTTGCTTTATATATACTGCAAATGAATAGAGTAATTGACTTGAGAACAAGGTTTGTTTTTTGTTTCTTTAAAGGCGTTATGCCCGTTTCATTGGCCTAGAAAAAATTATTCTAATTTTCATCACGGCTGACATTCGTTTTTAATTGATTACAATAGTTTTATTTTCTGCTACAAATTGCTAACCCTCTGGAAATTGCTGGTAGCGAAATAAAAGTTTTGTTAATTTTCCTTTTGTCAAATAGTAGTCTGTAAAAGCCAAAGTCTGCTCATTGGAATTTAAAGTTAAACCAGTCGGCTTTATGATCTTCACAAAACCCTGGTTCAGTATCTTGTGTCACAGAGGTCAAAAGTTATCCGTGTCTATGTTATATAGGTAGTGTATACTCCATACAATCCAATCAACTCAGAAATCCTAAGTAAAGTTTCCATACAAAGCACAGCAGCAGATAATACAGTAATCATGATGTTTTCTTTTAGGACATCATCATGAAGTTTATAAGATTCCTGATTACGCAGTACATTAGGCAATTCATTTAAGACATATGTATTTATACTTTATAATTGTATATTAAAAGTTCTTACTTTGTAATCAAAGCAATCCTCAAACAAACATTGCGTATTATTGTGAAAGAATTTGTTGAAAAAAATATTCTCCGTAGATAATTCAAGGTAATCTTTTATTTTCGATAGCCCGTAAGACAAAATGTTTAGTTATTGAAAGCCATTCTTTTACATTTCTTCAATTCCTTAATTAAAAGTTCATTACATACTCAAATGATTAAGGAGTAATCATTTAATTTTTAATCCAATTCGCAGACATGGAAAAATTGTGACTTAATACCCACAAACTAATCGCCAACATATATAATTTCCTATAAAAATTATTATTCTATGGTTTGTAGTGTTTACAGCTAATAAAAATATGCATCAGTATATGACTACTTGCTTAAATTGCAATTATAATTGGAACATTAAAATTTTCAAAAATGAGTGCTCCAACTGTCCCCTTGATTGACGGAAAAAGCCAAAGTTGGATGGAAATTCCAGACGTAGTAGTAAGATCTCTTATTACTCGAACGATTCTGTATAACTTAATAATGGAGTATAAAAGAATGAATTTTTAAAGAAGACTCCGAATTACAAGAGCCAAGCCCCATTATGAGCACAGTCATTATGTAAGTTGGAATGTGAAATTATGAGGTGAATTGGAAAATGGGGTTATGTGATTCAACGGTATTTATTTGTATATGAGGTAGTACTGTCATCAGGTTTTCAAGTTTTGTTGTGTATGAGTTTAGTTTTTGATGGACAATCAAACGCAATCAGTTCTGAAAGAAAATATTTATTTACGAAACTACGCTGCATTTAGAAAATACAGAAACATTTAACCTCTATAAGGTTCAGCTAATAATTATATATTCATTTTCCTATTTGCTGTTTTTAATCACTTTGCTTATTATTTAACGACCCATCTACCGTGTTAGTAATACTACTGGAAATAATTAATTGTCACATGCATTTATAATTAAGTTATAGAAAAGGTTAATAGAATTATTTTTCAGAGAATTTTTTGCAAATTCAATTGTCTTAATTTTATCTTCTAAATCAGGTGATGTTTGCAGGTTCCAAGATCAGGTTGAAACCTAAAAAGTGAAAAAATGTCTCAACAAATGAAAATAATTTAAACACAAAGCTAGAAACAATTTTAGTAGAAAATATTAAGTGATTACGTATTGACTTGGATCTACATTCAAAGTGGACAACAAACAAGTAAACGATAAATAGGTAGAACACATTTATCAATCAACAAGCAAAGTAACCAAGCGAGATATCATTGCCTCCCAGTTGTCTGCAAGATGCTTATGCTTTGAAGCTTGAAGAGGCCCATATCGAATCCCAAAATATCGTAAACTTGCCAATTGCTTTTGGCAAATTTTATTTGCTTTTACTGTTTTCCTCATCGAGTTGAGACTTTCTGACGACCTAGCAGAGCACATTGCAGCGATATACAGATATCCTACCATAAATGTTAAAGAGGTAATTACTTGTAATATAAACGGAATTATCTCAAATAGAGTCATTTGCTTCGCCAGTCGTATTAACCCAAATAAACCGAAAACAATAATTGGAGAGAGCGTTGCAGTACACGCAAAAGACAAGTAAGAATTGTAGCTTTCATTAAAGCAGATATTCAGAATGCGCAACTTCCTGTATAATTTTAATTTGTCCTCGATCTTCGAATGTCCGACACTGAAACATTATTTCAAGGTTTTACTAAACATTGCCGTTTTGGTATCATTCAAAATTTCAAGTTGAAGTTTAAGTTTAAATTTAAGTTTCTAAATTTACCTGAAGCTGGTTTGCCAAATGTAATTCCGTGCAGAATAAAGTATTATGTACAACTGAATCAACACTATCTTTGCTGAGCTAATTGAAATGAAGATTACATCAAGAATAATGAAAATGAAGTAAAGATATGAATTTTCCCATAATTTTGAGAATAGTACAAATGATATGAAGTAGTCTGCGGGGAAAATGCCAAACACTGTTCCAACAAAAACTAGTGATGTTATCAACATGAGAGGTATAGACCATTTTGATACGAAGACTTCTGTTTTCCAATATATTTTAAATTTTTCTGCGCTCACTTTAAATTTAAAACATGTTAATAATTACTCCAAAATAGTATATCGTCCCTCTACATCAGAAAGGAGCTAAACCTAGTGATTACTAATGCTGAAAAGGAACAAACCAATTGGTCATTAGTTCAGAAAAGTGCTAAACCACTTTGATCATTATTTCCAAAATGTTATAATCCATGCAATTGAAAGAATTGAAATATTAAATATTGAATATATTGAAATAATTACTATTACATTGCAGCACACAAAACTGTTCATGGCGGAAATAAATTTTAGCAACACCCACTATATTAATGCTAACTAATGGCAGAGTTTCAAAATGCTAACAAGCTTTAATTTTGTTTTACAAAAATTCGTTTTCAAAAAGCGCCTGTGGTTTGACACTTTTTGGAATTAAGGTGAAATTGGCTTGGCGCATTTCTGAACTAATGATCTAATGGTTTTTCTCTTTTCAGCATTAGTGATCACTTGGTTTAGCTCCTATCCGATTTAAACAGACGATATTTGCTTCTTAAATTTAAAACAACATTGGTAATTACTTACATAAATAGTATACTAAACTGTAAAATTGTTAACTGTAAAATTGAAATATGTTTAAAAACAGTTAATAACAGTGTACTCCCATGCAGTGCATGTATGCATTACGTGCACTGCATGAAATGCATAGTTCATGCATAAAAAGGGTCGTGTGCAGTGCACAAAATGCACGAAATGCATGAAATTAAAACATACTTTTTTATCCCTTACTGAACTATTTAATAATACAATTTTCTGGCAAATTTTTACCAATTACAATCAGTTATAATCAATTCACAACAAATGCAAACGATTTGCTTGGCAAATTGCAAAAATATTGACAATTGGGTGAACACCACACAAAGTGTAATTTGAATGCCTTTACATTCTTCCTTTTTGGTTTCCTGTTTTGCAAACAAACAATTTCTTACCAGTAAACTATTTTACCCACAGCAGTAAGTCCTAAATTCATAAAATAGAAAACTATGAGATGAGAACATTATGCTCAGCATACAAATGACAACATAGCAGTGCATTGTTAGACCTACACTATGGAAAATAAACTAATGTAATTAGTTATTGACAGATATTAGACATATGGCGGTTTGGTGTCAAATTTTATACGGAAGTGTTTTCGATGTACGGAAATGTCAATTGAGTGGTAAAAAGAAACAGATTTTATAGCAAAGTCTACACTCGTCCATTAAAAACATACCAATATCTCTATAGTGTACCCTATTCATGCATTATGTGCATTTCATGCATTTCGTGCATTTTGTGCATTTTGTGCAGGTAGGTGCATGAAAAAAATTTCGTGCGCACGTTGGCGTACACTGAGTTAATAATTAGAGATATTCTGAAATTTAAAAAAATGGCAATTGTTACTTTAAATGTATGCTTAAATTTAAAAAAAAGTTTCCAAGTACATCAAGTATACTGTTAAATCTTTAAAGGAGAGTTAGTAATTTCTTCTAATAATTTTCTAAATAATAAGTTTAATTACTATTAATAAATAATAAGTAATACCATTTATTTTTAAGTGTTAAATGTTTTATGAACTAACCGTTATGAAGGAGAAATTGGTTTTCTTTAAGTATTTGATTCAATATGTAGACCATTTCTTTTCCTTTGAAGATAAAGTTATACTCAAGAGTTGCGTGGAAAATATGCACAAATCCCAGAGTCCCAGCAAAGACTAATTGCACAAATGGCGTATGTTTCTTTGATATGTTTTTTCCAACGTATATGAATCCAATTATTGAGCTTACAAAATGTATAACTACTTGAATTTGCAAAAAGAGAGGACGGAAATTTTTGGTGACTTCAAATATTTTTTTCGAGTGACTCCATACAATTGAGTTTACTCGAAGCTTGGTCAGAATATTTAAAGACATACCAAAATTGCAAAATGCTTCATGTTGGTAGTCTATGCCCTTTGAAACATTCGTTCTATTCGTTGTCATTTTGAGTAAACTTTATTTAGTTCTCATGGACTATATTTTTTAGAAATTTGTATATTTTTATAAATAATACACACAGTATAATATATAATATTTACAAATAATTTTATAGAAATGTATATAGATACCAGGGCATCACCACAACGACTGTCAAACTTTTTATGCTCTATAAATATCATTTAGCAGGAATCTACATTAACCATTTTTCAATTATTCTGTTTACTAAGAATTGAAACCATCATAATTGTTGTTTAGATAGTTTTATCCGATTTTGCGAACAATAGGGTAATATTTAAATGGGCACACAATAAAAACACAATAAGGACTCATATTTTAGGTAACTTACAGAGTTAGGAAGAACTATTAGGAAATTAATAAAGGCAATTACATGAGTTTTGCTGAAAATGGTCCCGGTAGGGTGTGATTCAATGTTATACGTCCTACGTTTAATAAAGTATGCAAAAGTAGGAAATAAAACTTGCTATTACTTCTCTATTCTAAATGTGTACCCGGTACCAACAGACAAACATCTTGATAAAGTTGATATCAAATTAATTACTTCCTTAATGCCATTTATTAAATAGAGGAATAATGGGATGCAGTGGTAATTAACGCATTTAATATTAAAAGTGCTTTATATGCATTACTTTGATCACTCATGATGAATTGCTGAACACGTTCTGAAAAAACAATTATTTGAACGTTTAAAAATATAGAATCGTCATAAATAATAATAAGTGCTTTAGTATCAGCTTAGTAGACAATACGTGACTTAGAAGTATTTTTAATTGTTTTCCTGTAAGATTGGATTATCGATCTTTTTAATCTGGACCATTAGTTGTCAAATAATAACGTATAATACTGCTGAATTAATAATCAATTGTATTAAAGGTAAAAACAATAATTATGTATCAGCAGAAATACCTTAATTAACAGTACACCTCAAAGTGGCAAACCGATAAGATCTAATTGGAAAAATATTTTCCTCGCTGTGAATGACTCTTACTGCGAAACCCAAATGACAAAAGCGTATCTTATAATGGTCATACATTCATATTTTCATAGGATTACTTGTCTTATTGTATACAGTTATCTGTTATTGTATATCTTTTTTCCTAAACTTGTTTGGCAAAATTAGATAGATAGATAGATATGGTTTTATTGGACGATTTTAACCAAAGTTTTTACATCCATTTCATTACATTGATTTACAATTGCATAACTACAATCAAAATTCAAATCAAATACATACCAATATGAAGAAAAAATACATGAAAAAACAACATATTAGTATATATGTCAAGGCGATTGAGATGATCCTGTTAGGGACCGCCCCTTCCTAGTGAGCGACCGAAGTCTGCCAAAACCCAGGATTTGGGAGTATGGTTTGTCAGGGAGAGAGAGCATTAATGATGTTCACTATAACATGATAAATATTCACCGAAGCAATAGAAGTATTACCTATGTTAGTACAGTAAAAGTGTATTTTGCATAATTGTAGTGTAATTATTAAGCAGCAAAGTCTCCTTTCACATTTTGGGTTGTCTGTCTGTTTATTTGTTAGTTTGTTAATGAGTAAGCCTACATCTCAGGGACACATTAAACTTTTAGTAGGTCTTCTAGGAACCGAAGTGTAGGTTCTCTTTACAAATCGGGCCATTTCTGACCTTTGATTTCGGAAAACTAAAATCCAAACGTGAAAAAATAAAGTAAATTTATATTCATATTAAAGTGAGATTGGCGTTAAGACGTTTCTAATTAGATAATAATAATAATAATTTCTAATATTAGCAGGTTTTTTCTTTTTCGATTTTACATACAAAATGCTAAATATCTACCCGAGTAAATTCCACGTTTCCTGTGTGGATCTCAAAGTTGTGAATTTGAAAATTCATTTTGGAACTCAGTATGTGGAAATAAGTCGGGTGGGGTATCAAATGTGTCTGAGTTCGGCCAAAATACGAGTGTTCCACATAAATGGTAATTGGGTAGAATCACATCATTTTGGTCTACAAAATTTGATATTTCATAAATCGATATTTTCGGTGTTTGTCGGTGCGTACCTGCAAAGTTGTGAATTTGACAGACAAATGCAAACTTTCGTTTTCGGACCCTGGGTATCTGAAAATCAGTCGCGTGGGTTTCTATGTACCTCATGTCTTCTCTTACATTTCAATGCCACCAACCTGTGACAGTGATAAGTGTTGAGTGTTGTTTGTTAATTAAAAAGAACTATTTAAATACTGTGTCCCCAGAATTTTCTTGTACCACCTGTAAATCCATAATTGAATACCCATGAATGTACCTTGGTATGTATTCATTGCAATCACACAAAAATGCCCAGTTTTACATGTGAGATCCTGGCGATCCATGGTTATCCGATTTTGCACAATTTAGAGCTACGAAGGCCGTTTTTCGGGGGTTTGTCTCAATTAAAGTAATAAACAATTCTCACATGTATTTCTACAAGGGCATAATTTTTCAGAGAATTTTTTGCAATTCAATTATGATAATTCCATTCTCTAAATCGGTTGATGTTTTCTGGATTCGGGTCCAAGGTCAGATTTACACTAAAAAGTTCAATTTTAGAGTTTTAGGAATTTTTGTTGGCCAAAATATTAAAAGATAGTTCACTTTGCGAAACAGGGTTACAACATCTCAAAAAAGTACGAAGGAGCAGATATTCAACAGAGAGCAAGATATTTCAATGACCGCTGTTTTTAAAAAATATGGAGGATATATGGAAATGCGTTCCAACGTTATACAACAGAGGAGTAGTTTACAGTATCAGTAAATCGGGATAGTAGACAGAGTGGCAGATCATTCCAATAGAAGTCCGGATATTTAATAAGTATAAAAAATTAAAAAAATTAAAACAACTCTTGCATCTATACATATTTTAATGGACTACAATATTTTAAGCGGAAATAATACGTGATTACATGTCATGTGGCTGCGGCTCTACATTCAATACATTCATTCGACCAACAATCAAGTGTAAGATAAATATGTAGAACACAGGTATCAATCAACAAGTAAAGTAACCAAGGTAGATAGTATTGCTTCCCAGTTGTCTGTAAGATGCTTATGCTTTGATGCTTGCAGAGGTCCATATCGAATCCCAAAATATCGCAAACTTGCCAATTGCTTTTGACAAATTTCATCTGTTTTTATTATTTTCTTCATCGAGTTGAGACTTTCTGACGATCTAGCAGAACACATTGCAGCGATATACAAAAATCCTATCATAAAAGTTAATGAGACCATTACTTGTAATATAAACGGCATTATCTCAAATGGAGTCATTTGCTTTGCCAGGCGTATTAACCCAAATAAACCGAAAACAATAATTGGAGAGAGTGTTGCAGTGCACGCAAACGAGAGGTAAGAATTGTAACTCTCGTTAAAGCAGATATTCAGAATACGCAATTTCTTGTATAATTTTAATTTGTCTTCGATCATGGAATGCCCTACACTGAAACATTATTTCAAGTTAAATTTATTGAAACATGAATGTTCAAAATTCATTCATTTCTAGATTTACCTGAAGCTGGTTTGCCAAATGTAATTCCGTGCAGAATAAAGTACTATGTACAATAGAATCAACACTAACTTTGCTGAGCAAATGGCAATGAAGATTACATCAAAGAGAAGAAAAATGTAGTAAAGAGATAAACTTTTCCATAGTTTTGAAAATAGTACGAAGGATATGAAATAATCTGAGGGGAACATGCAAAGCACTGTTCCCACGAAAGCTGGTGATGCTGCCAGTATTACAAGTATACACCATTTTGATACGAAGATTTCGATTTTCCAATATCTTTTAAACTTTTCTACTCCCACTATAAATTTAAAGCATTTTAATAAATACTCCAGAATAATATATTTGTTTTATGAATTTAAGTTAATCGTAATAATTACTTACATAAACATTATAATAAAAATATTGTTAAAATCATAATTCAATTAAGTTTAAAAAAACATCGCCAAGCCGTAACATAAAGCGAGCCAGAGGGTTAAAGAGAATTCATTATCTCTTTACAGAAACTGAGCCTAAATTAAATGGTTGTCATATAAATAATGAATGTTTCCAATTGCATCCGTAAAGTTAGCTTACCGCTTCATAAAGTGGGAAACACCCAAAAAGTTAGCTTACCGCTTCATAAAGTGGGAAACACCGAAAAAGTTAGCTTACCGCTTCATAAAGTGGGAAACACCCAAAAAGTTAGCTTACCGCTTCATAAAGTGGGAAACACCCAAAAAGTTAGCTTACCGCTTCATAAAGTGGGAAACACCCAAAAAGTTAGCTTACCGCTTCATAAAGTGGGAAACACCCAAAAAGTTAGCTTACCGCTTCATAAAGTGGGAAACACCAAAAAAGTTAGCTTAGCGCTTCATAAAGTGGGAAACACCAAAAAAGTTAGCTTACCGCTTCATAAAGTGGGAAACACCCAAAAAGTTAGCTTAGCGCTTCATAAAGTGGGAAACACCCAAAAAGTTAGCTTAGCGCTTCATAAATTGGGAAATACTAAAAATGTTAGCTTAGCGCTTTATAAAGTGGGAAACACCAAAAATGTTAGCTTAGCGCTTTATAAAGTGGGAAACACCAAAAATGTTAGCTTAGCGCTTTATAAAGTGGGAAACACCAAAAATGTTAGCTCATAGTTTCATATAATGGAAAATACCCAAAAAGTTAGCTTACCGCTTCATATGATAAAAGACACCCAAAAAGTGTGTATACCGCTTCTCAAAAGTGGTCACACCCAAAAACCATATTTTACACCTAAAACCCCTATTTGAGTATCTTATTGCTTATAAAGTGGAAGCGGTGTAAAATATTTTTTACTATCCCGCTAACAAACTACTAGAAGCGGTGTAAGATATTTTAGTACCCAAAACCCCATTTTCATATCTTATTGCTTATAAAGTGAGCGCGCGTTATCTCCGAAAGGGGTGGGGTGACCACGCCCATTTTAAATAGGGTTCCTAACTAGGTCGAGATGAGTCCAAATCCGAGGTTTTATCCAAATCGGTCAATGCCTTCAAGAGTTATGGTGTTCACATACATACGTACGTACGTACGTACGTACGTACGGACAGACAACACGGCTCCATAAGTGAGCCTCTGGCTCGCTAAAAAATAGTGAATAATTACATAAATATTGTAATAAATATATTGTTAAAATCATATATGAATTAAGTTTAAAAATAGTGAATAATTCCTTCAGATATATTCCGAAATTTAAAAAGTGGTAGTTTAAAAATTGATTTGAAAATATCTAAAGAATGAAATACTTAAATTTGGAAAAAATGTTTCTAGTTACTTTAAATATGTTGTAAATTTAAAAAGGGAATTAGTAATTTCTTAAATAAACTACTCCGATGAAGTAATACCATCTGGTATGCGTTTTAAGTGTTAAATGTATTATGAACTAACCGTTATGGAGGATAAATTGGTTTTCCTTAATTAGTTGATTCAATATATAGACCATTTCTTTTCCTTTAAAGATGAAATTATACTCAAGAGTTGCGTAGAGAATATGCACCGATGCCAGAGTCCCAGCAATAAGTAATTGCACAAATGGCATAGGTTTCTTTGAAATGTTATTTCTAATGTATAGGAATCCAATTATTGAGCTTACAAAATGTATAACCACTTGAACTTGTATGAAGAGAGGGCGAAATTTTTTGGTGACTTCAAATCGCTTTTCCCATTGACTCCATACAATAGAGTTTACTCGAAGCTTTGTCAGAATATTTAATGAAATACCAAAATTGCGAAATGTTTGATAATGGTTTTCTATGCTTTTCGAAACATTCCTTCTCTTCGTGGTCATTTTGAGTGAACTTTATGCAGTTCTAATTGACTAGATTTTATAAAAAATTTCCTTGTGCCACCACACAGAATAGCAAACATTTTATGCCCTATAAATGCGATTTTGCAGGAAACTACTTTAGCAATTTTTCAATTATTCCTTTTACTAAGAATTGATACCATCATAATTGCCAACTTTATCCGATTTTACGAACACTACGAAAATATATAAATGGGCACACAATAGGAACACAATACGGACATATTTCATATTTTAGGTAGTTTATAGAGGTAGGATAAACAATTATAAAATTAATAAGGGCAACTGCATGCGTTATGTTGAAAATGGACCTGGTAGCGTGTGATTCATTATTATACATTCTACGTTGAACAGTGTATGCAAAAGTAGGAAATAAAACTTCCTATTACGCCACTATTCTAAATGTGTACCTAGAACCAACAGAAAAACATTTTGATCAAGTTGATATCAAATTAGTAATTGCTTCCTTAATACCATTTATTAAACAGCGGAATAATGGGACACAGTGGTAAATAACGCATTTTTTTAGAGCTGCTTCGTATGCATGACTTTGAAGTAGTACCTACTACAATCACTCATGATGAATTGCGGAAAACGTTCTGAAATTTTTTTTATTTGAACGCTTAGAAGTATAGAGTCGTCAAATATAATAATTAAACTGCTTTAGTATCAAGTTGCTGAACAATAGACGACTTTGACGTATTTGTAATTTGTAATCTCCTTAATTTACTGGATTATTTGTCCAAAGTAACGTACATTAATACTAAATTGGTAATCAAATGTGTTAAAGGCAATAACAATAATTACGTATCAGCAGAAATACCTTCATCAACGGTACGCCCCAAAGTAGCAAGCCCTTTCTGACAAGATCTAATTGGAAAAAAATTCCCCGCTGTGACTTTTATTGCGGAACCCAAATGACAAAAATTTATCTTATAATGGTCATTCATTCATATAGTCAACATTAGCTAACTTGTCTTATTGTATAAAGTTTTGAAATCATTGATTTTCCTAAACTTGTTTAGGAGAAGTAGAAAATTTTATTAAACGAAATTGATTGTCAATTTATGATATTTGCGGCGCTACCGTTTTTTGCACCGTTAACTTTCGTTTGGGAACTGCATTGTCCACAATCAGAATGTATTATTATTGTTAATAAGCCAAGCTCACAAAATTCTACACATTCTATTAAGAGAAATTAAATTAGTGCGACCATAATATTCATAAACGTTGGTGGTGTGTACCCAACACATCATTGGGCATTTAAAATTGATTTAGAAACAACTTCAGCAATTCCAGACGCACCTGGCCACAAAGACAAGAATAAGCTAGGCAGCTTTATCAATATACTTAATTAAGATGCTTAATTTATCTACCTATTCATAAACAACAATATGTCCATCCACCTTCATACAATCAACATTAGTAAACAAATACATTCTTTCTTTCCAAAGTCAATAGCCCATTTATTTGCCTTATTAATTAATCCTACTAACGACAGTTAGCGTAGTTAAACAATTGATGTGTTTTATGCGACAACATACGACTTCTCTGTTATTGAAGAGGTAATCCTGTATTTACAGCGGA
Organism: Yoshiicerus persimilis; assembly: GCA_020352615.2. Taxonomy (NCBI): domain Eukaryota; kingdom Metazoa; phylum Arthropoda; class Collembola; order Entomobryomorpha; family Tomoceridae; genus Yoshiicerus; species Yoshiicerus persimilis. The sequence continues at coordinate 99,838,622 of CM036940.2, forward strand.
GAATATAAGAAATATTATCTGGCATTATTTATTCCTTTACTATTCAATTTTGTTTACTTTGCTTCCCCGCTTTTACATTACGCTGATTAAGATATTGAAACTGAGTTTTTCTGCATTAAGATGTATAAGCCTGCTGCCAATACTGTTGCGCACTAAGTCATCGTTTTACTAAGCTGTGAAATGGCATTTCTCAATTTCTCCTACCGCATTGCTGTAAATGGAAAATCGTAATACTTATACAAAAGGTTATGAGGCATCAGTTTTCAGAAAATATTTTGCAAATTCAATTATTTTAATTTCATCCTCTATGATGTTTTCAGGTTCCAAGGTCAGGTTGAAAACTAAAAAGTCCAATTTTAGAGGTTTAGGAATTTTAGTTGGCGAAAAGAATTTTCAGAGTACGCAACAGGGTTATATTAGCAAAATCTCAAAAAATATTCCCAAATTTCAGCAAAAATTTTCAATACTCACTTTTTGGGGCAATTTTAACTCTAAATATTATGTACATTGAAATATTCTCAAAAAAGTGAGAAAGTCTACATTGAAAATGGCCAACAACTAATTATAATAAATATGTATAAGAACACAACTATCAATCAACAAGTAAAGTAACCAAGCTTGATTGAATTGCCTCCCAGTTGTCTGCCAGATGCTTATGCTTTGATGCTTGAAGAGGCCCATATCGAATCCCAAAATATCGTAAACTTGCCAATTGCTTTTGACAAATTTTATTTATTTTTATTGTTTTCTTCATGGAGTTGAGACTTTCTGACGATCTAGCAGAGCACATTGCAGCGATATACAGAAAGCCTATCATAACCTCTAAAGAGAAAATTACTTGTAATATAAACGGAATTATCGCAAATAGTGTCATTTGCTTTGCCAGGCGTATTAACCCAAATAAACCGAAAACAATAACTGGAGACAGCGTTGCAGTACACGCAAAAGAGAGGTAAGAATTAAAACTATCGTTAAAGCAGATATTCAGAATACGCAACTTCCTGTATAACTTTAATTTCTCTTCCATCATGGAATCTCCTACACTGAAACATTATTTCAGGTTAAATTTGCCAGTACATTCAAGTTTTAGTATCATTCAAAATTTCAATTTGTGCTTAGATTTACCTGAAGCTGGCTTGCCAAATGTAACTCCGTGCAGAGTAAAGTGCTACAGGCTCTATATTTTTAGGGACCTGTTTCAAAATATATACTTGGTAGAGATAATTATCGTGCTGTTTATTTTAACATTGGTCGGGTAACTTTAATTAGGTTTCGGAGAACTTTGAAATTTTAGGAATGAGGATAACTTCGATGTTAATGTTCTTTAAGCATTTAGCTCCTTTAACATTTTACGATATGAAACTTAATAAATGCTCTTTAAGTTTTTCACTCCTTTAGCATTTCTTAATTGAAGCACTTTGAGTAATGCACTATTTATATTTAGCCTTACACACAAAAGACTCTTTATTTTAGATTCTAATAATCTATTTGCTCTTTACTTCAGTGTTACACCACTGAAGCCTTTAGCTGTGACAATTTGCATCGCCACCTTTAATTCGAAGCGAAGAAGGATAGCTGAAAATAAAATGATACACGCATTAAGTAAAGGTTTTGATTTAACTTTGAACTTTATTTATTTTGAAGAGTAGGAACACAATTGAAGAGTTTACATTTATGAGTAAAAATATGAAGAGAGATTCTATCCGAAAGAGAGACTGATTGTAAGTGAAGAGAGATTATTCGGAAACTGATTTGAATCTGATGCTGAGTGAGCTCTTACACGTTATTTTATATCAAGGACCAAAGTACACTGCGTAGAAAATGTATTTTGGTTTACATTGATCTTTGCTACTCAGTTTAGTGTGTAAAGTAATCTTATAGTACTTAAAACAGCTAATAGTTTAGTAAAGTACAGTACTGAAGGGAGATGTACTTTTCCTGGAAGGGACTGCAGTACGAGAGTTGAGATAACCTTGACATTCCGTAAAAAGGTTCTCTTCTCTTGTACCCTTGTTACAATGGTTAAGGAAAAGATGTGAGAGTTTTAAGATGAGTTTTTTCTTATGTAATATTGTATCACTAAATAATATTCGAGTGCAAACTTATTGCGTCAGAAATATGCATGTGTAACATATCTCTAACCCAAGGAAGTTCAAGCCCTCTTGAATAATATTTAGAGCTTTTTCTAAATCTAAATTCTTAATTTCTAATTCTTAACTGTATTTTTATTTGGTTTTTATATTTTGAGTTGAAAATAGTTATTAGAAGAGTTGTATACTAAATTATACTAATATTATATTGCTAACATATTTGAATAACAGTAAAAATTTTCACTAAATCTTGAAGAGTAACATTGATGTCTTGAAAATTGATGTGTAGAAATGTTGTCCTTAAAAGTTTTGTGAAGAAAATTGTTGAACAATCATTATTTAAATAGTGTGACATCATTAACGCTTTCTCAGTTTGAAGTCCGAATGATTTTCAATTAAAGTTGATTGATAGATTGTAGATTTTAGTTAGTGTTGAATATAAATCGTTGTGTAGATACAACATTTTGAAGAATTAATATTCCGAAGTTGATTTGAAGTGTAGAGGTTGAGTAAGTAGAATACAGTGAATTTTGCATAGTTGAATTTAGCTTTAAAATATATTTAATGTAGCTTACAAAGGTTGTGAAGTACATTTTCGAAGTTATGAAGTATTTTTAAGTTAACATTCATGATTATTATATTTGTTGTTAACTGATGGTAAAATTATTACAATAGATTTTGTAATTATCGAAGCGAAGTAACGAAGATTTTTATCGAAGAATTTTAACGAAGTATTAACGAAGATTGTTAACGAAGATAATTTTACTTTAAACTATGCATCATTCAATGATGTGCATCTTTAAGTAAATTCTTGTTGCCTTGAATTGCAACTAAATCGAAGATTTTCGTAGAGCGTAGATTCGAAGTTGTATGCAAATTTTGTTTTGCATATTGTTGCGAAGTATATAACCTTTGGCTGCTCTGAGAGCGCCCATTCCCTAAAGGGAACGATTTGGTTAAATTATGTTTTAAAATTTTTAGAATACAGTTTTATACTGTTTTAGTTTAAATAATGGATGACTTTTGGCTAATAATGCCCATTCCTTCAAAGGAACGATGTGGTCTAATTATATTTTAAAATTGAAGAATACAGTTTTTTACTGTGTTATTGTTTAAATAATATACGACCTTTGGCGAACGATGCCCATTCCCTAAGGGGAATGACTTGGTCTAATTATAAATATTAAATGTTTACTTTTTAAAGTAATACATTTTTGTATGTAAAATGTTGATTTTACTGTACATAGTATTTTAACTATGTTCTCCGTATAGATGACGGGTCTTTAAAATGTTTCTCCGTATAGATGACGGGATATTTCATCGTAGTTACTTTTTGTAATTACGAGATTCTACTTTATGTGGTAGTCACAATTTTTTCATCGTACTTTATAAGTTACGTGAAGTTTAATTATTCGAAGAGTTATCGTAGATTTGACGTCTTTTCGTAGATTTATTGTTTTCGAAGATTCATACCTTTCCATTTGCAGGGTTTATGATAAAAGGGGACTTAATCTAGTCTTATTTAATTATGTATTATTTAAATATTATTAATTGTAAATTATAATTAAATTGTACATTAAAGTAGGATATTTAACAATGTTAAATAGTACTTATGGATTCCTTATAAATAGTTAATTAATAAAATGATAAACTTAAATGTTCATTTTGTACATTAAAATTGAAATATGCAAAGAATTTCACATATTTGAATGATCTTAAAGTTTGCTTGAATTTTTATAAAAACCAATATACAAGGTTTTATAGAATAGATTAGAATTTTAATTTACGTATATACAAGAAAATTTAAGCAAAATTAAGTCATTGTAGGTGTAAACGATGGTATTGTAAGCATTTTTGAAATTATGATGAAATAATATTCAAATTGCTGTATTATAGTAGTTAGTCATTGCATATGCGAGCATTGAGCTGGCTACGCTGGGTAAAATGTTGTTTAAATTGTCATTGTTGAAATTATAGTATTACCTTCAAAAATTGAAGTTAATACAGATGTTGTTATAAAATTATTGCCTTTTATAAGCATTAAAGCAATTTGGAAGTGAAATGATTCCAACTTGCTTTTTCGTAGAGATGGTAATGTTGTTTTTCTAATATTTATTAAATAAAATAGAAATATCATTTTTAAAATTGTTCTTTAAAAACTACCATAAATGATTGAAATGGTAATAAAGGAAGTAAATTTTTCTTTATATAATGTTTTGCTATAGGAAGTTGGTCTTCGTCAAAATATTGAATAGTTATTAGACCTTTTTCAGTATTAAAATCTATTGCTAAATCAGGAATTGTTTCTGCTAACATGAAAAATATGTGGGTTTGCAAATCTTCGCTAATTGTGTTATCGGTAGAATATACGATGAATATACTATAGTGGTCATAAATTGTGTTTTCCATTTTTAATAAGTTTAAATTTGTAGAGAATTGAAATAGTTGAATTTGATGGTAATAGTGGAAAAAATTCTTGAAGGAAGTAATTTTTAGCTTGAATTAATTCCTGTTGTTGAAACTGTCTAATTATTATTTTATTCATGCTTAAAAGAAATTGGATAGATTTTCCTGGATATTTGTTGTCTAACATATGCATAAAAAGTGTTCGAAATTCTTCAACTAAAGAAATTTCGTTGCTAGGATAAGAAATTAGTATAATGCTCATTTTGAAAATTGGTAATTTACTTTTGCATGGAGAAAAATTTTGATTTGTTGGGTTTCTTTTTGTGTGTACCCTTATTTTTGTTAATTGGCTTCGTGTTTTCCTCTAAATTAAGAATTTCAATTGTAATAATAATAGTTGTAATAGGTTCCGGATTAATTATTGTTATCGTTGGCTTTGAAGCCATCTCATGAAATGTTGGCCTAATTTGATTATTGTCCACTGGTGGACATTAAAATACTTTAGTGCATTTGTAAAATTGATTTAGAAAAGTTGGAAAATAATTCAATCATTTTGGAATTCTTTATGAATTTGGACAGAGCCTCCGGCGGGCATTTAAGTTTTCAAAATTTTGATTTAAATAATTACTAAAGTATAAATATGCATTTGGAGCTATTTGAGATTTTTATGGAAATTGTCCTAAGTATTTGGCATTTTTGAAAAATTTGGACAGCATTTTGGGGGCTCTGGCTCGAAAGCCAGTAATATAAAATTTTGTGTTAATTAATTCTCTAAGTTGTCGGTCTCCGTGGAAATTTTTGCCATAGATTCCTCTGACCCGGCACCGAATGCCAGTATGTCAAAAGGAAGAGTCACTAAAAGGTTAATGTGAGCATTTTATAAAATTTGGAAATATTTTTGATAAATTGTTGTCGCTGGGTTCGTTTTTCCTATGTGCCTACGGATTTACTCTTGACCGGGCACACCTCTAAGGGCCACCATTAATATTTTGCTACAGGCTCTATATTTTTAGGGACCTGTTTCAAAATATATACTTGGTAGAGATAATTATCGTGCTGTTTATTTTAACATTGGTCGGGTAACTTTAATTAGGTTTCGGAGAACTTTGAAATTTTAGGAATGAGGATAACTTCGATGTTAATGTTCTTTAAGCATTTAGCTCCTTTAACATTTTACGATATGAAACTTAATAAATGCTCTTTAAGTTTTTCACTCCTTTAGCATTTCTTAATTGAAGCACTTTGAGTAATGCACTATTTATATTTAGCCTTACACACAAAAGACTCTTTATTTTAGATTCTAATAATCTATTTGCTCTTTACTTCAGTGTTACACCACTGAAGCCTTTAGCTGTGACAATTTGCATCGCCACCTTTAATTCGAAGCGAAGAAGGATAGCTGAAAATAAAATGATACACGCATTAAGTAAAGGTTTTGATTTAACTTTGAACTTTATTTATTTTGAAGAGTAGGAACACAATTGAAGAGTTTACATTTATGAGTAAAAATATGAAGAGAGATTCTATCCGAAAGAGAGACTGATTGTAAGTGAAGAGAGATTATTCGGAAACTGATTTGAATCTGATGCTGAGTGAGCTCTTACACGTTATTTTATATCAAGGACCAAAGTACACTGCGTAGAAAATGTATTTTGGTTTACATTGATCTTTGCTACTCAGTTTAGTGTGTAAAGTAATCTTATAGTACTTAAAACAGCTAATAGTTTAGTAAAGTACAGTACTGAAGGGAGATGTACTTTTCCTGGAAGGGACTGCAGTACGAGAGTTGAGATAACCTTGACATTCCGTAAAAAGGTTCTCTTCTCTTGTACCCTTGTTACAATGGTTAAGGAAAAGATGTGAGAGTTTTAAGATGAGTTTTTTCTTATGTAATATTGTATCACTAAATAATATTCGAGTGCAAACTTATTGCGTCAGAAATATGCATGTGTAACATATCTCTAACCCAAGGAAGTTCAAGCCCTCTTGAATAATATTTAGAGCTTTTTCTAAATCTAAATTCTTAATTTCTAATTCTTAACTGTATTTTTATTTGGTTTTTATATTTTGAGTTGAAAATAGTTATTAGAAGAGTTGTATACTAAATTATACTAATATTATATTGCTAACATATTTGAATAACAGTAAAAATTTTCACTAAATCTTGAAGAGTAACATTGATGTCTTGAAAATTGATGTGTAGAAATGTTGTCCTTAAAAGTTTTGTGAAGAAAATTGTTGAACAATCATTATTTAAATAGTGTGACATCATTAACGCTTTCTCAGTTTGAAGTCCGAATGATTTTCAATTAAAGTTGATTGATAGATTGTAGATTTTAGTTAGTGTTGAATATAAATCGTTGTGTAGATACAACATTTTGAAGAATTAATATTCCGAAGTTGATTTGAAGTGTAGAGGTTGAGTAAGTAGAATACAGTGAATTTTGCATAGTTGAATTTAGCTTTAAAATATATTTAATGTAGCTTACAAAGGTTGTCAAGTACATTTTCGAAGTTATGAAGTATTTTTAAGTTAACATTCATGATTATTATATTTGTTGTTAACTGATGGTAAAATTATTACAATAGATTTTGTAATTATCGAAGCGAAGTAACGAAGATTTTTATCGAAGAATTTTAACGAAGTATTAACGAAGATTGTTAACGAAGATAATTTTACTTTAAACTATGCATCATTCAATGATGTGCATCTTTAAGTAAATTCTTGTTGCCTTGAATTGCAACTAAATCGAAGATTTTCGTAGAGCGTAGATTCGAAGTTGTATGCAAATTTTGTTTTGCATATTGTTGCGAAGTATATAACCTTTGGCTGCTCTGAGAGCGCCCATTCCCTAAAGGGAACGATTTGGTTAAATTATGTTTTAAAATTTTTAGAATACAGTTTTATACTGTTTTAGTTTAAATAATGGATGACTTTTGGCTAATAATGCCCATTCCTTCAAAGGAACGATGTGGTCTAATTATATTTTAAAATTGAAGAATACAGTTTTTTACTGTGTTATTGTTTAAATAATATACGACCTTTGGCGAACGATGCCCATTCCCTAAGGGGAATGACTTGGTCTAATTATAAATATTAAATGTTTACTTTTTAAAGTAATACATTTTTGTATGTAAAATGTTGATTTTACTGTACATAGTATTTTAACTATGTTCTCCGTATAGATGACGGGTCTTTAAAATGTTTCTCCGTATAGATGACGGGATATTTCATCGTAGTTACTTTTTGTAATTACGAGATTCTACTTTATGTGGTAGTCACAATTTTTTCATCGTACTTTATAAGTTACGTGAAGTTTAATTATTCGAAGAGTTATCGTAGATTTGACGTCTTTTCGTAGATTTATTGTTTTCGAAGATTCATACCTTTCCATTTGCAGGGTTTATGATAAAAGGGGACTTAATCTAGTCTTATTTAATTATGTATTATTTAAATATTATTAATTGTAAATTATAATTAAATTGTACATTAAAGTAGGATATTTAACAATGTTAAATAGTACTTATGGATTCCTTATAAATAGTTAATTAATAAAATGATAAACTTAAATGTTCATTTTGTACATTAAAATTGAAATATGCAAAGAATTTCACATATTTGAATGATCTTAAAGTTTGCTTGAATTTTTAAAAAACCAATATACAAGGTTTTATAGAATAGATTAGAATTTTAATTTACGTATATACAAGAAAATTTAAGCAAAATTAAGTCATTGTAGGTGTAAACGATGGTATTGTAAGCATTTTTGAAATTATGATGAAATAATATTCAAATTGCTGTATTATAGTAGTTAGTCATTGCATATGCGAGCATTGAGCTGGCTACGCTGGGTAAAATGTTGTTTAAATTGTCATTGTTGAAATTATAGTATTACCTTCAAAAATTGAAGTTAATACAGATGTTGTTATAAAATTATTGCCTTTTATAAGCATTAAAGCAATTTGGAAGTGAAATGATTCCAACTTGCTTTTTCGTAGAGATGGTAATGTTGTTTTTCTAATATTTATTAAATAAAATAGAAATATCATTTTTAAAATTGTTCTTTAAAAACTACCATAAATGATTGAAATGGTAATAAAGGAAGTAAATTTTTCTTTATATAATGTTTTGCTATAGGAAGTTGGTCTTCGTCAAAATATTGAATAGTTATTAGACCTTTTTCAGTATTAAAATCTATTGCTAAATCAGGAATTGTTTCTGCTAACATGAAAAATATGTGGGTTTGCAAATCTTCGCTAATTGTGTTATCGGTAGAATATAAGATGAATATACTATAGTGGTCATAAATTGTGTTTTCCATTTTTAATAAGTTTAAATTTGTAGAGAATTGAAATAGTTGAATTTGATGGTAATAGTGGAAAAAATTCTTGAAGGAAGTAATTTTTAGCTTGAATTAATTCCTGTTGTTGAAACTGTCTAATTATTATTTTATTCATGCTTAAAAGAAATTGGATAGATTTTCCTGGATATTTGTTGTCTAACATATGCATAAAAAGTGTTCGAAATTCTTCAACTAAAGAAATTTCGTTGCTAGGATAAGAAATTAGTATAATGCTCATTTTGAAAATTGGTAATTTACTTTTGCATGGAGAAAAATTTTGATTTGTTGGGTTTCTTTTTGTGTGTACCCTTATTTTTGTTAATTGGCTTCGTGTTTTCCTCTAAATTAAGAATTTCAATTGTAATAATAATAGTTGTAATAGGTTCCGGATTAATTATTGTTATCGTTGGCTTTGAAGCCATCTCAAAAGTATTTATGAAATGTTGGCCTAATTTGATTATTGTCCACTGGTGGACATTAAAATACTTTAGTGCATTTGTAAAATTGATTTAGAAAAGTTGGAAAATAATTCAATCATTTTGGAATTCTTTATGAATTTGGACAGAGCCTCCGGCGGGCATTTAAGTTTTCAAAATTTTGATTTAAATAATTACTAAAGTATAAATATGCATTTTTAGCTATTTGAGATTTTTATGGAAATTGTCCTAAGTATTTGGCATTTTTGAAAAATTTGGACAGCATTTTGGGGGCTCTGGCTCGAAAGCCAGTAATATAAAATTTTGTGTTAATTAATTCTCTAAGTTGTCGGTCTCCGTGGAAATTTTTGCCATAGATTCCTCTGACCCGGCACCGAATGCCAGTATGTCAAAAGGAAGAGTCACTAAAAGGTTAATGTGAGCATTTTATAAAATTTGGAAATATTTTTGATAAATTGTTGTCGCTGGGTTCGTTTTTCCTATGTGCCTACGGATTTACTCTTGACCGGGCACACCTCTAAGGGCCACCATTAATATTTTGCTACAGGCTCTATATTTTTAGGGACCTGTTTCAAAATATATACTTGGTAGAGATAATTATCGTGCTGTTTATTTTAACATTGGTCGGGTAACTTTAATTAGGTTTCGGAGAACTTTGAAATTTTAGGAATGAGGATAACTTCGATGTTAATGTTCTTTAAGCATTTAGCTCCTTTAACATTTTACGATATGAAACTTAATAAATGCTCTTTAAGTTTTTCACTCCTTTAGCATTTCTTAATTGAAGCACTTTGAGTAATGCACTATTTATATTTAGCCTTACACACAAAAGACTCTTTATTTTAGATTCTAATAATCTATTTGCTCTTTACTTCAGTGTTACACCACTGAAGCCTTTAGCTGTGACAATTTGCATCGCCACCTTTAATTCGAAGCGAAGAAGGATAGCTGAAAATAAAATGATACACGCATTAAGTAAAGGTTTTGATTTAACTTTGAACTTTATTTATTTTGAAGAGTAGGAACACAATTGAAGAGTTTACATTTATGAGTAAAAATATGAAGAGAGATTCTATCCGAAAGAGAGACTGATTGTAAGTGAAGAGAGATTATTCGGAAACTGATTTGAATCTGATGCTGAGTGAGCTCTTACACGTTATTTTATATCAAGGACCAAAGTACACTGCGTAGAAAATGTATTTTGGTTTACATTGATCTTTGCTACTCAGTTTAGTGTGTAAAGTAATCTTATAGTACTTAAAACAGCTAATAGTTTAGTAAAGTACAGTACTGAAGGGAGATGTACTTTTCCTGGAAGGGACTGCAGTACGAGAGTTGAGATAACCTTGACATTCCGTAAAAAGGTTCTCTTCTCTTGTACCCTTGTTACAATGGTTAAGGAAAAGATGTGAGAGTTTTAAGATGAGTTTTTTCTTATGTAATATTGTATCACTAAATAATATTCGAGTGCAAACTTATTGCGTCAGAAATATGCATGTGTAACATAAAGTATAATGTACAACAGAAGCAGCATTAAATTAGCTGCGCTAATTGCAATGAAGACTACTTCAAGAATAAAAAGAATGCAGTAAAGACATGAATTTTTCCATAACTTTGAAAATAGTGCGAATGATATGAAGTATTCTGCAGGGTAAATCAAAAATACTGTTCCCACAAAAACTACTGCTGCTGTCCCCATCATAGGCACACACCATTTTGATGCGAAAATTTCGAGTTGCCAATACATTTTAAATTTTTCTGCGCTCACTATAAATATAAAACATATTAGTAAGTACTCCAGAATAGTATATTTCTTTCTTAAAGTCACAAAAATATTAATAATGACTTATATAAATAGTATACTAAATACATTGTAAAAATTTAAATTGAATTGAGTTCAAAAATAGATAGTAATAAATTCAGACATATTCTGAAATTTAAAAAAAATCACAATAGTTACTTGAAAAGTATCCTTCTATATAAAAAATACTAATTACTGCATCAAATATACGGTTAAGTTTAAAAAACGTAACAATTACTTATAATTTCCTAAATAATAAATGGTATTACTTTGATAAAGTAATATCATCTATTTGTCTACTGTGTTAAATGTTTTGTGAACTAACCGTTATGAAGGAAAAATTGCTTTTCCTTAAGTAATTGATTCAATATATAAACCATTGCTTTTCCTTTGAAGATAAAGTTATACTCAAGAGCTGCGTAGAATATATGCACAGATCCCAGAGTCCCAGCAATGAGTAATTCCACAATGTATAACCACTTGAACTTGTAAGAAGAGAGGACGGAATTCTTTGATGATTTCAAATCGTTCTTTCGAGTGACCCCATACAATGGAGTTTACTCGAAGCTTGGTCAGAATATTTAATGAAATGTCAAAATTGAGAATTGATTTATTGTGGTAGTCTATGCCCTTCGTAACATTCGTTCTATTCGTGGCCATTTTGAGTAATTTTATTAGTTCTAGTTTACTAGATTTTATAGAAATTTCTGTATTTTTATAAGAGCTTTATGCAGTACAGTATATAATTTTACAAATATGAGTTTATAGAAATATATAGTTGCAAGAGCATCACCACAACGACTGTCAAACCTTTTATGGCATCTAAAGGCATTTGGCAGGAAACTACATTAACGATTTTTCAATTAGTCTTTTTATTAAGATTTAGTACCATCATAATTGAGCTAAGAAGAGCAATTAGGTCATTAACAAGGGAAATTACATACATTATGCTGAAAATTGTCCCGGTAGACTTTGATTCTTTACTATATGTTCTACGTTTAATAATGTATGCAAAATTAGGAAAAAACCTGCTATTAGCTTCCTCTCTAAATGTGTATCCAAAGCCAACACACTATCATCTTGATTAAGTTGATGTCATTAATTGGCGCCTTTGACATGTCTATCGGCTATTTTGAAAATAATTTAGATGAGTACTTTGTCCTTTGTAGTAGTAGTCACTTATGAATTACTGAAAACATTCTGAAAAAACATATATTTGAACTCTTAAAATAAAGAGTCGTTATGTATAATAATATAAATAGGTAAACAGCTTATGTAGCAACTTACTGGACAATACATTACTTTGTAATTGAATGAAGTGTTTGTAATTGAATTTTCTTATACTTGGATTATCGATCCCTTAAATCTGAAGAATTAGCTTTCAAATATTAACGTCCATTAATGCTTACAGTTAAGTTTGACAACTATACAATCCGCATGTATTTTTACATGTGGACAATTCCATAAACTCCATTAAAGAGAAATTAACGCAGTCATACTATTCATAAATGTTTGTTGTATACATGCAGCAGAGCTTAGGACATTGAAAATTGATTTTTTCTTGAGTATTAATCAAATTTTGGTGCACGTGATAATACATCAACTTGGTATTTTGTCACTTGCAGAAATATGATTAATTCTATTGGCGACTTGAAAATTTAAAATTAAAATCTGAAATAGCTGAATGCGAATCTTTCGAAAATAATTTCAAATACAATTAGAGGGATTTATATACACTTATTTACTAGCCGGTCAACGCACCTTTAGCTGTCTGCCGAATATTTCCTCTATTGGCGTCATGGCGCCAAGAAAAGGTATAACAGTAGAAAATTAGTTATTCCCTTCCATAATTATATCTTAAAAACAGCAAACACTATTCAACGTAGCGCAGTTAAACAGTTGATAAGTTTATGCTGCCAAAATACGTCTATTAAGTAATTATTACATCATTTATTCAATTTGGTTTGCCTTGCTTCTGTGTTTTTCCTTTACGCTGGTTAAGGTAGTCGAACTATAAAAATTATTATTCCATGGCATGTGGTTCATACAGTTAACAAAAATTTGTAGCATTGTATGCCTACCTACTTAAGATTTAATTATAATTGGAACAGCTGCATTTCCAAAGATGAAGGCTCCTACTGTCCCCATCATAGTGAAGCAATAAATACTCAAAGTTTTGCCAAAGAATCGATAGAACAATGTAACAGAAGTTATAGTAAAATCTAGTATTGCTCGAACGATTCTGACTAATATAGAAAAATGGAGTATTAAAATGAAAGTCGACTGCAAATTATAAGAGACAACCTCAATTATGATAATAAGTAGTTTTCGGTGAGCTAGAATATGACGTGATGAGTTTTTGATGGACAATCAAAGGCAATGATTTATGAAAGCAAATTGCATAAAATAGTTTTCAAAAGATCTTTTCAGAGTACGAGACAGGGTTATATTTTGGGGTACATTTAGATTTAAATATTATGTACTTTGAAATCTTCACAAAAGAGTGAGAAATTAGTCTACATTGAAAATGGCCAACAAAAAATTATAATAATAATTGTGTTTTACAAAACAATTATCAATCAACAAGCAAAGTAACCAAGCTAGATAGTATTGCCTCCCAGTTGTCTGCCAGATGCTTATGCTTTGACGCTTGAAGAGGTCCATATCGAATCCCAAAGTATCGTAAACTTGCCAACTGCTTTTGGCAAATTTTATTTATGTTTATTGTTTTCTTCATCGAGTTGAGACTTTCTGACGATCTAGCAGAGCACATTGCAGCAACATACAGAAATCCTATCATAACCTCTAAAGAGAAAATTACTTGTAATGCAAACGGAATTATCTCAAATAGTGTCATTTGCTTTGCCAAGCGTATTAACCCAAATAAACCGAAAACAATAACTGGAGAGAGCGTTGCAGTGCACGCAAAAGAGGTGTAGGATTCGTAACTCTCGTTAAAGCAGATATTCAGAATGTGCAATTTCCTGTATAATTTTAATTTCTCTTCCATCATGGAATCCCCGACACTGAAATATTATTTCAAGTTTTTACTAAAACATTAATGTTGAAAATTCATTAAAAATTTAATAAAGTTTCTAGATTTACCTGAAGCTGGTTTGCCAAATGTAACTCCGTGCAGAATAAAGTATTATGTACAACAAAAGCAACATTAACTTAGCTGCGCTGATTGCAATGAAGACTACATCAAGAATAAAAAAATACAGTAGAGATATGAATTTTTCCATAACTTTGAAAATAGTGCAAAGGATAAGAAGTATTCTGCGGGGTAAATCAAAAATACTGTTCCCACAAAAACTAGTGCTGCTGTCCCCATCATAGGCACACACCATTTTGATGCGAAAATTTCGAGTTGCCAATACATTTTAAATTTTTCTGCGCTCACTATAAATATAAAACATATTAGTAAGTACTCCAGAATAGTATATTTCTTTCTTAAAGTCACAAAAATATTAATAATGACTTATATAAATAGTATACTAAATACATTGTAAAAATTTAAATTGAATTGAGTTCAAAAATAGATAGTAATAAATTCAGACATATTCTGAAATTTAAAAAAAATCACAATAGTTACTTGAAAAGTATCCTTCTATATAAAAAATACTAATTACTGCATCAAATATACGGTTAAGTTTAAAAAACGTAACAATTACTTATAATTTCCTAAATAATAAATGGTATTACTTTGATAAAGTAATATCATCTATTTGTCTACTGTGTTAAATGTTTTGTGAACTAACCGTTATGAAGGAAAAATTGCTTTTCCTTAAGTAATTGATTCAATATATAAACCATTGCTTTTCCTTTGAAGATAAAGTTATACTCAAGAGCTGCGTAGAATATATGCACAGATCCCAGAGTCCCAGCAATGAGTAATTCCACAATGTATAACCACTTGAACTTGTAAGAAGAGAGGACGGAATTCTTTGATGATTTCAAATCGTTCTTTCGAGTGACCCCATACAATGGAGTTTACTCGAAGCTTGGTCAGAATATTTAATGAAATGTCAAAATTGAGAATTGATTTATTGTGGTAGTCTATGCCCTTCGTAACATTCGTTCTATTCGTGGCCATTTTGAGTAATTTTATTAGTTCTAGTTTACTAGATTTTATAGAAATTTCTGTATTTTTATAAGAGCTTTATGCAGTACAGTATATAATTTTACAAATATGAGTTTATAGAAATATATAGTTGCAAGAGCATCACCACAACGACTGTCAAACCTTTTATGGCATCTAAAGGCATTTGGCAGGAAACTACATTAACGATTTTTCAATTAGTCTTTTTATTAAGATTTAGTACCATCATAATTGAGCTAAGAAGAGCAATTAGGTCATTAACAAGGGAAATTACATACATTATGCTGAAAATTGTCCCGGTAGACTTTGATTCTTTACTATATGTTCTACGTTTAATAATGTATGCAAAATTAGGAAAAAACCTGCTATTAGCTTCCTCTCTAAATGTGTATCCAAAGCCAACACACTATCATCTTGATTAAGTTGATGTCATTAATTGGCGCCTTTGACATGTCTATCGGCTATTTTGAAAATAATTTAGATGAGTACTTTGTCCTTTGTAGTAGTAGTCACTTATGAATTACTGAAAACATTCTGAAAAAACATATATTTGAACTCTTAAAATAAAGAGTCGTTATGTATAATAATATAAATAGGTAAACAGCTTATGTAGCAACTTACTGGACAATACATTACTTTGTAATTGAATGAAGTGTTTGTAATTGAATTTTCTTATACTTGGATTATCGATCCCTTAAATCTGAAGAATTAGCTTTCAAATATTAACGTCCATTAATGCTTACAGTTAAGTTTGACAACTATACAATCCGCATGTATTTTTACATGTGGACAATTCCATAAACTCCATTAAAGAGAAATTAACGCAGTCATACTATTCATAAATGTTTGTTGTATACATGCAGCAGAGCTTAGGACATTGAAAATTGATTTTTTCTTGAGTATTAATCAAATTTTGGTGCACGTGATAATACATCAACTTGGTATTTTGTCACTTGCAGAAATATGATTAATTCTATTGGCGACTTGAAAATTTAAAATTAAAATCTGAAATAGCTGAATGCGAATCTTTCGAAAATAATTTCAAATACAATTAGAGGGATTTATATACACTTATTTACTAGCCGGTCAACGCACCTTTAGCTGTCTGCCGAATATTTCCTCTATTGGCGTCATGGCGCCAAGAAAAGGTATAACAGTAGAAAATTAGTTATTCCCTTCCATAATTATATCTTAAAAACAGCAAACACTATTCAACGTAGCGCAGTTAAACAGTTGATAAGTTTATGCTGCCAAAATACGTCTATTAAGTAATTATTACATCATTTATTCAATTTGGTTTGCCTTGCTTCTGTGTTTTTCCTTTACGCTGGTTAAGGTAGTCGAACTATAAAAATTATTATTCCATGGCATGTGGTTCATACAGTTAACAAAAATTTGTAGCATTGTATGCCTACCTACTTAAGATTTAATTATAATTGGAACAGCTGCATTTCCAAAGATGAAGGCTCCTACTGTCCCCATCATAGTGAAGCAATAAATACTCAAAGTTTTGCCAAAGAATCGATAGAACAATGTAACAGAAGTTATAGTAAAATCTAGTATTGCTCGAACGATTCTGACTAATATAGAAAAATGGAGTATTAAAATGAAAGTCGACTGCAAATTATAAGAGACAACCTCAATTATGATAATAAGTAGTTTTCGGTGAGCTAGAATATGACGTGATGAGTTTTTGATGGACAATCAAAGGCAATGATTTATGAAAGCAAATTGCATAAAATAGTTTTCAAAAGATCTTTTCAGAGTACGAGACAGGGTTATATTTTGGGGTACATTTAGATTTAAATATTATGTACTTTGAAATCTTCACAAAAGAGTGAGAAATTAGTCTACATTGAAAATGGCCAACAAAAAATTATAATAATAATTGTGTTTTACAAAACAATTATCAATCAACAAGCAAAGTAACCAAGCTAGATAGTATTGCCTCCCAGTTGTCTGCCAGATGCTTATGCTTTGACGCTTGAAGAGGTCCATATCGAATCCCAAAGTATCGTAAACTTGCCAACTGCTTTTGGCAAATTTTATTTATGTTTATTGTTTTCTTCATCGAGTTGAGACTTTCTGACGATCTAGCAGAGCACATTGCAGCAACATACAGAAATCCTATCATAACCTCTAAAGAGAAAATTACTTGTAATGCAAACGGAATTATCTCAAATAGTGTCATTTGCTTTGCCAAGCGTATTAACCCAAATAAACCGAAAACAATAACTGGAGAGAGCGTTGCAGTGCACGCAAAAGAGGTGTAGGATTCGTAACTCTCGTTAAAGCAGATATTCAGAATGTGCAATTTCCTGTATAATTTTAATTTCTCTTCCATCATGGAATCCCCGACACTGAAATATTATTTCAAGTTTTTACTAAAACATCAATGTTGAAAATTCATTAAAAATTTAATAAAGTTTCTAGATTTACCTGAAGCTGGTTTGCCAAATGTAACTCCGTGCAGAATAAAGTATTATGTACAACAAAAGCAACATTAACTTAGCTGCGCTGATTGCAATGAAGATTGAATTCTGCGGGGTAAATCAAAAATACTGTTCCCACAAAAACTAGTGCTGCTGTCCCCATCATAGGCACTTTAGGCACACACCATTTTGATGCGAAAATTTCGAGTTGCCAATACATTTTAAATTTTTCTGCGCTCACTATAATTATAAAACATATTAATAAGTACTCCAGAATAGTATATTTCTTTCTTAAAGTCAAAAAATATTAATAATGACTTACATAAATAGTATACTAAATACATTGTAAAAATTTAAATTGAATTGAGTTCAAAAACAATTAGTAATTTCTTCAGACATATTCTTAAATTTAAATAAATCACAATAGTTACTTCAAAAGTATCCCTAAATATAAAAAAATACTAATTGCTTCAAATATGCGGTAAAGTTTAAAAAACTTAATAATTACTTCTTATAATTTCCTAAATAATAAATTTATTTATTTCGATGAAGTTATGCAATTTATAATACCATGTTATTTAAGTGATAAATGTATTGTGAATTAACCGTTATGAAGGAAAAATTGGTTTTCCTTAATTAATTGATTCAATATATAAACCATTGCTTTTCCTTTGAAGATGAAGTTATACTCAAGAGTTGCGTAGAGAGTATGCACAGATCCCAGAGTCCCAGCAATGAGTAATTCCACAAATGGCGTAGGTGTCTTTGAAATGTTATTCCTAATGTATATAAATCCAATTATTGCACTTGCAAAATGTATGGCCACTTGAACTTGTAAGAAGAGAGGACAGAATTTTTTGGTGACTTCAAATCGTTTTCCTGAGTGGCTCCATACAGTGGAATTTACTCGAAGCTTGGTCAGAATTTTTAATGAAATACCAAAATTGCGGAATGATTTACGGTGGTAATCTATGTCCTTCGAAACATTCGCTCTATTCGTTGTCATTTTGAGTAGATTTTATTTAGTTCTAGTTTACTAGATTTTATAGAAATTTCCCTGCATTACCACAACGACTGTCAAACTTTTTATGCACTGCAAATGGTATTTAACAAGAAACTACATTAACGATTTTTCAATTATTCTTTTAACTAAGAATTGATACGAGCATAATTGCTGTTTAGTTAGTTTTATCCGATTTTAAGATAAACCCGACGATAATATATGAATGGGCATACAGTAAAAGTAAAATAAGGACTCATATTTTAGATAACTTATAGAGTTAAGAATAGCAATTAGGAAATTAACAAGGACAACTGCATGCGTTATGCTGAAAATTGTCCTGGTAGAGTTTTATTCCTTATTATACGTTCTACGTTTAATAACGCAGGCAAAAGTAGGAAATAATACTAGCTATTAGTCTCTATTCTAAATGTGTATCCAGCAGACAGAGCCAGCAGACAAACATTTTGATTAAGTTGATATCAAATTAATTGGCACCTTTGACATGCCTATCGGTTATTAAAAACTTTATGATGAGTTTCTTTATTTGAAGTAGTAGTCACTCATGATGAATTAACGTTCTGAAAGGGCATTTAATGGAACGTTTAAAAATATAGAGTCGTCATATATAATAATGTAAATAGGGAAACTGCGTAGTAGCAGCTTACTGGACAATAGATTATTTAGAAGGATTTGTAATTGAATTTTCGTCTGCTTAGATTATCGATCACCTTAATCCGAACCATTAGTTGACAAATATTGACGTCCATTATTTTTAAAATAGGAATCAACTGTTAGAGATAATAACAACAGTAATAATTACTTATCGACGGAAATGCCTAAAAGATAACGGTGCGCCCCAAAATTGCAATCACTTTCTGACAAGATCTAATTGGAAAAACATTATTTGTTACTTTTTTGGGCATAAATTC
The DNA here is from genome assembly GCA_020352615.2 of Yoshiicerus persimilis. Taxonomy (NCBI): domain Eukaryota; kingdom Metazoa; phylum Arthropoda; class Collembola; order Entomobryomorpha; family Tomoceridae; genus Yoshiicerus; species Yoshiicerus persimilis. The sequence goes on from CM036940.2 coordinate 99,858,165, forward strand.
TAGTGCGGCGGTGAAACTCTAAATGGCAAACATTCAAGATTACATGTCTTAGTGTACAAAGTTGTCAAATAATCGTATTTAGGAGAAGTCTGACATTTCATTAAGCGAAATTGATTGCCAATTCATGGTATTTCGACGCGACCGCTTTTCGGACCGTTAACTTTCGTTTGAGAACTATACAATCCACATGCATTATTATATTATTGCCATCTCTCTGATTCTACAAATTCCATTAAAGGGAAATTAACGAGGTCATAATATTCATAAACGTTTGTGGTATCCATATAACAGCTTAGGATATTAAAAATTGAATTTTTTGACTGGCAATTTTATAACTCAAATTGGTGCAAGTGATAAAACATCAAGTTGATGTTTTGTCACTTGCAGAAAAACTTGATTAATTTGGTTGGCGGCTTGAAAATTTAAAATTACTCCATAACTAATATCCTAAATAGTTCAATGCGATTACTTCGAAGGGAATTTCAAATAAAACTATCATTTGTGGTATTTATATACACTTTTTTATAGGTACAAGATGGTCAGGGCACCTTCAGCTTTTTGGTATTCTGTCGAATGTTTTCCTTATTGGCCTCGCGGCGCCTAGAATGGGTATCACAGCAGAAAATCAGTCTTTTACTACAATAAATAAAATCAAGCAAGCACTATGTAATGTAAGGTAGTTAAACAATCGATAGGTTTACACTTACACTGACAAAATACGAATTGTCATGACTAAGTAATCCGGCATTTAAAGCGGATTAACCAAATGTTATCTGGCGTTATTTATTCTATTGCTATTCAATTTTGTTTGCCTTGCACCTTGGCTTTTTCCTTACGCTGATTATGATAGTCAAACGGAGTTTTTTGGTATACCCTACTACTAGTAACCATTGATCACACAGGTTAATTGAATTTTCTTATAAAAGGGAAGTATCAGAAAATAAGCAATTACGAACAATGATTTTATCTGTACTATTACATTGCTGGTATTTAATTGTCATGATAAAGTAAACATCATTAACATTCAATGTTATTCTATAAGTCATTTGTTTATAAATCATTAATCTTCTGTAGGGAACGAAGTTCTCTTTTTTCTCTTTCTAGCTAAACATCGAGCAGAAAATGTATTTACCCCTCAAAATATGGACAGTATTTCCCAAATTCTCAGTCCAAAGCAATTTACATGAAATATATTCAAAGTTATCTTTCAGTCATTTCCACTGGTTGGGACTATATGTAAACATTGCATCTTTCGTGTATGGGCCCCTCATCTCCTGGGATCACTACAGCCAACAATTTGTAAGATCAAACTCACATCATCGCTTAAAAGAGTTACAAGTTCTGAACGCCGGATTTGGTATCCTTGTAGCATTCCAGATTTTTAAACCCATTGAGCAGAATGGCTCAAATTCGTTCGACATTTCCTTACCGTTGGCTTTCATGATTTTTCTCTCTCACGTAACCTTTGCAGTTGCCATGCTCAGTTGCTCAACAAGAGGGAAACAAATGCAGGCAATTTTGAATTACTAATATGCATAAATCAATCTTCTCGATAAATGTATGTTGAATATTAATAAGTAATTAATAATCTCATTATTCATATCTTGATGTTAAATAGTATCTGGTATATATAACTTATTTCTCGGTGGTTAACTCATTTTGTTTCCGGTAAAGTTAGATTGTGTGCAGAAAAATTTAATTCTTTTTAGTAAGTCTATAGTAAAATCAATTTGCCTCTGGTAAAAATCTTTTTGGCAAAATTTTGTTTGATCCTGGTAATATTAGCTAACGGTGTAGATAGTTAGTTTTCTATTGTAACATTAGGTAAAGGTGTAGTTAATTTTTTCCAGGTAATATTAGCTAACGGTGTAGTTATTCTGCACTGTGTGTATTTTTGTTAGCTTATGGGAAGGTTTGTATTATGCCAATTAAATTTAGTTTACGGTTAAATTAGCTTTCATATGGCAAGGTTAAGTTACACAAAGGTTAGTTTGTTACCCTAAACATCGTGCCACATAAATAAATGTAAAATCGCATTTTGAGAAAGTAAAAATGCGTCGATATTTTCATTGAATTAATTTATATCCACATTTGCAATCAATGACAGGTGCGACTGGTGAAGAAAGTACTACCATGGAGTCTATTCTGATCAAATTGGAAGTTTGAATGACAAAGTTTATGGTACCCACTTTTTTTGTATTTGGAACCCCTGCTTTATTATTTGTCACGGTTCTTTTCCAAAGCAATTTGCTTTTCAAAGGTTTCCAACTGCACTGGGTCGTGCAGTTTGCTATACAAGTACCACAAATCATCGTACTGTTTGGCGAAATGTATTGGGGCATGCTTCTGTATCTATATATTCTAATTATCTTGCTCCGGACATCGTACTGGATGGACCAGATCAGGTAACTGTGTTCACCAATAACTTGTATACAGAATGTCAATGAATGACTTAACAGTAAAAAATTTAAATTCGTTTCAAAAAATTTGAAAGTTTTTAAAAGTTGGTTTAGAGGTCTTATTTAGTTTCATGCGACATACTGTATACTAACAGTGATAATGACTTTATTGTCAGTAGATACAGGAGTACTGATGCCAGTTGACAGTAAAAGCATGCACTAAATTATTTGTTACAGATGCCGAAAGCCCGATTTAGAATACCAAATTCGTGTTTACAACCGAACCCGCATATTGAATATTTTATTCCATGAAAGTTTACATCCCACGATATTTCCTGCTTTCACACTTACTGGGTATTTTGTCATAATTCTTTGCGGCGTAGGTGCCATCCGATTTCATAACCGTTTTGACTTTATTGCATTGGCTACTATCCTAACAGTAGGCTTCGTAACATTTGTAATGATGACATTGCTCTTAATGGGCTGTGCGGCAATGTGGAAGCAGTCCTGCAGCTGTCTGAGAATTATTCTTAATTCCAAATCCTAGAAAAAAGATAATGTCACAATAATGAGTCTAAAAGTTGAAATGTCACTGCAACCATTTGTTTCATCAGAATTTCTCCCATTAGGAATAACAAGTATGATGGAATTTTGGTTTTGTACGGAGAAATACTTTCAAACAATGCGACATTTGTCATTGTATTGAAATAGCCTAGAATGCCTATACTGCGAAAACACAGTACTTGCTTAGAAATAATATTGAAACCATGAAAAGTCATGAGACTCATACATTTTACTCATATTTCATCGCATTCATACATTTATTGAGGTTTATACCTTACATTACATTACAGATAAATTAAATAAAGTTTATGTATAATCAATTTTCTTTAATATGTAAGTTATGCTTTTATTGTTATCTGAATGGATCTTATATCCGTTTTATTACGGCTGAATTACGGTAGTCGTATTTATTGCTCATATCAAATTGCCGTAAATTCTTATCTTAATTATCACATATAATGGACATGCAAATTAAATGCACCTTTATAAGTGGCATGATATGACAAAGTATTTATGCATACAACCATTTTCTCTGTGTGTGTTTACGGTTAATACATTAAGACGGTTAATAGTTTCGTGTTTTGTCTTTTCAGTATTGGTTTGGTTAAACTGAGAAGCAATAAATTCAATAAATGATTTCTAAAGTATACAACAATTTTATAAACAAAATAATAACTTTTTAAAACTATTTTGCCTTTAGTTTACATAATTCATAAACCATATGAGCTAATATAGTAAATATATTTGTGAATTTATTTAGCTTGGTAACCGAAATAATTACGTAAGTATCTAAAATCACTATCATGCATTAGTAAACTAGGTATTACTAAAGAATAAGTCTGCTTAAAAATTTCTACAATATATTAAAGTAATCTTTGCTGTGACTATTGAAATACACCTTTTCATAGAACATTGGATCATTATACAGAAAATATGATTACTGTGGTGTTATTTGTAAGCCACATAGGTACATTTACGACACCCAGCTATAATTTATTCCTATTGCACTGTCAGTAAAGGAAAAGAAAGCACAATTATCTCGAGAAGGATATATTTGTGTATCTTAATATTCTATGGTTCGCAGACTTCAGAATTGTCTGGAAGATATGGAAGTACTACTAAGTACCAAATAGCGTTTTTGTGATCATCTTAGGCTTCACATAATTGCAAACAGTAACATTATGTTATTTCATCATCATCACGTCATTTTATTCATGATACATAATTGCAATGCACTAATAAGTTGACACTAATGGTATTTTGTCAATTGGTCATTTAAAAATAAATCAGTAACACAAGGTTACATTACCAAAATAAGGAGACGACAGAGACAGACATACTGACATTTAGTCATACTTTCTCCTAGGGAAAAAGTTGAGATATTTCTCTGCTGTTAATAGATCAGTAAATCAATCTCAACTCTTGATCGACTTTCGTGATGGAATTCAAGGTATATTTGAATGACCTTTATTCGTTCCCATCGCAAACTAATTGATATCGTCTACCCACAAATGCATAATTAATGAAATTTTCGAATGTTGTTGAGTATTTAAATTATACTTGACCGTGACATGTCCGTAAAGCATTCCTTTAAAAGCCACATAATTAAAATACAGATTTTTAAGAAATTTTGTTGAGTCTGAAAACTTATTTCACTACAGATTCCTGCATTCTCATTGCTGAAAGTATAATATTTCAGTCTCTCAATAGATTGAATATCGACAGTAATTACGGGACTTGTCACCGACGTCGATTATGGGATAGTGAATATCTTTTAAAGATGTATTTTCACTTTGGACTTAATGATTTGAATTGTTCCCTCGTTTATTCCTCATTTCAATGTGTAGGTGACTTGAATAAGTTTCAAAAATAATTTATTCGTACTAAAAGTTGAAAAGACAACTGTAGGAATATTTATGGATAATAATAAGATTTTAATCATTGGAATCCTGAAAACTTGATGAATAAATTGATATTAAGCTGTATTGTATTTATTTCCAATGAAAGTACAGTTTTTTGAGGACATATTTGAATTTAACCGTTTTACCGTTGTATGAAGAAGGACTACCATAAAGTAAACAAAGTAACTTATTCAGACTCATTTGGGAGGATAATACTGAAATCATAGTACTAATATTGTGACAATGTCGTAATTATTGTTATTAAATAGCTTAAAGAAATTATAACGACATTTGTAATAAAAGAGAAAGAATTTCGACTCTAGCGCTGCTAGCGGATTCTCTTTGAACGTCACATAAAGTTTGGTTAATTTAGGATATTCAATCAGAAGATTACTTATCCAAACTATTGTATTATTTTGATATTTAGAGTTCACACTTTTAGTGTTTCTCTATTGGAAAAGGGTCATTAATGAGAATTGATTTTCATTTATAATGTGTCATTGTAGATCAATAACGTCAATTTTGACATTGACACTGAATACCCCTATTATGTGAATTGTGATTTCTATGTTTTCAAAATTTTGTTGTTATTAGGAATGGAATTAGAAATTAATTATGTTTTTCCCATAGGGTTTTCCATTAGAAGTTTTTTAGTACATTACAGTACCCTATAGTCATGTTGAGTTCATAAGATTCTGAATTGTAGAAAGCCTCTTTGTACATAAGTTAACAGGCTACATTCTTATCTTACACATTCAAAGAGTTGAAAGATAACAAGTCTTGACTCGAATGTATGAAGTTACTATCCTTCGTTCATTTTGCTGTACTATTACAACCCACTACTCATTGATATTCAGTGTGCATACCTCATTTGCATAAAAACTTGTCTTGAAGATTGAGTATTGAAATACTCAATACAGTATAAAACTCCAAAGCATGAAAACATTAGATTGTAATGTAGAAGATAGTTTTATTAAGGGTTATAGTATATAACGTGGATAAGATCATGTGTATGCAGAGCTGCTGTTCTATGAATTGAAGTACCTAATTGCTGGTACGCTGCCACACATTTTCTTATAGAAATAAAACAAGTTGCTTTCCACCGTGCATACCACATTCTAATAGCCCGTACCTAATACAGAAAAGTAGAATATTATGTTTAAGAAACTGTTAAAGAGTTTATATGTAAAATATAGCGAAAAAGGCAATTTTGGTTACTAGCCAAGAACCCGTCAGTCGGACACACGTTGTTAAGGTCCTTCCCTGAATTACTTCCATTGATGTCACCATTGGGCGAAAGGAACTTGGTGAAAACTGTGAGGAATTTCATTTTTAAGCTATCAGCCATACCCAAAGGGACGGTACCAGAATTGCATGTACTGGAATTTGTATTTCAAAGATTGGATTCTAGGACCATGAACGAATATGAGAATTCTTTACCGGACAACAAGATTCAAACATTGAATTCATGCTTCGAATTTCTGGAAAAGCAATCCAAGAAGCATGGATTCGTAATGCAAAATATAATGTAAACCCAGCTCCTCTGAGAACGCCTCGTCCGTCGAGACAATTTGAAAAAAAGTTCATGATGGCCAAATCAGAAGGAGAAACTGACTATGAATCGGACACTTCTCGCACAAACCGAAGCGTTAGCAAAGGAAGAAGGAAACGTACGTCATCAACGAGTACGAAGAAGGGACTCTACCCGGAGCTAAAATCCTTTCACTTATGACAATGATCACCTTGGCATTTGGATGTGAAGATTTTACAGCAATGACAGCATCCAGTCGAGAATGTGTACACACCTTGGATGGCAAGACCACGTGCTGAAAAGGCAAAAAAATTGATGAAAATCGTGCAAGCCAGGGCCATTGAAGATGTAGTCGACTCCAGAGAGACGATGGACAAGATCGAAAGTAACTTTAAAGTGTTGAAGAAGGAATTTGTTCTCCAAGGAGAAGATCTACAACGGTTACGAGTAGCCATAGTTCATCTAAAAGTACAATAGGCAATAAAACTGACACTAGTATAGCAATGATTACCACTTGCGACCAGTTTCTGCAAGCAGGAACCAGGAGTCGTGTACCTGCACGTACCGACATAAACCAGGGTTTATAATTTCGCATTCACGTACACCGAGTGTTTTGTTATTGCGTGCAAAAATTTTCACTGTTCGGGAATGCAAATATATAAATCCGGGTCTATATATCACGTACCGGGTTTTACTTGTCTGCAGAATATAGAATGCAAACAGAAATGAATTACCATCTGTTTCTATGTACCAGGAGTGAAGTTTTTCATTCACAGTGAAGTTTAAGTTACTTACAGTTCAAACAAAATATTTAGTATTTAATGTATTTTATCAGTTTAGTGAACAGCATTTATCAGTTTGTAGCAAAAATACGTAGATTTATTTGTAGTCGTGAGAAGTGTGTCAAAATGGACAGTTCAAGGATTAAAAACTAAGAAACAGAAAAAATACGAAAGGTCAGTACTTCATTATATATTTTGTTACTTTTTTTAACATCTAGTATGGAGTCGTGTCACTTACTACGACAATAAACATTTTAGAATATACTATATTATATTATTGCGTAGTAGGAAGGTTAACCAAAGAAAAAATAAGCAAAGAAAGAAGTTGGAGGCAGAGGAAGCTAAGAATAGACAAATAAATGTGGAGCAGAAGAATATACCAAAATCTGATGACCAGTTTGATCCAGTAAAGGTGAAAAGCGATTACAGGTATATATGTAGCTATTATACAGGTATATATGTTTATATGTAGTTATTGTAAAGCCAAAAGCTACTTTTGGCATTTGCTGATAATTGTTATGCAAACGGCGTAGCTTCAGCCGCTTGACGCGAATGGGAATATCCGTTTTTTGTAAAACAACTCATACTAATCTACGACTACTTCATGTCTCTATTTTCCTATAGGAAATTGCATGAAGATGCAATTGGTTTTGCAATTGGTAATTTATATTATAAAAATAACTTAAACCATTTCTCTGTACAGGAAAAATCTTCCTTAATTAGGTGAAGGATTTTTCCTCATTAAATTATTCCCATGGTATGTGCGTCAACACTTATTACCTATCTAGAACGTTAAATAAAGTACAAACTACGAGAACGGGAAAATCTGTATCTAATATTACTTTGTAAAGACTTTAATCTGGAAATACGAAACTATTAGAACTAAATAAAATCATTTAAAATTCGGCACACACACACAATTAGACCCGAACGTCGGATATTCGGGTCTAAAAGGATATTTAGCCGGACTTTAGTAAACTATAAACATTATGAATAAATAATAGAGAAAATTTCACATAGTTTTTATTGGCGACTCTCAAATTTCCCCGAGCCTCCAACATTGCGCTCGTTTCCTTCTAAGGAGTATGTGTGTGTGTCAGGATTGTTCCCCGCGGGTTACTCGCCATCGTGTTTTTCGGTGTGTTATGTACTGTTCTCCGAATTGTGATTAAACTGTGTCGAACTGAGTTCTCTACCACAGTAAAGTTTGAATTTTTGACACTAAGCAGTTGATAGAAAGCTACGAATATAGTGCGCCGCTATATGGACAATACCATTTTATTCCGTAGTGAACATACCAGAGCCACCATAGGATTGCATTTATCATCCTCAGCTGCCACCTCCTAATATAAATCGGGATTATCGGGCTCTGCGCCTAATGGACGGGTCACGTCTTTACGTAAGACGACGACGGATTCGACTGACTACAACTACTCAGATAAGCAATAATTTCGAAAGATTTTTATAATAGATGAAAGTACATTATATTGAGAACTGAAGTGAGACAAATTGGGTCATAAACCTTTAGAAGACTTATGAATTATTTGAAATAAAAAATTACTTATTTTGAATCCGGGCTTTAAGAAACATATTATCGCAGTATTTGATAATTTTATGTGCTTACGTGCTTACTAAAATATTCCGAATTAAATAACGACACTATGGAACAGGGTCTAGTTACTTTCTATATCATGCAATTATGTAAACCTCATTTTTTCAATAAAATTTATCGCGACCCTATGCGAGATATTGTACAATTATGGAACAAATTAAACCCAATGGTAAAAAGAAACTATGCTTACATTGAAGATATATGTTATATGATGGATTAATATACAAGTAGGGAATAACAACACCAAACACAGAACTAATTTTCATTATAAGGATAAAAATGTTGTTTTGGTTATATTATAAATCCATTCTGATACAATTACATACCACATAGTTATGCACCAAACCGTTATGTAACACTCCCTATTAATTTCCAATAAATGTTGAAATATTATGAGAATACCAAAGGTTGATAAGAGGTATGGGGTTATCCAAAATAGTGGGTATAAGAAACTTTCTTATATACTATAAGAACTAGAATCTTAGATACTAGAACTATAATCAAAACTCACTTCTCTGGGTTTTCGAACCTAAGTCCTCTACTCTTTTCACAGTTCCAATACTTTGCTATTGCAGGCATGTGATATAGAGGCTAGCATTGTAAGGTCCATGCCCAGAACTGAATAAAAATATTTCTATATAATGCTATCAGAGTTGTATCAAGCAATAACTATGAAACTAAGTCTAAATAGTTTTCAACTTTCCCATATGGAAAACTTTACGGTACGTCTGAGAGCCCAAAACTTGATATAATGCATAGTGTGATGAATACTAATATGGGTAATGTTTGTAAACATAAAAACAGCATTTCCGAAACCATGTGGACATTGTTCCATAGAGTTAATAGTCAAGAATAAAGTCAATCAAGTTGCGTAATTAAATGATTTCTACTAGATTTAATGCAAAAGTAATAAGGCAGAACAACGACTGGCAAGCTTCATTCAACTGGAAGCCTACCCGGACAAGAAGATTTTCGCTACCAAGCCCTTCCGCGCCTTAGTGCCTTTTATGGACTCCCGTGGAGTCCATCGCGTGGGATGACGGCTGGACCGCTCTGACTTGTTCGAGACTGCAGAGCACTCTATCATATTACCTGGAAATCATCCCTTAGTTAGAGCATTCATAGCAGAAGTTCAACAAGAGCTCGCTCAAACTGTTCTCCAATTTGTCGAAGCGCTAGTCTACTCTCGGCCATTGACTCCGATGTCTAACGATCCGAAGGACATGGAAGTATTACATGGACACCTACACACATTCTCATTGGAACCTCCTTACTCACATACCCAGAATATGATATGGGCCACCTCAAACTAAATCAACTGGATCGCTTCCAATTGATTACTCAAAGATGCCAGGATCTGTAGAAACGTTGGCAGATAGAATACCTGTCTACACTGCAGAAAAGGAGTAAGTGGCAGGATCAAGGAGAAAACTTAAATAAAGGAAACATGGTCCTCGTAATGGACGAAGACCTCCCGTCTCTCAAATGGAAAAGTGGAAGAATAAAGGATGTGACTCCAGGGATAGATGGGCTAGTTAGGTCTTATAGTGGAATTCGCGTCTTATCGCGAAAAGAAAGGCAAACTAATAAAAATAACCAGTGAGCTTGTAAGGCCCATTGTCAAGCTGGCAAAATTACCATTGGAATCAGATCCCTAACTGAAGATCCCTAACGCTGCCACCTGGATTCAGACTCTTTTGTTGGTATTAATGTTGCATTCAACAGCAGCAGTCTACTCCCCCGTTCCAGACCTTACTCGTTTTACACCTCCTGGCTCGGTATTTGGACTACTCACCAAACCCTTCCAATGTGTGTTACGAAGGCTACCTGGCTGCATGCACTCAGTAACGGAACTATGTGCCACCGCACTACACAATGCCTCCCACCTCATATGGTTACACACGACGCACGAAACTGCACCACTTTGGACAGCCCGTGTCAAGCTTGGCATCAAATAAACTTGGATCGTCTGCTATGTCAACACATCCAGATGAATCAAGAAACGCAACTTGAAGGATAAGGTTGGCTTTCTCAAATGCAGACTAATCTCTGTGGCATCAGTGATTACACATTACGAGTATGTAATCACTTTATCGATAAATTCGAAGAAGTCTCAGTCTTATTGCTTGGAGACAAAATCTTCCCAATTTCCACGGTACACATGATACAAGACGCAAGGAGAGATCATCCTACACGTGCACTGGAATCTGCAATTCCACGTGTGAGGCAAACCAATTTTCAGGCGATCCCCTCTTCTGTGACAATTTTGGATGTAACCCCACACACACAGTTACTACAGCCTGCACTTGCGCCTACAATATCCCTTCAGCATGGCATCTTGTGAAAACTCCAAGTGGAAATGTCATTCCCCAATGCTGGAGAAGAATGCACATGTTGGTGGAACAAGAAACCAGCGCTCCAGCTTTAGGAGAGTTTGTGTGCACTCATTGTCAAGTAACCTGCACCAATTTTGGCAGACCTGACGGCCAAGTATATTATAGCTGAGCGCAAATCCTAGCTACGTTTCTATCATTCCAACAGTGGCCTCGACAGATCTTTACTTCACCACAAACATGTTAGCCAGGAGGAATGATACGAGTAGAAATCTGGGTTCCCAACCATGATATTTCAACAGTTATGAAAATGACGTGTCCCAGGCTCCCAGTTTGTGAACTTATACAGTGTCATTTTTGTCTCACACGCTGGGCCAATGTATCATGCTACTCATACTATCATTGGATTATACTAGCAGTAGCAGGTCTCATAATAACAGTGATTGTTACGATCATATGCGTAACTCGTGTTTTCATGTTCATGTCCTGGTGGTTGTGTTGAAAATGCATAAAAAATACTTCAGTGTATAATATCGAGACAACGCAGGGATACCCTTAGATATCGCTCTCATCCGTCCGATGATGCTGAAGCAGGACTTCCCCTCGTGGATAACCCATATCAATCTACTACAGGAAGAATAAACTACAGAGTCCAAACTGTTTTGCAAGTCTTAATCTGGTTCGCACACTACCAGACTCCACTGGAGTGAAATGCTTCGCAGATCTAGTTGATCATGCCAAATTAATGGCAGACAACGTTGTCCGAGCAATCAACAATCGTTAAGAAAATATTATAGGCTAAGCATCTTTTTATTGTAATCTATTTTGATTTTTGTTATAAATCGAAGCGTGGGAGTGTTTGCACATGCACGAGTTTTGTATTCATGTGGAAGTTATGTATGTGTAAAATCTAGGTTGCTAAAGTATCATTCATTATGCTCTAATGTAATATTGGTAATGCTAGAGAAATCATGTGTAAGTTCATGTACCTTTAGTTTTAGGTACGGCAACCCACTTTTCTATTGTAAAATAACAATGCTATCATTTACAGTTATAGTTTATTTTACCGTTATGTGACTGTACTATTTTACCGTTATGTACTAGTTTACTATTCTCAATCAAAGCGATATGTAGCTCTTAAAACTTGAATGCATGAAAATGTCCTACTTCTTACTTGTAAAGGTTTTATATATGAGTTTCATATCTGAAATAAAACAATTGGCAATATTCCTTCAAACAGTAAAATCTCCTATAAAAGCACTATTACAATATCTTCGAATTCATCCGTCAATCCTTTTAAGTAATACAAAGTTTTATCACACTCTTTGACACCCTTTGACAAGTAACATATCATTTATTGAAGAGTACTAATAACTTTGGAGAGCCATTCGAATGGAAAATTGAGAACATGTATTTGGCCATTTACAGAACAAAGTATTCAAAGTGTGGGAGAACAACCACAACTGCCTACTGAGCCTGCAGCTGCACCACGTGGACCTGCAGCCAAATATCGTCTTGGCTCTTCAAATAAACAAGTGCAACAACTGCAAAACCAACTTCAGGATCTCCAGCATCAACAAGAAATTCAAGAACTTCAGCAAAAGATTCCACAACAACAACTACAATTAGAACAGCAGAAAAAGAAGGGTAAAGTACATAATTTTGTAAAACTAATTCACATAAACGTAAGCGTAGGGCATTGTTTGTTAGCGGTGACGATGATGAAAATGAGGTGGAGTTAGCTGGCAAGGCAGATAAGATAAGAAAAAAAAGCAGGCTATAAATGATGGCATAATTCAGGAATGTCAAGCTATGTTTGACCATAATAATGACTTTGGGATTGCGTTAGATCTGTTAGATAAAGATTTAACCACATACATAGATCCGGACGAGTATGTAGACGCGGTCGAAACTCTGCCACAAATTGTCCACTTAGGGCTAAAAGGTATCTTAGGTATTTTGGTTTAGTAGCTGCTTGTCCTACAATTTCCCCAAAAGACAATTATAAAATGGAAAATTACCACAAGAATGTGGAACCTGCTACACCCACCCAAGAATTGTTTCAATGTGTCCACGATAAATACAGTACTAAAGTACCAGATTTTGTCACCTTATCAGGTTTTTATTTCTTGCATTACGGACGATGCGACAGGCCAAGAAAAATTGATGATTGTATTACAAAAGACCCGCAACAGGGCATGACCACAATGGTTAATTTCGAAGAGGCAATACAGCTAATTACTTGCCGCGATTATTGAGTGCATGTCCTATCAAAATGATTAGATGCAAAACAATTTGCAAAAGAGCAGAGGATTCCAAATTGTTCATTGTTTCCTAATACACTGCAAAAAACTTTGTTTGAAAACAAAATAATTTTGTTGAGAAATAGTTCTTCTCTCGTGAAATCATGCTAAGAATTAGGTGTTTGTTATCAGTTTCTTTTGAAATCGATAATTTTTCCGTAACCGAACTCATGTTCCAAAAAAATAGTACAAGAATTAGTACAAGTAACCTTGGTTACATTCAACTCTGCTCACTCACTCGGACGGCATATGTTTGTATTTACAAGTACACGGAGATGTATTCTACACTCTACACCACCAAGTTAATATATTATACGTGAGAGCAAGTAATTGTATAATACCATATAAGAAGTGAAAGCAATTTATAATACCATGTGCAAAGTGCAATAATTTATAATACACGGAGAAGTGCAAGCAATTTATAATACACGGAGAAGTGCAAGCAATTTATAATACACGGAGAAGTGCAATCAATTTAAAATACCATGTGTAAAGTGCAAGCAATTTATAATACCATGTGTAAAGTGCAAGCAATTTATAATACCATGTGTAAAGCGCAAGCAATTTATAATACCATGTGTAAAGTGCAAGCAATTTATAATACCATGTGTAAAGCGCAAGCAATTTATAATACCATGTGTAAAGTGCAAGCAATTTATAATACCATGTGTAAAGTGCAAGCAATTTATACTACACGAGCTTGTAGATGTAGGAATAATTGAAGTGCTTGCAAAAACATGTACAAAAAGCTTGTAAAAAGTGGTCGTTAAGGGACATCACTTCTATACTTAGCTGTAGTCAGCAAACTTTATGTAAAATAGGTTAAGATGTGTATGACTCAATCAGGGAGTTCGAGTTACTTATTGGTAAAATAGTTCAAGATACAAATAATTAATAAAGGCAGTTGAAAATTTTACTCCAAACACAAAGTAGTCTTTATTTTCATCTCACTACAAGAGCGTTATAGTTGCTAGTCAACGAGTGATTATAATCGCCCAAGCGATATCACTACTATACTACAGTGGACATGAGATTTCAAATACATGGAACGCAATGAATTCTACCGAATCAATTGCGGCATGGAATTCACTGTTTTTAAATTAACTTTATTCATCTTTGGAGTTCTTAAGATAAATTTATTTGATGATATGTATTAATCAGCTCTAGTATAGTCAACACTTCTTTCTAAGTTCAAGATCTTCGGTGGTTCATACCAAAGAACATACGAGCGATATACATAAGGCTCCAGCAAGGATCACGCAATTTCCGTCTCGGTATATATATAAATATAGTTCATTTAAAAGAACAATAGGCAATAAAACTAAGAAATAAAACTATAACTAGGCCGAAAGCCAGACACTAGTCCAAGCCTGGTTTTATATATTTGCATTCACGTACACCGAGTGTTTTTTTTGCGTACAAATATTTTCACTGTTCGAAATTGCAAATATATAAACCCGGGTCTATATACCTGCGTTCACGTACCGGGTATTACTTGAATGCGGAATATAGAATGCAAACAGAAATGAATTACCATCTGTTTCTGTTTACCAGGATGAGTGTGAAACGATTGTCCACATTTGATCACCCATATGATGTTATGTTGCCTTGTCTTGTTTTGCCTTATTTTACGCTTTACTGACAGAGTTATAGAATGCAGTTCAAATAAAATACTGCAGAGATTGAAGCGATGAAACCTTTTATAATTTTTAATACCTATTTTACATGGTTACATTATTTTTATTTTGTAAATGGATAAAATTATGACCTTAGATGAAATTCCATTTTAGTAACCATTTTAAAGTTTTTCATTCACAGTGAAGTACAAGACACTTATTTTTTAAACAAAAAAGGTAGTATTTATTGTATTTTATTAGTCTGGTGAACAGTATTTATCAGTTTGTAGCAAAAATACGTAGATTTAGTTGTAGTCGTGAGTAGAGTAATAAAGAGTAGAGAAATAAATGTGGAGCAGAAGACTATACCAAAATCTGATGATGAGTTTGATCCAGTAAAGGTAAAAAGGGATTAAAGGTATGTTTATATGTAGTTATTATATTTTCTAATATATAGTATTGAATTCTAATGTGTGTAAATATTTCCTTTTATCGGAAAACCAACCGATTGGAAAGAAAAACATGGAATGAAGGCATACCCAAAACAGGATCAAAACCTGGGACTAGAGAACAGCAAAAAGTGCTTGTATAAATGTATTATGTAGTGTTATGGTATTTTAATGTGTTAACTAGAATATTAATATTATGTTGTCGTAGGAGGATGAGGCAAAGGAAAAACAGGAATGGCAAGTTGAAGGCGACAGAAGTGAAAGGAGAAAAGACAGGAGTGCTGAAGAAAGTAAAAAAGAATTCTGATGTGAAGAAGAATGTATATATAAAGATCAAGAAGACCAAGAAGATTCCGACAAAGGATAGGTAAATGAAATGTTATTTAAAATTCTCTTTTTAATCAACAATAATTGGTTAGGTAGTACTTAGAGTAAAAATAAATATAACTCTCGTTGTATCTTTACTTTTTCTTATGGTTACTGGTTATGCAACAAAAGTATGTTTCTTTTATGTGCATGACGTCAAAGGTACCTTGAGTTACTTTGAGATAAGGAAGATACTTGCACTATAAACAATTATCTTAATTTTAATAATGTACCTTGTATCACAATTAAAAATCTTAGCTCTAACTTACCTCAAGATACACGGAAACAGAAATGATAATTAAGTTATCTATTGTTGTGAAGGTAAGAAGGTCTTGGAGCGTAACCTAGGTAAATACGTAGTTTAGTTAATCAATTGTAAAACGAACTACGTCGAAATATTGTATTGCAGCACGCTTAAAGTTCAAGTCCTATAAATACATTCCACTTTCCTTGACTTGAGCAGTCCAGTCCAGCTAAGTGCAAGTTCACTTGCCTATATAATGCGTATATATATTTCCTTTACTTACTAATCTCCATAGAAACTTTATTTGGAGACTTTATAGAAATCCTAAATATTTTTTTAGCCCTTATGGGTTTCGACAGCATGCTCCATTCTACCTTTCAAAAGGTTTTAAATGAATGTGAATTATAGCCACTCAAAAACCCCAATAATGAGGGTGGCCGATTACTCGGACCGTATTTTCACAATACAGAGAAAATCTTTTGTGGCTGGTGAATTGTTGACAGAGGGGATATGTTTCGTTACAGTCAGTCTTCACATTCATTTGGACTCAATGTCAATTTTGTCCGAAGTACCCTCTCATAGTTCGGTTGGACAGCATGGAATAAGTGGAGTAATTAACTGATCTTCAACATAATTTTCCCCATAGTAACAAACGGATGAGCATTTTCTCCCTCCATGTGCCACATGTGTACCTTTGTTTTATAACCATAGTATACCACATTTCGTGTTTAATATGTAATTCTATAATTATAATTTTAATTGTTTAATCAAATTAATGGGTACCAATAATTGTCACTCTATTTATTGCGAACAGAACTTATTGGAATATTGTCATATCTCTTCCATGCAGTCAACGTAATGTAAAGCCAAGTTACGAAATTAAGGATTAGTGAGTCCTATCTAACACGCATAGGCTTGGGCACCTACGAAAAGTTAACTCCATAGAGTTTTTACAAATAGCCCTTTTAACGTTCAGATTCATACTCAGTTTGTGCAGCCACCTGCCTTATACTGTAGTACCACTATCATTACAAGGTATAAAATTTTATATGATGGATTTTTATGCAACAAAGATGGAAATAATTTACAACTAAGATGCATGATGATTTTTCAAGATAACATAAATTTTTGTTTAATTTCTGGTCCATTATTATTAAAAATGAACTGAAAACTACGTTTATACGTATACGTGAACTACGTAATGAATCTACGTTTTCCCACAGGAAAACAATTAGTTTTGTAAATTGCACAACAATAACATTCACTAATTTCATATTATAAAAATAAAAATATAATCTCTGTATAGGAAAATCCTACTTATTTAGTTGCAGGATTTTCCTCGTTAAAATGTTCCCCCGGTATGTCCGTCAATACGTCAAATAAAGTCTATCTAATTCGGCCAAAAACACAGAGCAATCATTCCCCCTATTTACATAAAAGAAATTATCATATTTATGAATGGCCACTCGGACGTGGGATATCCGGGTCTTGAAGAATAATCAAACCGGACTGGTTAGATATAATTAATAAGCAATGCGAGCTAGTAATCACGGAATTACCCAGCGTATTCACTTGCATTATAGTATCCCTCAAAGACACAAAAGCAATAGAGTTCACACTATGATCACTGTTGCTTTGTTGCTCATTTGGCCATGAGAAGTTCTGTTCCCATGTCACCAACAGAGCATACAGTAACAAGTTCTCTTCTCCTTCTTTTTCACTCACTCCCACATACTTTAGATACCTTCTCGTATGCAGAACACTCATGCAACTCCAATTTATGTAACAATTATAATATGGAATTATGAATGCACCTGTTTCCTTCATGTTAAACTTGCAGAATATTAATTAAGTACTTTCACCTATACCTTGACTCCCACACCTGGAATAACACGGATGTAGGACCAGCTATATAAGCTGGCCCTTTAAATCCAGTCGGGGGCAGAGGAAAGAGGCCAGGCGCTCAGCCTGTGCGTAACTCTTCTCCTCACGTTTACTTTTACTGCAATCGGTACCCAAATAATAAAACCAGCATCCTTCAATCAGATACCTTACAACGGCTTATCAACGACCACTTTATTTACATATAATACCGTACTGGTGCTAAATCTGCACCACTACAATATTTACGGAGCAAAATATGAGCATAATTAAATATTTTTGTATTCTGCGAAACGTTTTAATTTAAACAGCGGCAACGATTTTGTATTTCGTTTGACAACGTAATTTCTTACTCGTAATCCAATTATTATTCCTACTAATATTACAAGACATTGCACATTATTGCTGACCACATACTTTTTAGGGAGAGCATAAGATACATGCCCATTCTATGAAATCACGATTCCGTGACGCGTATGGCCGGCAAGAAACAGTGCAAGTCGGACTAGATAATTCGAAATCCTACAATCAAACTCATCATCGTCATCCCTCATCACACCGCAAAATGGTGTACTCTAGCTGAAGAGCTCGGTCGAGTGAAAGAGCAGAAATGAATACTAGAACAACGTGTGTTAATCAAAGACGCCTTCCCTTCTCCGCTTTCACCTATCGCATACGAAGAAATTTAATTATCATCCCTTATGTACATCGCACCCAATATCAAGTACCTTGACAGTCAACACTCTTCAACAATAGTAGTCATTATCTTACTATACATAATAAGGTGGAATTTTGTTCAGATATAGAAATATACTATAATCCGTAAACCTATTACAATATACCTCTATAAGTACTTTCTACTTCAGCATTCACATGAGAGCTCAAAGTCAAGTTTACGTCACCCCACACCATATATGTAGAGTACATCTATCCACAACTACTTACGTTAGTTGGACGTCTTAACCAACAGCAAGCCACACAAACGTTTTTTTACACTCTCGTCCTATTTCAATTTTCTAATTACACCACCAACACGCAATCCTCAGTCAGTTGCAAAAAACATCCTATCCTTTTAGACAGTTCCGATTCACCACAACGTATTTCCATGCAATGCAATCTTTCCGACCACCGCAACTGTAATATTAGTAAACCATCTCAACCATCAACGGGAACTCTTGGAATTGTATTTTAACTTTTAGTATACAGCTTGCTCTTCTGTACCAGCAAGGCTGAATAAAATTCTCAACTACCGAGTGAACTTATCTCGTTCTGTATTCCGGAGCTCTGAGTTAACCAGTACACACACCAGTATGACAATTAAATAATCCGCGTTTTATCAACTGGTAATTAGCAGACGTGGTAATCAAATCAGGGAACTTTTTTCCCGAAACTGTGAAATTTTAACCATAGAAGTCTAAAACCAACAAAAGTGATGTCCTAACATTTTTTATGCCTCCGAAAAACTTCTACTCGTTATTATATTATGCTATAACGTTACTTATATACTTCATGTATAAATTGTTCGCTTCAGTAGACTATTTGTAACATCTATGATTTTTTTCGATTTTTAGCGCTTAACACTGCACTACATATGTGAGGATTCAATTGATTCGTGCAGTTTTCCTCGCAAAGCTTAAGAATTAGGGCGGCAAGATTGTCGGCAAAAACACCCGAACGGAAGCATGCAACACAACCGACAATTTAGCCAACAGCCGCTCATGCACAACCGACAGCCGCAATAACACAACCTTTACAAGATTATTTTAAGATGAAATAGAGAACAGTGGAATAAAATAAAGTGCATTAAATTAAAATTGAGAATTATGCTTAAAATGAAGTTCTGAGTGAGATTAAATGAAACAATTTAATTGCAAACTCTGAGCTATTGAATTCATTTTCAAAAATTCTATTTATATTAAAACATTATTTGAATATAAAATATTTATTTACTTTTAAGATGCTCTATGGAATTTTAAAAATTTCTATTAAAACACTAAAGAGGTGTTTATTTCTAAACTACTTTTTTATTCTATTTATTTCTGAAATAGTCTTTCTGATTGTAAATTGTTTTATTTTATGCATAACACTCAATTTTGTACTACCGTATTTTATTTTATTCTAATGTACTCTACTCCATCTTAACGTTTTTATATGGTAATAAAAACAAAAAGGAATAATTTTTATAGGTTGTTATTAGGTTTGTCGGTTGTGCATGAGCGGCTGTTGGCCAAATTGTCTGTTGTGTTGCATGCTTTTTTTTGCCGACAATCTTGCCGCCCTAATTCTTAAGCTTTGCGAGGAAAACCGCACGAATCAATTGAATCCTCACATATATTTAACTCCTTAAGAAACTATTACAACACGTAGCACAAAACTTTTCTTAATTAGAAATTCATGGTAGCTGCTGAATTTGTCAAATTTGGTTTTGTGAAATGGATTTGCAAAAAAGTCTAACTAGTTGCACTGTCATGGGAACAGTTGCAATGTTCCACTGTTAAACTGCAAGTACAACGCTAATTTTAATGTCAAATATACAATAAACTAGGTTACCCATTTGAAAAATGGAGAGGATTAGTTGTAAAATGATTAGTCTTTTTGAATTAGGAAAGGCATTAATTAATAATTTTTAGCAAAAAGGTAAAGAAGGGCTTACACCAAAAACAAAATTAAATCCCGAGTGAAGACTCCTTTTCATTTTTAAAGCTTTCCGTAATACAATAATTCATGTTTTGTTTGTCAATATCAGGCTAAGCTGCATAATTGAGTCTAGTTTGTAGGTACAGGTACACGTCTTACACGATAAATTCCCAATAATATTGTCAGAATATCTACTAGCTACTTGTGTTTGTTCTACAATTTTTATAATGACAAATGCAATCATTTTCCCTATTTTGTGGTGTTGCGGTTCCAGATAATGGGGTAGTTAAGATTTATTTGAGTAGTTTTCCTCTTTCCCTTGTTAGGTAGACGCATTTCTACAACATGTGCCACTGGAAGAATCTACGAAACCATTGTGGTGGTCAATTTTGATAAAACTCATTTTTCTCATTTAAGGTTGTATTCCTTTTTGGTTTCTAAACTGAAATTACTCCCATTGAAACCAATCCCATTGAAAATACTGATAAAAAATTGGATTTCTTCTTCCTTCGTGCCCTCCAACATGCTCCTCGAAATCAAATTCATTTGACAAAAGTTAGAATTTTCCTAAAAGGTTCTCGTCTCCGTGTGAACTTCGTATATTAATAAACCAAGAGCAATGGGTGACTTTTTGCAAACCTTCCTTTCGTATGGTTTCTCCTTTCACTTGATGTACGAAACTTTACATGGAATTAATGGAATATTTAGAAGTTTTGGTTTTCCACTAAAAATAAGTTTAGCACCATTATTTCCAAATACATTTTCAATTTCTTACATTTAAATAAATTAAATTTTAAAAGTCAAGTCAGAAAATTACCTAGTATCATTTGATTTTTCGATGAGACCAAACCACAGTTCGAACTCCAGTAGACTACTTATTTTCATCTTCCTGAGTGGTATTTTTCAAATGGTCAAATAAATACAATTTGTAGATAAATTTACAATGGCGATGTTCGCAATCCATTCATTTTGAGACTTCATTCACCTTAAAACATTAATA
Source organism: Yoshiicerus persimilis (assembly GCA_020352615.2). NCBI lineage: Eukaryota > Metazoa > Arthropoda > Collembola > Entomobryomorpha > Tomoceridae > Yoshiicerus > Yoshiicerus persimilis. The sequence continues at coordinate 99,879,783 of CM036940.2, forward strand.
TTTCATAAAACATGTGGTTAAGTTGTTAAATAACTGTTTTTATATAACAAAATCAATGTACTCCGACTGTAAACCTCGATGGAATACTGACACATTTAATTATCTCATATTTAAGAACACTGCGCATTCTCGCCAGGTGGTTCCTAAGGGGACTACAATAAAAAACCGTTATGGAAAAGTCGTAAGTCGGAAAGTTCAGTTAAGTTAAGCAGAAATTTTCCATCATTCGCATGGAAGCTCTAGTACTAAAACAAAAAAACGGCAAAATCGAAAGAACTTACTTTTAAGTGATATCTTAAATGATTGAATCATTGGATCATTAGGGGTAATAAATTGTTAATCGAATCTCCGGATAGCACCGCTTAGCTTAACTTTTCGATAAAAATTAAAAGGATAAAGCTGATTTTTCTTTGAGTGTTCCGATTAAAAAATACTAAAATTTTATCTACGAGAGCCCCGCGTACCTTTAAATTTAAACAAAATTTCTTAGAGAAGTCTGTTTATCAAAAAAGCTACAAAATGGTCACCGAATCGAAAAAAAGGGTCTGGACTTGGCCATTATGGTGGACTTACATGACATTTGTGAAATTTTATTACTGGAAAACAGATACTAGTAATCCGAAAAAGTTCTCGCTTTTTTGGTCCTCGTCTGCCTTTCAAATTTGCTATTTTGCTCTCATTAAAACTTTAACTTTTCAGTTTGAAAGCTTTCGTTAAAATTTGATGGTAACGAGTGAAAAACAAAAATGAAAACTATGAAATCAGAGTTAGGCAGATAAACATAAAAGTGAATGATGAAAATGTAATCTAGATTATGTTGAAGAAAAGCGTTTCCTGAAACGATTAAGATTCGATTGATTAAAATCGAAGGATTTTTATCTTGCGTCTGCGCAAACCCGGCCAAATGAGTAAAATTAATCGAAAAGTTAATCTAATCGGCGAGATCAGGAGATTCGATTAACTGTTGATTGAATATTGAAACACATATTGAAACCTGTATTTCCAACAGCACTTGTCACATACGGGTTTAGATTCAAAGAAAAAATTTCCTTACATGATGGATTGTGAGCGGTTTTAATTTCTGATAAATTATTACTTATGTAATGAGAAATGTAATAATAATCAAGCAATGTTTTCGGAATTTTGCCAAAAGGTCTTAATATCTCTGGTTGCGGCAGTGCTGCCTAGAAGTATGAAAGGTCCGAATGGATGTTACCCGGATAAATGTGAGAGCGGATGTCCCTGGTATGCTTGAGTTCCCGTGTGCCTGTATTTCCCTGGTGTATGAAAGTGACCCGGTATGATTGCAGTGAACGAGTCGGGTATAAATGGCACTTGTGTGGAAGTCGGGTATTTGTTGTATGGATCGGTGAGTGAATGAAATTCGGTTTGGTTGTGGAATAAATGCGGGTGAAATTCGGGAGTGAAAGATTGAGTGTATGTTTATTGGGCTGCAAGCCAGAATTGAATGAATGCTTAGAGAGAATGGAATTGAATATATGGACCTGAGTGACAGAGAGAGCATGGTCCCATATTTAGTTATATAGGTAGGTAGAGTACCCTAATGTTAGTTTAGTATTAGTTGTAGGTTAAGGCGAAGAGGTGTACTCAACTCCAGTTCCAGTACAACTGGCTGGAGTTGAGGTTATACCCGTGGTGTGGGGGTGGAGTGACTCCTCCAATAAACATAAATAATTCTATGGAATAAAACTAATCGTTTGACATTGGTGAATTATAGCAGTGGTCCATTCTTACAAAACCACTTTTACTTAAAAACTCTATAATTTACATTTACTTGGTCAGCGGTTTTTCAATTTCAATATATTTCGATAATTATAATTCGATATAATTAAGTGCCGAATTAAAAAAAAACTAGTGTGTATTTGTAACTTGTACATTTTGAATTTTGGTTAGTTAATTTTTGTAGTTAAGTAATTTTTATTAATTAAAGAAACAATTCGAAATGAAATAAACCGGTTGACCGCGCTACTTAGTACAGACTGAGAGGGAAAACGTAGATATTAAGTGGACCTTCGGTCACTTAATAATTACATTTCTGTAAACCATATTTTGCAGGGCAAAATAGAATAAATATAATTTCATGTTTTATGTAGTAATATAAAAGTAGCTTACTCTCAAATGCTTTTCTAAATTTTCCTTATCAAAAATTGGGCATTTGCATTCTGGTTCTAGGCATCTAATGATTTCCTTGGGCTCTTCGTCTTTGTCTTCATTGTCTCTCATCCTTGTTTTTCTGGTTTTTACGAACCCGATTTCAAGTTTAGGTTTCCTCTTCTATTCATCAATTTACAGGGACAAAAATTGCAGGCTTTACACCAGGAACATGTGCAACCTGTTTTAAAAATAGTATATATTGCATATTAGTATCATTTTATTTTCCAAACGCATTTGTAATTTATGGATTTTATTTACTTGTGTATGAATTATTAAAAAGAGTTCGGCTTTAAAATTCTTTCCGGATACAATGCAAGCCGTTCCATTCATTAACGGGTTTGCTTTACTCGTAGACGTTCGTCTCATCGTCACTTTGTTAATCATAGTTGTCCATTTTCTTTCTTGTGATGATACACCTGTGCTTTGAAATCTGTTTTTCGTTTTCAAACTGCACGTACAAAAAGAGTGAGAAAGTTGGGTGCCAGAAACAATTGTTTGGCTATTCTGAAAAAAATTATGAATTTGATGTAAGGCATAAGTATTGCCTCGTCCATATGTATTTGCGTCTGGGGCCTACCATCCAGCAACTTCTGCCAACCGGAAGCCCGAATCAAATTAATCCGTGTCATGTTATTATTTTGTTCATTTACCATTATGAAAATATGTTCACTATAATTATTCTGCAGTTTTGCTTAATATTCTCAGTCAGTTTAAGAAAATCTTCTTCATTGCACATGTAGAGCCTGAATTATCCTTTCGTGCACCAAAATAACAGCAAGACCCCCGTTGCTTTGTTTCTAAGGGGCTGAAAATATTTGTAAAATAGTCAATTTTATTGGTTCCTTGCCTACCGGTGACAATTTACAAAATGAATACAAAATGGTCCCCGTTAGGCAAGAACCCAATAAAATTGACTATTTTGCAAATATTTTCAGCAAAGTCAGCCACTGAGGGACAAAACAACAACCGGGGTCGTTTTGGACCACAAAAGCATTGTACATATGCAATGAATAAGCTCTGTGTTATTCCTTTGATTTTTATTTAATCGTAAAAAATCGTAATCGTCAGATCCTATCACTTTATAACTGACAGAATATTAAGCGGAATTGCGCAAAAATTATAGCGAAAACAGATTTACGTAATAGTAAGTGAACAAAATATGAACATTACACAGATTAATTTGTTTTGCGCTTCGGCTTGGAAGAAGACACAAGTTGCTACACCCCAGACGCAAAAACAAATGAAAAAGGCAATAACTTTTTGCTAGGTTTTAAAGAATACCGAAAACAAAAGGCTGAAATCAATGCTTTTAGTAAGTGAAAAGAAAAAAAGAATTGAAAAATGTACCTATGTAGGATAATATAATTTTCTTTAGAAACCCCATTTCAACTGAATTCTATTTTAGTGGCCTAGAGTTATGCTTCATCTTGTTGACCTTGTTTGCTACTCTTCCATCTGGAGCGATGTTGCCTCTAAAAAAGAAAGTGTAAGGTCCATTAAATTAAATATAAAAATTTTGGAAAATGAAATTTTCTAGACGCAGGTTTTGAAAAACAATGAAAAATATAAGAAGGAAAGTGGAAATTAGTAGAAATGTTCAAATGTATAAAATTGCTAGAAACGAACAATGTAAAGCATATAGTGTTTCGCTTACCTTGGTATGATTCTTCAAATTATTTTTGAAAATAGAAGAAGAACAGAAGTGGTATTTGTCATTTTTTCCAAAAGAGAATTATTTTTGTTACGTCCAAAGTGGAACTATTTGTTGAATTACAGGAGGAACTGAAGCATGGTCTGGCACAGGTATAAATAGATCTTTGCTGGCTCGTGGATATAATTTGTCGAATTCAATAAAGTCTTGTCATCAGCATTTGCATCCAACAAGAAGTTTCTCAGTGAGTTTACATTGTAATTTTGAAGATTTCCCTAAGTAAGTAACGCCTGACCAAAGTAGGTGTGCAGAATAGTTTCAGCTGACCTAATAAAAATAATGCATAAAAATAATTGAATTGAATATGACATATAGGTGTATCGATATAGTTTGTGCAACAAGGATTACCTATGTGAATTAAATAATTTTTAAAAAAACATGTATGTGCAAAATGGAACAATATAAATAATAGAAAGTTTATTTTAACTTACTTGGAACCTTAAAATTCGAAAATTGAAGAAAAATAGAAAAATGAAGAAAAGACATCAGAATATTTTGCTTTGAGAAGTTTCATATTTTTCCGTTGACTTATTTCTACACTGTGAAAGACGGGTTGGAATACCGGAACACCTGTTTTTAGGTGCCCGGCAGTTGCAATGTATTATAGGTACATTATATATTTGAATAAATAATTTAAAGAATAATTGTTGAAATAAATATATTCACGATGAAAGTTATTTTGACTACTTCTAAATACAGCTGACCAAGTTGAACCGAAGCTGAGATGTTCGTTGCGTAGACCAAAGCAACAAGTGGTATTTCCCGCTTATTTTGTATCTACCTCTAACCCTATCCTAATCTAATCCTTCTCCCACAAAAGCGTACTCTACTTCGGGGCACACTGCATTCGATTAGATTTTCCAAGTGTCATCTTCAGATAACACTTTCACGAAAATAGATTATTTAGATGTGTTAAACTAGTCTCAATTCCATTATCAATAAAAATAAACCACTGCAACCATTGCACACAATGAAGTAGAGACAGAGAATTAACTCTCATGTTTCACAGCGGTAATTGTTATTTTATTGACGAAAGTAGTCAAATAATCTTTTCAAAAAATTTCAGACCCCCTTAGAAGTTACCCGCAGGAAACCGCGTGTAATTTACGCGATTTTTAATAGAAGAGTAGTTCCCGCAGGATCCTGCACGTTGCTGCGGGAAACTACCTGCGTATGTTAGAACGCCTGAAATTGTGGTTAAAATTAAACGCAGATAATTATCTGCGGGAAACGTGGCGAAAACGTCATTGTTCCCGCGGGATTCTTCACGCAGAACCATCTCCGCTGAAATAGTAACATGCATCTTAGGTTAAAAATCATGTAAAAATTATATCAAATTGAACTTCTTTATTGCAAAATATAATCATTCCATTTCAATAGTATAATTGTCTAATTTTTCAAAATATTTAGTGTACAGTTAGAGTATTTGGGGTACACTTAAATTAACTGAACCGTAAATACCCTAACTGTACTCTAAATACCCTAATTGTACCATAAATACCCTAACTGTACCCCAAATACCCTAACTGTACCCTGAATACTTTAACTGTGGTTTAAATATCTTAACTGTGGTTTAAATATCTTAACTGTGGTTTAAATATCTTAACTGTGGTTTAAATATCTTAACTGTGGTTTAAATATCTTAACTGTGGTTTAAATATCTTAACTGTATTTCAAATACCCCAACTGTACCCTAAATACCTTAATTGTATTTTAAATACCCCAACTGTACCCTAAATACCTTAATTGCATTTTAAGTACCCCAACTGTACCCTAAATACCCCAAGTGTACCCTAAATATCTTAACTGTACTCTAAATACTCTAAGTGTACCCAAAATACCCTAACTTTAGCGGTTCCCCTAATTAAAACATGATTTATTTTTTCCCATGTAGCATATTATTAAAAATATTGTTCCCACGCATTTCAGTAAATGAAACTAGTTTAACCTACCAACGAAGTACAGCAGAACAGTACTTTTAATAGCAATGTATCTTTGTCTGGGATCAATTCATTTCTAAATTTTTGTATATATTGTACTGCCGTGCCGTATGGATATTACATAATATAATCGCATCGTTGCTCAGAGAAGCCGAAATAGCTAAGAGGTAAAGCAGGTGAACTTCAAAACGAAAGGTCTTACATTCGAATCCCAGGAAAGTCAAAAAAATGTGCCGAGTAGTACCCGCAGGTAGCAATCGAGCTATAGGAATTATTATTTTTTGGTTCACTTGTTCAACGGCGGGTTTTTACCCGCAGATAACTAACTGCAGGTAAAAGAGCCAATTATCTGCGTATAGGAAACCGCGCAGAAAACGAAAAATTTGTCATTGATTGCTGCGGGGTGGAACCCGCAGGTGCATAACTGCAGTTTACTATACACAGTTAAAAGTGCCAATTATCTGCGTGTAGGTAGTGGGAAATTCCCCGCAGAGTTCTGCGTGGCCATTTTTGACAGGGGAAGAATTGTTTAATTGATTTTTTAGAAATAAATAAGCAATTTAGCAAAATAGCAACCAAATTTTTTATTTCGACCTTTAACTTTAAATTTAGAACTGCGCAATGTTCCAAATAGCCCTCCTAACTAAATCTGCAAAGGGAAATTAACGCGTCCATAATATTCATAAGTGTTTGTGCTGTCTACAGAACGTTGTTTGGGACATTAAAAATTGAAATTTTTCGGCTAGCATATTTAATATTTTTTCGTATTTTGCCTCTTGTAGCAAATTTTTGTTTTGTTCTTCACCTTTTCTTTATTGGCGAAATGGCTAATTGATATAAGAACAAGAAATCTTTCTTTCTCAACGATCATATATTTGGCTAAGTTATCTCTGCTCAACGTAAAGTACTTAAACAATTTATAAATGTCTCATGTCTATAAAATAACACATAACTATTGATGAATAACTGATTTAAAGCGGGAAGCACAAACTGTCATCTGATGTTATTTATTATAATTACTATTCAATTTTGTAAACACAAGAGTAAAAAACATAAAATGTTTAATGTTTAAATATACCATCAGAAAACCCGTTAGAAAGAAGTATAATGAAGAACAAAACATTTCCACGAAGAACTAGAATTTCATAAAAACATTTTCAATTCTTTCAAAAAGTATATATTCTGTAAAAAGAAATTTTCCAAAAATATTTGAATTATTCCAAAAATATTAGAATTATTTCTAAAACATGCTAGTTTAATACATTCATCATTGAATACAAACCGTTTAGATACCTATTCGAATGTTCAACTATTAAATTTGCTTTTTTTAAATTTTTTATTGAAAGGACAAAAATGCTCACCCTAGAAGTTGGCCAAACTATTTAATAGCTCTTGATTTATTGCAGAGCAAAAAGTGTAGTCGAAAATATCAAACGTTGTTGGGTTATTAAGGACACAATCACACAGTCAGAACCTTGATTGATAATTAATAATTATTAAGGCGACGCAAAAATCGTATTTATAAGTCATCATTGTATGATCATCTACCATTCTAGTATATATTCCCAAATTCCCATTCCGTTTGTCGCGTCGTGTCCACATCACGTAAATAGAATGCAAAGCAACTCTTATTAATTATTTCGTTTCGCTATTATATTGACCGAGTTGAGCCACGGCAGCACTTGTTTCAATACTGACCTACAAAACCGTTTACTCCTCACTGTATGGAGACACAACGATTTTCTTTTATAATGTGACAGTTTTGCCGTAATATAGGGGGGAGGGGCAAATAATTAGTTTTCAACGTCAATAACTCATTAAACTGAATAATATGTAAACTTGAAAAACAAATAATTTCATGAAACATGCAATCATTCACGTTGCACATCGGTCATCAATAATTTAACTCAAATATATAATGTGTTGTCACCAGCAAATACGTCAACCTAAATTTTGGAAAGCCAAATAATTTTGAATTCTAAATATTTCAATGTCGTGCTTTACACAGTGTTCATGGTATGTTTCGACTAAAGTACCCCAGCTAGCAGCTTAAAACAATGAAAAATGAATACCGACACCGTAATTTGAAATATAAACACAGTTGGCTTATATTAAAAGTACCTTTATTTACTAATATAATGCTAAATTCATTCGTATGTAATGAAATATCCTGTTTTGCAAATCTATGCATATATTCTGTATAATTGAGGTCATTGAAACACAATGAGAAGTGTTGTAATATTCGAAGGGATTTCTACATAGAATTTAAAAATTCGATCATGTTTAACATTTCTAATGGGACCTAGTCTGAAGCCAAAGGGCTTCAGAGATCTACAAAGCTTTTGCCTCATTAATTTTACACTACTTGTACTCTTGGTTGCAGAATTTTGAATGCCTTCCAGTGAAATAGAAGAATATTTCCAAACTGACGCGCAGAACATTAAGTATAGTGTCATAACACAAATTACAATAAAACATAAAATTGGGAGAGTAATAAATGATATAAAATCGAGACGGTTGTAGAATCTAATTGAACCAAAGCAAGAAAGCACGGTAATTACATAATTTGTAATTGTAGCACCAGAAAGCACAACAGGATGAATACTCTCTTGAAATAAAATATTGAGTAGCCGGGCTTTATTGTACGTGGCAACTTGATATTCAAAATCGTATTTTCGCCATCTGTAATATACAAGTCTATTCAATTCATGTACTTTTTTATGAAAGAAATTACAAAAGTGAAACTAATGAATAAAGCTCAGTTGGCGTATCATAGAAGCTAATTTATTTCTCATGACTACATGTACTCTTCCAGTGGATTTATTTAATGATAATATTATTACCTTATTTGGTGCATCCAGTGAAATATCCGAAGCAAAGCAACCATGATGTACATGAACAACAAAGAACCCAAATACAGAGAAGAACAGAGTACGATGATTTGTGACACTCGAATTCCAAATTGTATTGCCCAAGGCAATGAGAAACTATCGAGCAGGTCGTTTTTCAATAGAAAGACAAAATATGCTAATCCTGGTGCAATAGAGATATTACAAAGTGGGACAACGAATTGGATTATCAAAGCTTCCAATTTGATATAAATAGAATACTTAGCATTGAATCCATGATCATCAGCATCTGTAAAATGGAAAAAGATATGAAAAAAGCCAGCCAAACAGTCTCATTACCCCGACCTACGTTCGCGCCCGTTGCGGACTATGTAGCTGTTATTGACTCCAGGCTGGTAGCCACATTAGCTCTGCCTGCGTCTTGCCAATGCGATTCATTCTTTTGGAATTAACTGGAATGTAGGTTTACAAAACAAAAAACTGTTGCACATTTTGAAAATACTATCTTATTTCCTGTAAAATCCGTTTTGTTTCTCAATTTTTTTGCTTTCCAGCCTATACCTATAAGGTATGTGAGAAATATAGACAAATGAAACGAAAACGTCATTGCTAATTGTTAAACCATGGTGTTTTACTATTTCTTCTCTTCTGAACCTAGTGTTTCAATGGAAAAAGTTTTTATTGTTTACCTACTTTTGAAATCACTATATCCTTAGCCTATTGATGGAATACTAATGTTAAGAAAACCATTTGTGCGATTTTCATGGCTAACGAACTTACCTGTCGACTTTGGCTAATTATTTAGAATTCAAAGAAAAAATTGCCTTTTTTATAATTTGCAAAAGCTGTAGTATAAACAGAAACATAGTCACACAGAGGGACAGACAAAAATGTCGTTCTTTAAGCCCTGGGTCTGACTAGAAAAAAGATGTTGTAATAAGGTATAGTGCAGGAGACAATACATTCTTTAATACCCTTATGTATTCATTGATATAGTAAAAATAGACAAATAAATATTGCAAACTTGCCGTTCTCAAAGAGAGATGTTTTGGTGTACAAGTAATTCAAGACATTCTTGAAATCTATTCTCGTTTTTGAAACACTAAATATGAAACCCGCTAGGCATATATGATGAATGAAAATCAAACATTCAATCGTCAAAGAAGAAATGTCGAACGCATTTGTATCAATCTGATTAATGGATAGTAGGATTTGAAATGCTGTCTGCATAGCAAACAATGGGTTGAGAATTCCAAAACATTTTAAAAGATAATGTGACTTTGACATTTTAAATGTTTGACAGGAATGATCCCAAGAAAATGGAACAACTCCCAAGAAAGACGCAATATTAACCCACAATGCGACCCAGTGGTAATTACTGCTTTTAAATTTAAAAATTGCTTCATGTAAATGACTTTGAAGTAGTAATGACTCGTGAATTACTGTAAATGCTCTGGAAAATATGGCAAACATTTTTGATTTTAAATTTGAGAAACTACTGAGTCGCCAGATATACCTATAATAACAGAAATAAGTAAGCTGATTTAGTAAGAGTTTACCGAACAAAAGGCAACTTATATGTACTTGCATTTTCGTATATTTGGGTTATCAATCACTTTAATCTGAACCAGTAATTGTCAAATATTGGTTCGTCTTAATTCCCAAGATTTAATCAGTTGTTTTAAAGTTAATAACAATAATTCCAAATCAACGGAAATACCCAGATTGACTGCGTCACAAAATGAAAAATAAATCAAGATCAAAGTGGAAAAATGATTTTTTTTCCTCGTTGGGAAATGACCCTTCATGGCATACCCTAAATGACAAGAATGCATTTTAAAACTAGTAATACATACATTCATAAACTTAAAATTGTTTTTGACGAAAGTAATCGAATTATCCTTTTTCTAATTACTTTCAAATTATATTCAAATTATCGAAGATTTCAAAAAACAGTTTAATTTATTTTTTAGAAATACATCAGCAATTTAGCAAAATTGCAACACATCCGATTTTTTGAGTTCGTTAACCTTTAACTTAGATTTAGAAGTACAAGGTGTTTTGAATGTAAAGTCCCCCCCTGTACCGGAAGAACCGGAAGTAGTGCAGCAAAACTGTTGATACCAATCGAAAGCCAATACAAAGTTACATTGAAACCCCAATTTTCATGACCGTATCCCTACGCATTCGTTTACAATCACAGTTCTCCCCAAAAAAGTCAAAAACGTAAAATGTTCAAATTAATGATTAGCTAATTCTTCAGACCTTAATCCCGCGGAGCATTTAGGAGCAATAATGAAGAACAGAGTTGAGCAAAGAATGATTCAAGACTTTCCAAATAACAAATTCGACACAACAGAACTCTTAGAACGCCAGAAGACTGTGCTTGAAGAAATGAAGACCGAAACCAGTTTATTCGAAACTCTTTTGCGATTATTTCCTCGTAGACTTGAAGCCGTTAGAAGAGCTGGAGGAGGACACACGGACTATTAGCTAATTGTAAGCTCATCGGAAAAGATAATTTATTTATAACGTTTCAGTATTTTGATGATGAGATGGTGGTCCAGATTCAGATGAAATGAAAATAAAAGTTTCTCATGAAAAGCGGCTTTAACTTATATACTTTTGACTTTTTTGGGAGAACTGTGATTGTAAATGAATGCGTAGGGATATGGTCATGAAAATTGGGGTTTCAATGTAACTTTGTATTGGCTTTCGATTGGTATCAACAGTTTTGCTGTACTACTTCCGGTTCTTCCGGCACAGGGGGGGACTTTACATTCAAAACACCTTGTACACAATGTTCCAAATAGCCATGCTCACTCAATCTGCAAAGCGAAATTAAAGCGTCCACAATACTCATAAATTTTGTGGTGTTCACAAAACAGTTTTTGGGACATTGAAAATTGAACTTTTTTGACTGGCATAGTTATGTGCTCCTATTTTGCCTCCTGCAGCAAATTTTGATATTCTCCTTAAAATTTTCGTTATTGGCGTAATGGTGCCACGAATTAGTATCACATCAAGAAATCTTTCTTTCTCTACAATCATATACTTACTAAGTGAACTCTACACAACGTTAAAAACTCATACAATTTTTAAGTGTTTTATGCCGGAATAATTTAAGCTATTCATGAATTCCTGTATTTAAAGCGGGTAGCACTAAGTTCTATCTGACGTTATTTATTCTATTACTCTGCATTTTTGTAGGCACGACAAGAGTGCAAAACACATTAAATATTTATTGCTTAAATAAACCATTAGAAAACCGAGAGAAGAAAAACAAAAGAATTTTTGTAAAAAAAGTCTACATCTTAAAAGTTTATAATCTCTGAAAGAGAATTTCCAAAAATATTTGAGTACATTCTAAAATGTTTAGTTTTATATATTTATCAATGAATATATATTTTTATGGCAAATTTTTGAATTTTATATTTTTTTATTTTTTATTCAAAAGCCAAAGAGTGTTCACCCAAGAAGTTGACCAAACTATTCAACAGCTCTTGATTTCTTACATAGCAAAAAGTGTGGACGAAAATGTCAAGCGATTTGGAGTTATTAAGGACAAGCACACAAACACGCACAGACAGACAAACAGACAACCCATTGTCATACATTAACTTTTGCTGCAGAATTTAATCACTACTTAAAAGTCAGATATTAGTGATAGTATTAAGCTTCCTTTTACCGTCGGAACTCAGAACCTTGATTGATAATTAAGAAGGCGACGCAAAACCTTATGTTTAAGTTATCAATTCCCATTCCGTTTATGTATCACGCCATTCTGTCGCCACCAAGTAAATTGAATACGGAGCTACTCTTATTAATTATTTCACTCCTATGGCCGAGTTGAGGCACGGTAGTCCTTATTTCAATATTGAAATGCAATATCTGACTACTCATTACTGTCTGGAAAAGTCCCGTCACAACGGTTTGGCTTCTTTCTTTTATAATTTGATAGTTTTTGCCTAATGTCTATATTAAGACGGCCTTGTGATTCTTTTTGATACGTATTACTATTTCATAAACAGTATTGACAAATTGATAACATCTGGTACTATTTTCGAATATTCTTAGAATTTTAATTTTAAAAATGCCACTTATTAAAGTTGAAAGTTCAAGCAAAGAAAAATCCACTATAGCTTTTATACCTACTTAGTCTTATACTTGAACATAATCTTTCATTTAGTGAATGTTTTATTATATAATATATAACAGTACAATTTGTATGCAATTAAAAGAGTCCTTCCCTTTTCCCTTCTCAATACTACCAATATATTTCATTGCGAACTACAAAGAAATTTTTGATCGCATAATCAGATATGTATTTGGGACAATGCTGAGGATTTATTTGCGAAATTAAATTTTGCGACTCAATTATTCACAAACACTAGTATTAACTTTCTCTACATTTATTTTGCATTTATCTGTATATCCAGACCCATAATGAGTTTAATGGTACCACGGCTAATGCTTAATAGAAGGGAGGCTCTTATTGGTGATGTTTGTATAGTTTCCGTTTCTGTAAACGAATTTTTTGCTGGACACATTATACTACTTCACGTATGCGACATCTCTTGGATTCATTGAAGAAAAGTAGGAAATATAGGCAGATCGTAGCCAATGGTATAAATGCAGCATCGTATATGCATACGCACAACTACGAATATCGATACATTGGACAATTTAAGTATCCCCGAAAGTCATGTCGATATTGGTGTCTATTTCCCAATAAGCTATTAAAAAAGCCAATTTAAATAAAGCAATCTAGCAGTAAACAAAGAGATAATTATATTTAAAATTTACCCAACTCATTTACAAGGTGGTTTTTTATTTCCTTGATTAGTATACTAATTAAAGGTGTAATTCTTCTGTCTCTCGGAAACCATTTGAAGACAAAATTGTTTAGCTCAAAGACTATTTATTTTATTTCGAGTTGACATTGACTTTATAATTACAGAAAACTTTTTATAAATGGACGACATATTTGTTTGCTTGCTGTAATTTTTAAATAGAAGAGAAATTCCTTTAATTCCTAGCGGTTTTAAAATTAAGCCCTCAGAAAAGATATATAATTTGATAATGTTTAATATTATGTAAATGTGTATTTCTCGGGTTGCCGGGTTGGCGGTTATGCGGACACGGAGATGGGGTGCAAATTTCTGACTATCGTGATGGACACAAGATATGTCTTCTGAGACAACTCTTTACCTAAAAACTTGATTCAAAAAAAGTGCAAAAAGTGTATTTACACGGTTTCTCTCCGGTGTGGAGTTTTTGATGAAATTTTAAAGACTTAAAGCTTTGGTAGTCTTACAATTGTATGGTTTTACGTTACAGTGCACAGTAGAAATATGTCCATGTATACAACCATTTGATAAAATATATTTGCTACAAAAATCGCATATATGTACACTTTGATACGTGAAGGGTTTCTCTCCAAAATGAATTTGTTTATGAAATTTTAAAGGGTTATTGCAATTGTAGTTTTTGTCACACTGGTTAAACTTGTATGGTTTTTCGTTGCAGTGCACTGTAGAAATATTTTATTCATAGTAGAAGTATTTGAAAAGAAATATTTGCTACAAAAGTTGTAGTATTCATGTTCTTATTGATCCATGTGTCGCTTTTCATGGGCAGCCAATTCTGATAATTTGACAAATCGTTTTACAAATATTTGCCATTTAAAAACGGGGAATATTTAAATGCACCACATAAATACTGAAATTCCCACAAGTGAAAATCCTTAAACTGCCCCAATTATATGAATTTACCCCGTTTATATGATTTTGCCATATAAAGCCTGACTCAACCCTATAATACTTGAACAGCCCATGTTGTAAATTGAAACTCCCACATATCTAATGAATTTTCCCAATATTTTCATATAGAAAAAGTCACCACAAATTTAGTTGAAATTACCACAAGAAATGTGCCACATCATTAATCCACAATGCACGTGTAATAGTTAGTAGAGTTAAAATTACATGTTTCCTTAAATGACATTTAAGAAGTAATATATTATTGAATTGAAACAAATATAAAATAATACAACAGTTGCAATATTTTCACGCGACATTGCTTCCCAGGTTAGCCGTCCCATTTCTGTTTTTGACCAAGTGGAATTGCCTTGGCCGCCAAAGGTACACTACACAATTTAGGATATAACGTCATTGCAATCATTTGTATTCATTTTATATACTTCATTTTATATATGTCTTTGGGCATCGACACAAAGAATGGTAGTAGTAAATAGAATAGTAAGAATAGTAGTAAATGAATGAAATAGGTTGTAATACGAACCAAAGCTTACATGTAAAGTACATTTTCCTCTAGTATTCATTTCCACATTGCCATGTCAACATGAAATCCACATTGCCATGGCAACATGAAATCCACATTGCCATGTCAACATGAAATCCACAATGCCATGTCAACATGAAATCCACATTGCCATGTCAACATGAAATCCACATTGCCATGTCAACATGAAATCCACATTGCCATGTCAACATGAAATCCACATTGCCATGTCAACATGAAATCCACATTGCCATGTCAACATGAAATCCACATTGCCATGTCAACATGAAATCCACATTGCCATGTCAACATGAAATCCACATTGCCATGTCAACATGAAATCCACATTGCCATGTCAACATGAAATCCACATTGCCATGTCAACATGAAATCCACATTGCCATGTCAACATGAAATCCACATTGCCATGTCAACATGAAATCCACATTGCCATGTCAACATGAAATCCACATTGCCATGTCAACATGAAATCCACATTGCCATGTCAACATGAAATCCACATTGCCATGTCAACATGAAATCCACATTGCCATGTCAACATGAAATCCACATTGCCATGTCAACATGAAATCCACATTGCCATGTCAACATGAAATCCACATTGCCATGTCAACATGAAATCCACATTGCCATGTCAACATGAAATCCACATTGCCATGACAACATGAAATCCACATTGCCATGTCAACATGAAATCCACATTGCCATGTCAACATGAAATCCACATTGCCATGTCAACATAAAAATCCACGTTGCCATTTCAACATGAAATCCACATTGCCATGTCAACATGAAATCCACATTGCCATTTCAACATGAAATCCACATTGCCATGTCAACATGAAATCCACATTGCCATGTCAACAATATATTCAACATGTTCAATAATATATTACTTCTTAAATGTCATTTAAGAAAACATGTAATTTTAACTCTACTAAGTATTAAACGTGCATTGTTGATTAATGATGTCTCACATTTCTTGTGGTAATTTCATCTATATTTGTGGTGACTTTTTCTATATGAAAATATTGGGAAAATTCATTAGATATGTGGGAGTTTCAATTTACAACATGGGCTGTTCAAGTATTATAGGGTTGAGTCAGGCTTTATATGGCAAAATCATATAAACGGGGTAAATTCATATAATTGGGGCAGTTTAAGGATTTTCACTTGTGGGAATTTCAGTATTTATGGGGGTGGATTAAATGGCAGCCTTTAAAAACCTTCCGTGTTGAGTTTTATGCTAGCAAATGTCGATTCAAGTTGGCAGTTGTTGACAAACTTTTCATACACAAATTGCATTACAGGTTTTAATATGCGCCAAAGAAATTCCTGTATTCCTGAAAGTTTCGCATATATCTGCAATATTCAAAACTTGAACAAAATTCTTTAGAAACAAAATTGTGCCTATTTTTAATAGCCACACTCTTGTTAATGTTGGATATGGCAAATATGACCCAACCAGGCAGAAAGTTTGCAGAATTATTCCGGAATAATTGCTTTTTCTTTGACATAAAAAACGTTCTTGTATGCAAAGCAATGTTGTACAGTTGGGTATTTAATAAATTACATTTCAGAAAAATATGTATATTTTTGTTGTAGAGATATTAGTAGATCTTTCATCAATTCAACTCAAATTGAATCACCAATACCACCAGAACCAGTGTGTTACCACCAGTAAATATTTCAGCCTTTTTGGAAAAATAAAATAATGTTCTAGTTTAAATATTTCAATTTCATGCTTTACACAATTTCAATGTTACGTTTCGACTAGAATATTAAAATTAAAAGGAATTTATACCCATATTTTAAGTAACACAGTTGGTAATAGATAAAAATGATTTTATTGATTAAAATAATGCTTTTAAGACCTTTTCGAAATATTTTACTAATTTATTAATGCATTTGTATGTATGTGTCATAATGAAATATTCCGTTTTACAGATCAGTGTATATATATGTGAGGTCATTTGAACACAATGAGAAGTGTCGTAATATTTGAAACGATTGTTCCGTACAATTCGACAATGCGGTCATGCTTAACATTCCTAATGGGAGCTATTTTGAAGCCAAATGGTTTCAGTGATCTATATAGCTTTTGATTCATTATTTGAGCACTACCCGTTTTCTTGGTTGCAGATTTTTGAATAACAGTCAGTGAAACACACAGAACATTAAATAAAATGTCATAACACTAATTACTATAAAGCTTAATATTGGGAGGGTAATAAATGTCATAAAATCAAGACGGTTGTGGAATCTGATTGAACCAAAGCAAGAGAGCGTGCTTAACATATATAAAGTAAGGGTAGCAAAAGAAAACAGTACAGAATGCATACTATCTTGAAATAAAATGTTGAGTAACCGGGCTTTATTGTAGGTGACAATTTGAAATTCCAAATCGTATTTTCGCCATCTGTAATATACAAATTTATTGAATACATGTACTTTTTTATGATAGAAATTACCAAAGAGATACTAATGTCATTCGCCGTATCAAAAATACCAATTCATTTCGCTTGACTACTTATAATCTTCCAAATATTCCAAAAGAATGTAGCTAATAAAAGTATTAGTTACCTTATTTGGTGCATCCAATAAAATATCCGAAGCAAAGCAATCAAGGGGTACATGAATAACAAAGTACCCAAATACAGAGAAGAGCAGAGTACGATGATCTGTGGGACTCGAATTCCAAATTGTATTGCCCAAGGCAATGAGAAACTGTTGAGCAGGTCGTTTTTCAATAGAAGGACAAAATATGCTAATCCTGGTGCAATAGAGAGATTACAAAGTGGGACAATGAATTGTGTTATCAAAGCTTCTAATTTGACATATATAGAATACTTGGCATTGAATCCATTATCATCCGCACCTGTAAAATGGGAAACGATGTTAAAAACTGCAGTCTTATTGCCGCGACCTCCGTCTTCGCCCGTTCGAATAAATAGGTTTCCATACAATAGAGATTTCAAACTTACCGTTCTCAAAGAGAGAAGTTTTAGTGTACATGTAATTCAAAACATTCATGAAATCTATTCCTGTTTTTGAAACACTAAATATGAAAACTGCTAGACACACATGAGGAATAAAAATTAAAAATTCCATCGTCAGGGAAGAAATGTTGAATGCATTTGCATCAATCTGCTGAATGGACCGTAGGATTTGAAATAATGTCAGCATAGCAAACACTGAGTTCAAAATCCCAAAAATTTTTAAGCGAAAATATGACTTGGACATTTTAAATGTTTTACTAGAATGATCCCAAGAAAATGGAATAACGCCCAAGAAAGACGCAAAATTAACATATAATGCGACCCAGTGGTAATTATTGCGTTTATTAAAAATTGCGTTATATAAATGACTTTGAAGTAGTACTGACTCGTGACGAATTATTGTAAATGCTCCAACAAATATGGCAAACATTTTTGATTTCAACTTCGAGAAAATATTCAGTCGGTACATTCAGTCATAACAAATACAAATAAGCTGATTTACTAACAGCTTACCCGGCAAACGACTTCGATGAAGTAATTGCATTTTCGTATATTTGGATTATCGATCACTTTAATCTGGACCATTAACGGATAAATATCAATTTGCATTAATGTGAAATGTGTAATCAATTGTGTAAAAGGTAATAACTCTAATTCCGTATCAAAGGATATATCAATACTGGCAGTACGTCCAAAAAGGGCAAACTCTATTTTGCAAGATTAAATAGAAAATTGGTGGCAAAACCCTAAATGACAAGAATGCATAAAACTGGTATAGAGTATCCTTAATATTTGTAGAGTTAAAATTGTTTTTTGACGATAGGAAAGGATTCAAATAATCATTTCTTCTGAATGCGTTTAAAAAACAAAATTTATTTTAATTTTTGCAAAATAAATAATCAATTCAGCAAATTGATTATTTAGAATTTAGCGAACGATTTTTAAAGCTTTAGATTTAGAACTACACAATGTTTTGAAATAGCCCTGCTTACTAAATCTGCAAAAAGAAATTAACTACTGCATAATATTCGTAAATGTTTACGGTGTCCACTGAGCAGTTTTGGGACATGCAAATTGAATTTTTTGACTTGCATATTTATTTGTTCACATTTACCCCTTTGTTTTTCCAGCAAATTTTGATATCCGGCCTAATGTTTTCTTTATTGGAGTAATGGCGCCACGAATTAATATCACAACTGAAAATCTGTCTTCTCTACAATCAATCATATAGTTAGAGCTAAGTGAGGTCTACTCAATGTCATTTATGCCGAAAAATTAACAAAGCTTGAGTTGAATAACTATTCCCGTATTTCAGCGGGTATCACTAAATTGTTATCTGACGTTATTTAATCTATTAGTATTCAATTTTTTAGGCACGAGAGTACAAAACATATTACATATTCAATGCTTAAATAAACCATTAGAAAGCCGATAGCCAAAACAAATCATAATAAAGAACAAAGCATGGAAGAATTTGGTAAAACATGTGTCCATTTTTTTCAAAAAGTTTATAATCTGTAAAAAAAGGTTTTCCAAAAATATTAAAATTATTTCAGAAATCCTTTAGTTTTATATATTTATCAATGAATGTAAACCGTTTAGCTCCATATTTGATTGTTCAATTTTTGATTTACTTTTTTGAATGTTTTATTCAAAGGCCAAATAGTGGAAGTTGACCAAACTGTTCAATAGCTGTTGATTTTTACAGAGCAAAAAGTGTGGACTAAAATATCAAGCGTTTTTGAGTTTTTTTAGGGCCATACGTACACACTCTCAGGCAGACAAACAAGGAACCCATTGCTATACAGTAGCTTTCGCTGCAGAACTGAATCGCTACTTAGTTGCCAGGTTTTAGTGGCAAGATGATCCATTTTAACTTAAGAACCTTTATTGATAATTCAGAATTATGAAGGCGACGCAAAAATTGTATGTGTAAGTTATCACTGTCGTTATATTTGTATCTAGTATATCTATCCATTCCGTTTATCACACTAATCTGCCCCCATCAAGTAAATAGAAAACAGAGCTATATACTGTTATTAATTATTTTGTATCTCTGTCCGTCTCTACACCAAGGTGTGACTACCTTATTTTATAAAACAGTTTTTGCACGAATTCTTTAAGCAGGTCTTGCGTTTCTTTTGACACGCATTGACTGTTTCATACACAGTTTAGCCAAGTTGACTATTTTCGTACATTCCTAAAATCTCAATTTTAAAAATAAACCTTATGAAGCCCACTTATAGAAATTTCCAAAGATATTACATTGGATAGCATTTTGCTTGATGAATCATTTTATGCTGTCTCATATTCTCGTTGTTTACTCTATTGTTTACTCCACCCAGCAAAAATCCGAACGCTCAAAAACCGGGGACTTTTTTGTTCTTTGACTTTTCACTGAATTATTTAAACCACTTAACTTTAGCCTACGCTGATGAAAACTTGTACTGAAATTTGTACTGGCTTTTGATTGGTGGAATTATTTTTTGTGCTCCTTTTGGTTCTTTCTGTACATGGGGTACTTTAGTTATTTTATACCCTGTATGTACTTCATGATATGGAAATCGTGGAATATCATAACCTAGTATGGAAGGCAAATACATTAAAATCGGCAAATGTTGAATGCAGTGATATTTTATGAAAAATAAGAGCTTTGAGAATCAAATGTCAAATGTGTACCATAATTTATTAAGACATTGTGGTTGGTGCACAGAAAAACATAAAATTTGATAATATGTAATTTTAGTAATATATTTAGTAATTTTTCAGATATAAAAGGTTGAGGCCTTTATTATACTTACCTTTATTATAACGGCCTGGTGTTTCTTTTGACACCTATTGACTGTTTCATGGACTAGACTTCATAGACTTAATAATCTTGACCATTTCTTCATAGCTGCTATTTAAGGGCAATAAAAATAATCAGTTTGTCATAAACAAAAATTGTCAATTTAGCATACTAATAATCAGTTTATCACAAAAATATTATTTAACCATATAAATCGTCACTCAATACATAAAAAATCATTTTACCATAACAAATATTGCTTTTTCCATAAATCAAATTGCTTTCGTCACTTTACTAATCAAAATGCCATACCTAATATCGATTAATAATATGGTAAAATCAATTTTTTATAGAAAAAGAAATACTTGGTATGATAAAATGACTATTTATGCATTGATTGACGAATTGTATGGTATAATAATTTATTTTAATGATAATCTGATTATTATTAAGGTAAATTAGAGATTTTTTATGGCAAAGTCAATACTTTTATGGTGGAATAAAAGCTTCCGTTCTGAAATGTTTAGGTACTTGGGACTTCTTGGGGTTGAATGCATATTCATCAGAATTGGTAGTTCCCACTGCTGGTGGAAGTCCTGGTTGGGGAGGTACACTAATATATATTATCCAATTACCAATACTTGATCGATTTGTAATAGTTAAATTACGACTAAATTTTGTACTCTTTCGTAGGCGACCATAACGCACGTGGACACCACGACCCAAGTTGGCCTCTGTCTGCAACACTTGGGATAAAAGTTGTAAGCTTTAAAAGCAAAATAATTATACATGTAATAGTAATTTGCATTTTAAAAAGTGACAAAGTGGCCAATACCAATGCAATAACGACCTATATTTTCATGTACCCTGGGGATTTAGAAAATTGCTCAACTGGATAAAAAATACTTATGGAAATCCTGAAGTAAACTATTTGCTTTCGTTTAAAATAATAAAATTTTAGAATTACATTATGATATCCAAATTACCTTCGCTGCAATTACCATTGCATTATATGTCAATGATAGTGTCCATAAATATTCAGGTAATTGGTACTGAATGAAGATGGATTTAGCGACACTGACTCGGTTGGACTGAACGACACGGGAAGAATCTACTACTACAAGGCCTACATTAACAATATGCTCAAAGCTATAGTTCTAGACCGTTGCAACACGTCACTGGATACACTGCCTGGTCACTTTTGGATGTAAGAATTTTAGATGTGTGAATTTAGAACAAAAAAAGGGAAGTATTTAAAATATCCCAGTTTTTTACTTTTATTTTAAAGAGAAATATGTTTATAAACAACTTAACAACGAAAAATGGAAATTTTTATTTGTTTTTAGTGAAATAAAACGGTCGCCATTGACAAGTCATACTTACTTGAACTTTTTATAGTAAAAGAACTTAATCCTTTTAAAATGCTAAGATTTTGCTCTGGTAATTGAACAATTTGGGTTTGAAAATAATGTGGTGGTGGATTTAAAATCTATTGCGGCTGAAGTGTAATTGGAGTCAGAGAGATTTGTGTAGCTGTAGCTGCATGACAATCTTGCGTACCATACGTTTTTCTATTTTGATAATCCAATATTTTGCAATGACTAAAAGAAAATTGTTGAATATTGAATTGGCAGACTTAAATTGCATTAGTAAGATTTGAAGGCAGTTAGTTGAAGTGCTCAGTCGGCTGTACGAGTACCGTGATTGTTTGTGTTGAACAACTTGACAATAAAATTTCATTGGTTTCACTTTTACTCTCTGAAGTATAGTATTACTTCGTCCGTATTTTCAATTATTTAAATACTGACGTATATGTGGAGATGTAAATGTATATGTAAGTAGAATCTGTTTACCTGGGTTTTAAAGTATATTTAATGCCAAGGATCGACATAAATCAATCAGTCAAAACATCTTTCAAGATTACACCCGTAACAAATATGTTCATTACTTAGGTAATCGTGCATTACGCATACTGATATGTAATAGTGTTAAGGTTACATATGTTTATACATATGTTACATACATTTGTTACATTTATTTCATCATCAAACATATGGGACAGTCTACCAAGCATAATCTTCGGAAACTTAGCAACTGACCTTCACCCCTGGCAGCACCCCGGCAACCGTCCCAAGCTGGTCTACTTAATACGAATTTGTCATTAACAATTACTAACATACACATTAAATCAAAATGAAATAAGAATTGAAATCTCTTTCGGCCTTCCTGATTCCTTTATAAGGGCCATTGGCAAATTTTCGGTAGCTTTGAATTGCGCCATACTAAGGTAAGTTATAAAATACATTGAATTCGTAGAATTAAAATTAGGTTTATTATTCATGAAAGGTCGAAGGCAGTCCAAGGACTGGAATTTGACAACCAGGAAATACAAATAAAGAGAAATAATAAAGAGAAAGATAACGAAATAATAAATACAAAGAGTTGACCCAAAGCATTTCCTAACTACTTGGTTAATTTAGTTAGTTAAAGTTAACCATCATAATGCACCATTAGTATACAAAAGATTTATTAATGTTACAATTTTAGGTAGGGTTGAGTTCTCATACCCTTTTTAATTTTAACATTGAACGGTTTCAGTGAATTCTGTCTATTCACTCTTCTGCAAGTATCATGTTTTATATTCAAAAGAGGTAGGAAATTCCTAAACCGTTTATTGTTTAATATTTGCAAGGAGAAACGTTTAAGTAAATTTTTGTCGCTATTTATCAATGGTTTTTAGTCCAAATTTTATACATACATTATTAAAATCATTGTTTGTTATCTTATGGCCTTTTAAAATTGTCAACGATCGTCTTTGTACCCTTTCGAGTGTTTCTTTAAAATCTGATCACTATTTTTTATATGTGGATATCCAATTTTAAATCTGTTGCATGGTTACCCCTATATAGTTACTCCGCCTTCTCTAATCTTTATATGGTTTCTTCCTCTATATAGAAATCTCTACTGTCACTTACTGATTTATCTCTGGAAAAATCGATATCCATAAATCCAAACTTTTCGGGGTAAAATGACTTTTTTCCTTTACCCTCAATGTCATGTCAGCATTTCTTGACCCTTTGGTAATTTATTATTTAAAATTTCTGCCACTGTGGTATCATCTACAAATCCGTAGATGTTCTTTGAAGTAAGTACCATAAATAATTAACCATCAAATTAGCATAACATAGCAGTTATAGGTAAACTACAAACCCCCAACCCGTAAGTTCTTCAGGATTTCCGCAACAATTTTGTAATTAATTCTCAGTTCGTTGATGAGGAAGCGTTTTTTCAATTTCAAATACAGTCATTCGTAATCATATTATTATGACAAAAGTACATGATGAAATAATATAACAAACGAAGGGAACTACGACCAATCGAAAAAAGAGATATGGCAGTTTTATATATTTACGACGAATTGGCCAAAAACAGACATGTCAAAAATTAACAGCTACAATGAATGCAGAGTAGATATGGTAAAAGATGGCAGCTACGACGGATTAAAGTAAGTCACTCGATGGCAAATAATTACTAAGGCGAATTATTGCATCCAATTTGTCAGATTACAGCCAAGGTTTCTTGATTTACCATTTCCCACCCAATTTTGTTTGACACCTTGGAAATGTGGGAAAACCCGGAAATTTCTGGGAAATGAAAAAGTCCTATGGGAAATGAATCCCAGTGGCTACGGAGACTTTCCGCGGCTAGTCTCATGTTATTCAAAGGATTCAGAATCATTGAAAAAACCTTCGCTATTTTCATGTTTAGTTTTACAAGCAGATTAGATTCACATTAGAAATTCTTTAAATGGAGTTCTAATATTATGAAAACAATTAATTGTAGGTGATTTCTTTTGCCAACATATCAAACTTATTATAAATATGTATGTATATTTCTTTTTTCAAATGCCGCAAGCCAACTAAGCACAACTCCAGAAATGCGTCATAAAAAGAAAAATAGCTTTGGCTGTTGATGCCCATTGTATTTTCAATTGACAGTCAGCCTAAAGAGTTGTGCTCAGCTATTACCAAATCATTGTTGTCACCGCGTTATCACTTATTACCACAAGAATCATCAGAACATTGATTTATTTATTAGGCTAAGTTAGAGTTCCAGAAAACTCACATTAGTAAGCTATCAAATGGATACTCTTGTTGTAAATGCTGTAAATGATGAAGAATGGTGATCAGACTCAATGACTACTAAAAGTGTACTTGTGCTGTACGTTACCGTCAACTGTGAGACTGAGACGCGACACTCAATGATTGTAACGCTCGTGTTACTAAATGATGTTTGCAAAGCACAGTATTTATTGATTTTGTATGTGTTCGTTCATTTCCCATTCATTTCCCAATTTCCCACCCACTAGGAAATTTTGCCTCCCACATTTCCCAGTGGGAAATGGGAAGACTTCCCACTTTTTCATTTCCCACTCGAAAGCCTGATTACAGCCAAATGTGATAAATGTGTCTAATGTGTAAATGCTTACAGTTTCCAGAAATCATAAACTATTGAATAATCTCAACGATGCAAATGCTTAATAACGCTAGAATTTAAAGTGACCATTTCTTTGGCCTTAAGATATTTCGAATATTAAGAAAACTACTTGTACGATTCCAATGGTTAAGGAACTTAGCCTTTGACTAGGGCTAATTTGTTTGTTCAATTTCGGAGTAAAAATTACTTCCATTAAGACTCACTAAAATTAGGGAGCACGCAAACACACACACACAGGCAGTGTAATCGGCAGCCAGTCATATAGTATAGCCGACAGACAGTAATAATTGTTTAAAAATTTGTTGCCTAGTTACATAGTGACAGTTTGCTTTATTTAACATGCAAACTAGGAGTAAAATGGAATATGGTCTTCAAAATACGGACATGTTTCATCATATGAAATACACTGACAAGTGTTACTGTACGCACCAAATTTACACTGACCTTCGCAACAATCTTCATCTGATTTACAAATGTCCAAATATTTGCTACATTCACATGTTCCGATAATCGATTGAAAGTCAACATTGCATACACCTTTGCAACAATCTTTGTCAGTGAAACAGATTCCTTGAGCTGCAGTACAGGAGCATCTATTGCCCTCGCATTTCTTACTTAAGCAATGAGAATCATTTTTACATTCACTACTATTCACTGATAAGTATGTACAAGCGTTATTTCTACAGACTCCAGAACAGCAACTACTAGTTTTACTGCATGTCTGGCCAAATTCTCTACAATGTTTATTGGCTTTGCAACTATTACGCCAGCAGTTCTCTTCGCAACAGTCTTTATGTTGCAAACATCCTCGTCCTATGGATCTACATTTGCAAACTCTATAGCTGCACGTTGAAGAGCAACAATCTTTGTCGACTATGCAGCCCTGATCAAATTCTGAGCAGTGGCATTGCCCATTTTCACACCTTTGGCTGAAGCATTGTTTAGCTGAATAGCACTGTCCAGTTCCTCCAAGATAACATCCATAGGTTGAATAACATTCTGGTCTATAACTAGAACATAACACACATTGCATGTGATAACAAACAAGATATGCCCATATTTCGAAATCGTTTACAATAGCTAGCCTAACTGGTTATACAAAAATAGCTAGCCATTCGAAGAACCGCTAGCTACTTAAAAAGCCGGTTATATTCAAAAAAAATTAACCTTTTAAAAAACCGCCAGGTATTTAAAAAACAGCTAGCTATTCAACAAACAGCCAGCTATTCAAAAACAACTAGATATTCAAAAAACAGCTAGCTATTCAAAAAACAGCTATCTATTTAAAAAACAGCTATCTATTTAAAAAACAGCTATCTATTTAAAAAACAGCAAACTATTTTTCTGAATAGCTAGCTATTTTTCTGAATGGCTTAATGTTTTTCATTATGGTTTGGTATTTTTCTAAATGGCTAGCTATTTTTCTGTAAGGTTAGCTGTTTTCTGAATAACTTGCTATTTTTTCTGAAAGGTTAGCTGTTTTCTGAATGGCTAGCTACTTTTCTGAAAGGTTAGCTGTTTTCTGAATGGCTAGCTACTTTTCTGAAAGGTTAGCTGTTTTCTGAATGGCTAGCTATTTTTCTGAAAGGTTAGCTATTTTTGAATTGCCAACTTTTTTTCTGATTGGCTAGCTTTTTTGTGATTGGCTAGCTTTTTTGTGATTGGTTAGCTTACTTTCTGAAAAACTAGCTATTTTTCTGAATGGCTAGCAAGTTTTTTAAATAAGGAAAGTAATAGGTAGTTCTTACTGCTGACATGTGTGTCGGCATATTCCTTCATAGCAATCCAGCAGGTCACTACAATTTCCTCCTAATCTGGCCCATGTACACATTTTCGATTTTGAATGACAATATCCAAGGCAGCATTCTTGTGTGTTAAGACAACGCTCTCCAATTGGTACGCATACGCAACGAAAGCTTTGCCCAGGATCATATTTACACTTACCTCTGCAGCAACTATCCTCGGGATAATTATGGCATTTAGTATTTTGTTGAGGGCGGAAACAGCCATATTGATGCCAATCATATCTTGAATTCAGCAATTCTGCATTTTAAAACAATTAAGCGGAATGATTAGGTGTAGTTTTTAAATTTATATCGAAAACTCATCGGTGTTTACTTTCGCATAAAACTACTAATGTTAGCTACACTCATATTATAGTGTTCAATAAATCGAAAGTTAAATAAACTGTAATAAATTAAAGCTTACATATTTTTGCTTACCGGTGTGTGTAGTTTTTGAGGAAAAAAATCGATAAGAATTGATACCTGGAATAATTTTTTAATTATACTAATGTCATTTCTTTGTTTTACTATCTAGACATGTAGATTCAAATCAATGAGATAATTCTTTCAGAAATCAGTCGAACCATGGAGAGATGTGGATAGTGAAATTTTGAATATCAATTATACTATTATACTATTATTTCAATGCGATTCCCAAAAACTACTCACCAACTAAAATTCCCGTTAAAAGAACTAAAATGAATTTCGATATCAGATTCATTTTGCAAATTTTTCAGCAAGTGATATAATAACACTACTGTTCTGGCTAAAGCCTTCTAATATATGTGCAATAAATGTCTCCTATTTTCATATTCAAATCTCTTCCTGGTTTATTGAACTGTTGTCCCAGTTGCCAGAAAAATATGATTATTTACAGATATACGCAATTCCGGACAACCAGTCTCATAAGCCCGTCATGGTAGTTGTCCTTTCGTAAATAATCTGCTTGGTAATAACAAATTGTAATAGAACTTTTACTTAGTAGGCTAGATTTAAGTTTAGTTTGCATTATTTTAAATACATCTGTGTGACGAAAATGAAATTCACCAATGGCGTTCAATGTGCGCAATACTGATGCGTCACCTGCTTAAATTTCGATGATCATAATTTTGGAAGAACGGACAATGCCCTATAACTATGAAATATAACCCTATATAACCTATGGAATACTCAAGTAATATCTTATCATCTTCGCTTATTTCTGGGAAAGGTAATATGTAACGATGTTGCTGCTCTACTTCACCATTGTAAACACTATACGGTGCGAGTGGTGCGGTGGAGCAGAACTTCTCCGAGGATTTTTTACAGCAGTCTGAAATTGATTATTTGGTACAGATGTGATTCCTCTCCTGCGGAAAGTAATATGTGGTTATGTGAATTGTGAGATGTGAGAGTTTTTTTCTGATAATAAATATCAGTCTAAAAATATTAATGTGTCAGGGGCACACATGCAACTTTGCGGTTCGGTTTGGTTCGCTCAAAAATTATTGTCGAACTGGTGCGGTTCGGTTCGCTTAAAAATTTTTTTGGACATGGTGCGGTTCTGTTCGTTCAAAAAAATTTTTAGGACTAGTTCGGTTCTGTTCGTTCAATAAAATTTTTAGGACTGGTTCGGTTCGGTTTGCTGTGCACGCCGACTAAATCGTGGGTATGAGAAGTTGTGGGTTTGGCGAGGAGAGACAGAATAGGGAGAAGACGCGATCAGAGAGCACGCCGAGTTTTTGTTCGATTTTCTTTCAGTGAATTAAATCATTTGTTTTGTAAAATTAATCTAATTCTTTTCAGTATTCTTTTGCTAATTTGTAGTAATAAATTGAACTACACTTATTTTGAAACCCTAACTGCCACTTATTTTGGTTTTGCATTGTCAGCATTTGGTTATTAGCCAGAAACAGTACACAGAATAGGCACATTAGGGAGACCGTTGACATCCGACCATACACCTCACATCTCAGCTATCGAAAAGAGGCAACAGGAGCTTACGGGAGCAAAATAACCCGTCACAGACTCGACAAGCTGAAGTGTTGCATTTCTACAAATAACGAGACTGCAGCCGAAGTGAAATCAAAGGGCGAACCGCCGTCAGCTGTAGTAATTGGCTGTAGTCCTTGACAGTAGTAAACACTGTCAAGGAAAGCCAGGCCGACCAGCCGACTGAGAAGAAAGTGGAAGTGCTAAATAACGACAAGTTTTTAGCCAGGCAGACTATGAAACTTGACTTGCCAATATTTGATAGACAGTCAGAAAAATGGCTAATGTTTATAAGTGCGTACAAGGGAACAACTGAAGTGTGTAAGTTCACCGAGTACGAGAATTTGAACCGCCTCCAAAAATGTTTAAGAGGAGAGGCTCTAAGAATCGTCCAAAATTTGATGACTGTTCCTGAAAACATACCACGGATTTTGAAGAAACTGGAAACAAGATTTGGGCAACCAGAATTTATCATCCGTACCCTAATGAAGAAGGCCAGGTCAGTTCAGCCAGTGAAAGATGACAAGTTTTAAACTCTGATTGAACTCTGATATGCAGTTGACAGCCTTACAAGCACATTAGTTGCGTTGATGATGAATGAGCATTTGAACAATCCCATCTTACTGACTGAACTGAAAGGAAAATTACCCAATCCCCAACAAATGAACTGGAAGAAATGGGTCAAAGCTAAAGACAAATTTAAACACTTGGAAAGTTTCTCAGACTGGCTGGAGGAAAAGTCTACAATCGCGTGTGTCCTGTCCTCCAAAGTTTCAGAAAGAAAAATTTGCACAGAAAAAAGATGATCGTGGTGAACAAGTTTTGGCAGCAGCAGAAGAGAAGGAGTCCAAAACTGGTGACACTCAACCCAGAAAAACCCGTGAGAAAACAGTTAATAAGTGTTCATTTTGTGATAAAACCAATCACAAAATTGAAAGCTGTTTTACATTTCAAAAATTGAACCTTGATGATAGATGGAAGTTTGTTAGAGGAAAACACTGCTGTTGTGTCGCATCAAGGATTGCAGTGGAAAAAAAAGTGCGAGAAGGACGGTTGTGAAAAAATACACCACCCACTTCTTCACTCAGATCCAGTGGAAAAAGAAGAGAACAGTGAAAGCGTCGACAGTGGTGAGGAAGTTGTCAGCCACGTGAACGACACTTACAAGTGCAGAATCAACTTGCTGATTCTGTCAGTAATGTTGAAGGGACCTAAAGGAGTCATTTGCCATGCTGGATCCTGGTTCCTTTCGAACGGTAATAGATTTCGACATGGAAATGAAGCTTGGACTAAAAGGAGAAAAGGTGCAATTCAAATGTTGTCAACATGGAAGTGATGCCCCTTAATGGACAAAAATGTTATAAGTTGAGAGATGCCCGAACGGTGAAAAGTATGGATCTCGCAACACAGTCAGTGAGAAGAAAGGTACTGCAGAAATGGAGTCATCTCAGGGATCTTCCGATCGAGCAGTATGAAAATGGAGAACCAAAAATTCTCATTGGATGTGATAATCCCCATTTAAGCAATACCCTAGAACTTCGTACAAAGGGACGAGAAGCTCCCGTTGCAGGCAAAACTGAACTTGGCTGGGTGCTCATCGGACAAACAGATAGAAAATAGAAATAGAAATAATTGCTTTATTGTCCACAAATAACATCTCAGATAAATCTGAGTTGATTTCCAATGTCGCGACGTTACATAAAGGTACATTAATGTAAATAGATACAAATAATACAGGTGCACATGTTACATTCAGGTTGAGAACATTTCGATACACAACAAACGTGAAATTGTAATCATTATATATGCCGTTAGTCACAAGTTACGTCAATTTTTAATTTTATATATAGATTATTTGCTAACAGCTATCGTTTCAAGAAGCAAGTACACCCATGATTTCCATTGTCAAGTAAATTCAATAAATTTCAGTATATATATAGTAGTAATTCCTAATTAAAATATCTACGTACCTAGCCGCTTGTCTTTGCTGGCCTACAGAAGTTACGCCCACACTCGTGAATTAGCGGACTTCTCCTTGAGACATTTACAATATGTAGAATATGAAAAGTTGAGTCTGCAAGTGACCCGTCTGACTGACCAAAGTGAGTAGTACGTGTTGAGTTGATGCTTGTTGGTTTACTATCAGGAGATATCAGGATAAGACTTGACCCGATAGTCAGAACCGTCCAACGACGATGACCCCTCGATGGCTATTAAATAAGGTCCCCACCTTTTTATTGCGTCTCGATTCAACTTTTTATTAATTTGTCGTGTTTTGAAATGTAATTTTAGAAAATCAGAGGGGCGGATTGCCAAACTTTGAACATTCATCGTCTATTGACAAATCGTTTTAAAAATATTTACCATTTAAAAGTCTTTCGTATTGAGTGTCGTGCTAAGAAATGTCGCTTCAAGTTGGCAGTTGTTGATAAACTTTTAATGCACAAATTGCACTACAGGTTTTAATATGCACCAAAGAAATTCCTGTATTCCTGAAAGTGTCGCACATATCTTGTGACGGGCTATTTTGCTCCCGTAAGCTCCTGTTGCCTCTTATCGATAGCTGAGATGTGAGGGGTATGGTCGGATGTCAACGGTCTCCCTAATGTGCCTATTATGTGTACTGTCCCTGGCTAAACGGCCAAATGCTGACAATGCAAGACCAAAATAAGTGGCAGTTAGAGTTTTCAGTATGTATTTTTAGATTGTAGTTCAATTTATTACTACAATAAGCAAAAGAATACTGAAAATTAGATTAATTTTACAAAAAAGAAATGTATTTAATTCAATGAAAAGAAAATCGAACAGACTCATCGTGCTCGTCGATAGCGTCTTCTCCCTATTCTGTCTCTCCCCGCCAAACCCACAACTCCTCTTACCCACGATTTAGTCGGCGTGCACATATCTGAAATTTTCAAAACTTGAACAAAATTCTTTGGTAGCAAAATTGAGCTTATTTTTAACAGCCACACTTCTGTTAATGTTGGATATGATTTTATTTACTAAAAAAATATAAGAAAATATTAGCCAAAATATTAGCCATTTTAACAATTAATTGGAGACATTGTAGTGTTTTTTCATTTTTGGTTTTTTAACAAGGGTTTTCCGTTTTTCCCTTTATTTTTGGTTATTTTGGCATTTGGATTCCATTGTTTTTAATCAATTAGGTCAGATGACTGGCTCAACACGGAAAAAATAGAAGTAAAATGCGATTGAGGAAGAAACAAATTAGTGTTATTAGTGTAGTACAAAATTTGCTTAGTGTATAAGTTTAATGTTTTCTGAATTGCAAATGCTGTATTCGAAATATACAATATTTTAAAACCACAATGTGAGTTTTAAATCCCAAATTTTTCTTTAGAAAAGGCGCAAAATTACAAGCCAGTGAAAGTAACCTAGTTTCAATATTGGAATGAAAAAAAATCTTGGGGAATATCTGCGTCTGTGTTCTGAAAAATGATTCAAACACTTTGAGATTGGTGATGAAAAATAAAATATACATATTACAATAGAAAATGCCTTCAGAAGAAACTGTTCACTAAATAATAAATGAAAATACAAAGGCAAGCGAAAACTTCTTTTTATTTGGTTTGTCAATCAATGTATTTTATAATATCAATATAAATGCCAAAGCAATTAGCAATATTGTTGCCCTTTATCGGAATTTTTCTTTTTTCAGAACACATTAAATATTTAAGAATAGTAAAACATTTTAGAAACCCAAAATCCTTGTGAATTTCAAAAGTAATAAGTTGTTATTCGTTGTTGTAGCTGAAAAGAATAATAGAAACTAAACGACCCTTTTTCTAGAACCTCAACTAATTTTCTTTCTAATTTTGGATTTCAGTATTTTCATGTGAGAATCGTATGTAAGTACAATGTACAGCTGTTAAGTGTTACTTATATGAACGAACACTTAAAATAATAATGGCCTGTGTAACTCACATTGAAAAAATTAGTTGAATCGATACAAAATTATAGTATAACAATTTACAGGAAGCCTAAACCGAATGGCTTTTTGGGAAACCAAAGCGAAGTACTTGCATGACTATTTACAAAAAACAAAATTTTTCACAGCAGTTCTTATACTGAACCGTGCCTTAATTATTTTTATAGCAACAGTTAGCAATTTTGAAGAAAACCACTATCTATTGTGGAATTTTGAATAATAATCATTTATCAATGTAGGCCCGATTTAATTGAACAGTCTGGATGTTTTAGCATTTCGTTTCATGCATTTATTTTAATTTCCTGGCACATCTAAATTTAAAATAAACACATACTATAAACGTAACTCTTTTTAAATATCTCCCTTTTCGTATTATTTTAGAGAGTTGCGCTAAAAACATTTCCATTAATTACCACCTTGTATTACACCCATGTTATTTTGTAAAACATACTAGTATGTTTTTTGAAAAAGCTTATTTTGCAGCTGTTTTATATTTATAAAACTTATGGTTGAAAATTTCTTATCTTTTTTTGTAAAATGCTGGTTACAATATAATGCTCCTATTTCCACACTATCTTATCATTAAAAAGCCACTTATATGACAGAAATTGATGGCAATCTAAGGCAGCATTCATTCCAACTTTCCTTAAAAGTCTTTTTCAATAATATTCATCAACTGATAATGTAATTAGTGTTTGTATTTTTTCAACTAGGCATGAAACAAGCCAGGCAAAATAATTTGTTTCGTATTATTGAATTCCAAATAGTATACTCAGTTAGCAATAACCAAATTTTTCTTTAAAAATGCTACTCACTAATTTACTTGATGTTAACACTATCAAAATCGGCAAAAATGTCAGAAAACGTACCATACAGCTTTGCACACCAAAACTTTACTACTTTAAATCGAAAATGAATTTTTGTAATACATATTTTATTTGGCTATTAATTAATATAACATTTATTTAGGATTTGTGAAAATTAATAGCATGTATTTATAAATAGTGTAACAGTAATTATCCTATGTAATAGTAACTTTGTGGTTAAAATATTTATTGTGAATTTGTATTACTATATAAACTCTATATAATTTTTCTCAAATAAAACCAGAATATTTAAACATTCAAAAAACCATCTTTTTGCATTTTTAAAGTTTTTTATTTGAAAAGCCAAAGAGTGCTCACCCTAGAAGTTGACCTAACTATTTAATAACTCTTGATTTATTACAGAGCAAAAAATGTGAACGAAGGTATCAAACGTTTCTGAGTTATAAAGGACATACAAACAATCACACCCAGGCCAACAGACAATTCATTGTCATACATTAAATTTTGCCGCAGATGTAATCCCTACTTAATTGTCAGATTATAGTGATAAATTGTTCCCTTTCAACGTCAGAACCTAGAATGACAATTAAGAATTATCAAGGCGACGCAAAAGTGGTATGTGCCAGTCATTGTATGATCACGTATCTAAAGTGCTACGCCATTAAATTAAATAAATATTAAATTAAAATAAATACGCCATTAGGTAGTTAGGAGTAATTAGTTGATGATAATTATGCAAATCTGAATGTATCTGTATAATGACTTTGTAATTGGCCACCTAATTAGGATCTTTTTCCAGAAGTAAATTATTGATGAACTCTGATTCCGTTGGTAAGAACGGAATTGCAACAACGCTACACAAAATGGCTCAATTTAGTGGGTTCAGAAATACTCTCGTTCTTTTGCTTACAATTACTGTTCTTGAAAATCGCAGTTTTGTAGAATGTTCTAAAAATGATTTAAACGATGTCAAACCAGATAATTGGTTTTGGGGAACTTTTCCAGACGATTTTAAATGGGGATTTGCAACTGCAGCGTAAGAAAGTTTACACCTTAAAATATCATACATAATTGAAATTAATTTGTTTTCCAATATCCAGGTATCAAATCGAAGGTGGCTGGCAAGCTGACGGTAAGATAAAAATTAATCGGTTTTAGCAATACTATATAATAATATGCATTTAGTATAGGTTTAGGATAAAAACAAGCGACTCTTACTGTTTCATAAGAATTTTCTTTTCTTCCACACAATTTTCAATTTTACTTAAAAGGGAAGGGAGAAAGTATTTGGGATAATTACACTCACCGAGCCGTAAGTCCCATTGATGACAACAGCACTGGCGATATTGCCTGTGACTCTTACCACAAATACCGTGACGATGTTCAGCTGCTCAGCAATATGGGTGTCCGTTCATAATTTTACTGCTTATAAAAAGATATGAGGGGCTCAGTAGTATAAGGGTGTTAGAGAATTGAAAAAAAATAATCCCTTGGTTACACAAATATAAAAATAAGTTTCGCCCTTCAAAGACATATAAAATTGAATAACATGTTAGTACTACTGGCTGATAATTTGCGTAACTAAGGGTCACTTTAGTCAAGACTCTCCGTTCAGCAGGTTGACCCCAAGGAGTGACTAAGTTTACGTTGTCGGCGTAGACATGGAATTCTCTTCAAAGTTACCAGGAGGGTCAAATTAAGATTTTCATGCAGTCGTTGCGCGGTGTTGGTATATTGCATTTGTCATTAATCGAAATCAAGAAGTTTTAAATGGTTGCCCCGGTTTTTCTTTGCTTCATTTAATAGGGAGGGCCTACTAAGTGTTTCGATTAGGAAATTGAAAGTATTTAGGAGGGACAAAATGCCCCTTAATCCCAATGACAACATACATGATAACTGCATACATGATAGCTGCAGTTGTCAAAACATCGTAAAATTACGATCGTTAGATTTTGCAAAATCATTGGCTAATTTTTTAAGTAAATTAGTAGGAATAAACAATTAGCCAATGATTTTCACAGTTTAACGATCGTAATATACGATTTTTTGAGAATTCCAGCCCTGCTCAATATGATACGTATAAATATTCCAAAATCTTTCTAAGTCAAATAAACCAGTGTAAAACTGGGGTAACGCAGTATCGTCAGCTAATTATAGTGGAAAAGGAATATTGTAATTTGTAACAAATACTAGAAAGTTTTTTAAAATTATTTTTGTATGTCTAAACAACATTGATTTGTGAAATTGCAATCTGGATTAGATACCCAGAACTGAAAGGGTCTAATCTTTTAAGAAAAAGACTATAGTGGACTTTACATACTAAACGTAATAGACGGAAACCACTAAAAATTTGTTGAAACAACTTGATTTCGACTAATCACAAATTGCACTATCCCAAAAGGTTTCTTGTGCGAAAACCGACTGCAAGGAAATCTTAGGACCCTCCTGGTAACACCGAGAGAATTCCATAATATTGTGTTAAATGAACAATTACTAGAAAAGCGGAAAAAAACATTTAATACATCTGCTATGGATTTAGGCTAATCATTACAGATTTTCCATATCATGGGCAAGAATTCTTCCTCTGGGGACATTAGACGTGATAAATCAACCTGGAATAGACTATTACAATAACCTCATTAATTTGCTTATAGAAAATAAGATTTCTCCCATGATAACTGTATGTAAACTATTCAGAGAAGATAATTCTACTAATTAACTAATTTGTACCAGACCTAAGTATTCAATCCCATTTTGATAATTGTATTATTTAGTTGTACCATTGGGATCTTCCTCAAGCTTTACAGGAAAATTACGGAGGTTGGCCAAATGAAGAACTCGTTCAACATTTCGCAAACTATGCCCGGTTTGTGTACCGAATTTTTGGAGACAGAGTCAAATCCTGGGTAATTCAAATATCATAATAATCTTCAGAATTTTTCCATCTATCTGTATGTATTTATTAATTTGAACTTTCTAGATAACGTTCAATGAGGTTAGAAAACTGTTGAATTATCTTATTAGAAACCAAAGCAACATCGTAATTACATTATGACTAACCAACAATATACTCTTACTGTAAAAGCCGGATATAATCTGCCTGCAAGGTTACGGTTCCGGAAAAATTGCTCCAGGTGTATCAGAACTTTTAGAAAATCCTTACAAATGCGGACACAATTTTAAAAGCTCATGCCACAGCTTACAGAATCTATGAATCGGAATTTAAATCTACTCAAAAAGGAAGGGTAGGAGAAATTTATTGTGATGCACTTTTTGATTTAAAGTATCGAATTTGGATTTAGTACTGTATTATTATTACACATTTACTTTATTTCTCTTTATTTTCCAACTAGCATTTTTAAAACCTTTGTATTTTTAACTGAGTGCTCTAGTTTACAATTTTAGCTGCCAATTGTTATGATAATAGGTGGGAATATCAATCGCAACTGGTTGGTGTGAACCTGAAGATCTTAAAAACCCGGAGCATGTTGAAGCTGCAGAAAGACTTATCCAATTCAAGGTTGGTTTGCAAAACAAGAGATTAGTTTTTAGAATCGTTCAAGTTTTTGAGCATTGAATACATTTATAGAATGAAAATATATTTTATTGCTATTTCTACTTTGGTGGAAATAGCACGGGTGGTTTGGAAGTCCAATTTTCTTTGGAAAGTATCCAGACGTCATGAGAGAGCTTGTGGACTTGAAAAGTAAACAAGAAGGTCGCAACACATCGCGTTTACCATCCTTTGATTCTTTTTGGTCTCTTTACATCAAAGGTATCCCTACACAATTGTTAAGTAGTCATAAAGAGGACTTAGTAATCTTGACCATTTCTTTATAGCTGCTATTTAAGGGCAATAAAAAATAATCAGTTTGTCATAAACAAAAATCGTCAATTTACCATGTACTAATAATCAGTTTATCATAAAAATATTATTTAACCATATAAATAGTCACTCAATACATAAAAAATCATTTTACCATAACAAATATTGCTTTTCCATAAATCAAATTTGTTTTGGGCTGTATGTGGAATTGTGTTGGATGCAATTTATTTCGCTATGGGTCTTCTTATGTTTCTTCGTGTATTGCCATCAAAGTAAAAGAATACAAAAAATAGGTTCATGAATAAAGTCCGTATAAATTTATTGAATATTAATTTTGTAAATGGACCAGGTATTAGACATAAGACATATAATTTTACATAAACAATACAGTGCACTATCGGCAGCTGTATGCGGTGCAACCATAAACAAGTTGTTGTAGTTCAACCATTAACAAGTGGAAGATGGTAAAGTTGCAACCATAAACAGGCTGGGGTGGTCAGAGCAGTAGTTCACCGTAAACAAGCTAGTACTGACTGACAAAGAATCGAGGTTCTGTTTTTCCTTTTATAGTTTTCAGTTCATTCATTTCATAGATATTAAAATACATTCAAAGTAGTAATCAATATGCTATTTTTAAAAACAGATAATAAAAATGTCTTATACATGGGCTTTTATGGCCAAACAATCATGAGGTAAACGCATGCTATCCTAAATTACATATAGTTTTAGTCTTAGTCAAATTATATTTTAAAAGGTACATTTAGTGTCACTGCTATATTAAAACATAAAGGTAATCAGGTAAAACATTAATAAGATAATGCATGCTGGAACGGAACAAGTGATAATATGTAATTGCATTTTCTACATAAAAGATAAAAAGTAGCACTGCACTTTATAATACATGGTAAGGTAGTATACACTCTCAAACTTACTCCCCACCTTGAAATATCCTATTTCAATAATAGTGAAATAACAATTAATAAATAAATTTGTAAAATAAACTATGTAATATATATATGTAACTAGTATTTATAAAATTCAATTCACTGTATAATAAAATGGCGATTCCACAAGACTTGATCAATGCTGTTGATCTCTGCCAAAAGCTTGACGACGCCTTTGTGGAATTACATAAGTTTCTGCATCAGAAATTATTGTAAAGAGACTTTTAATTGGACTTACACATTGACATTTGGACAAAAGACATTTTCTGCATAGGCCATAATTGCTTGCTCTCCGTTGTTGCTTTTTGTAGGACAGGGTCTTAAAGTTGAAGCAGGACTCCACGTTATGAGTTGGCGCCGCACAATGAAGACACATGACCTTTTCTGGATTTGAAATCACAGTATGGATTGCTGCTGATTTGTTGCATCTCATTTCCTTGCAAGAATCAGACAGGCACTTGATGCAGAGCTTGTGGTCGTATGCATAGGATCGTCTCACTTTGGCTTCCTGGGTTCCAAACGGTCTGCACTTTTCTATGCCATGAGATCCTTGATGGCAGAACTGGCAGGTTGGGTTGGTGGTTGATGTCACGGCTCCAGGCTGTTTGTTATCATAAATTTTGCCTCCTAGAATCCATCCGAGTGATGTCTTGGTGGCGATCGGCGTACCTGGAAGACCAGTCTTCTTTCCATCTTCCACCAGTTCAAAGTAGACATCCGACCCCAAAAGAATGTCGATTTTTCCTGGCTCATAAAAGCATGGATCTGCTAATTGAAGATCTCGGATGTGTTCCCAATGGCCGTTTTTAATTAATGTTGTTGGTAGCTCTGAAGTAATCTTCTTCATTACAAATCCTTCAGTCTGGAAGGAGATCTTGGTTTCGTGACAAGATTTGAAGTGGAGATTAACAACACTGGTGGTAGTTCCTGCTCTTACTTCTGCGAGGCCATTCATCTCAAGCACTATTCGTTGGCGACGAAGTCCGAGACGAGTAGAACATGCCTGAGTGATGAAAGAGGCTTGGGATCCATTGTCAAGCAAAGCTCGGCAAATCTGGTATCCTCCTGAAGAGTCCTGTACTCGTAACAAAGCGGTTGAAAGTAATCCCTTGGCCTTTGGATACCTGTGTGCTGCATGAAGATTGGTAACCGTGTCGCTTCTTGATTGCGGAGAGGGATTGATTGCTGTTGAGGAATAATCTGGGTTATGTAATAATGAATGATGTGGTTTCTCACATACCTTACATTTATGGCTTCTGCAATCAGTTACTCTGTGTTTTCCAGATATACAGTTGAAACATAGCCGTTTGTCCTTTATCGCCTTCTATCTGCCATCTATCGTCAATTCCTTAAAAGATTCGCAGTAGTATATGGGATGAGATTCTCCACAATAACCGCAATGTTTAGTCTGCTGGGATCCTAAGGCAGAAGCTTCTCCAACATGTACTGCTACTGATTGCCGTTGGCCTCCGTGGGATGATTTCTTGGAGATTGATGTTGCTGCTGCTGTTACTCGTGCCTGTTGGTCTATGAAGCCGCAGAACTCCTTCAATGTTGGAAGAACATCTTTCTTCATTAGGCATTCCCATTGGAGGCGAGATTCTGGGTCCAACTTTTTGGACACCAAATTGATGATAAGCAATTCGTATGCCTCTGCTTGGGGAACGTTGAGAATTTCGATGTGTCGAATGCATTCTCTCATCTTGTCGCTCATCTTTTGTAGTACTCCAGGGTTTTCAGTGTGGAGACCTTGTATTCCGAGGAGACGGTCAAAGTTTGCATTAATAAGAATCCTCTTATTCTGGTACCTGGATTGAAGAGTTGTCCAGGCTTCGTCATAATTGTCGT
Source organism: Yoshiicerus persimilis (assembly GCA_020352615.2). Classification (NCBI taxonomy): domain Eukaryota; kingdom Metazoa; phylum Arthropoda; class Collembola; order Entomobryomorpha; family Tomoceridae; genus Yoshiicerus; species Yoshiicerus persimilis. Next base: position 99,920,215 of record CM036940.2, read on the forward strand.
TGGTCACATGGAAGCCTTGAATCAAAATGGCTGCTTCGCCCTTCACTACGGCTTTCAGGTACTGGAGTTTCTGTGCTCCAGTCAATTGCGTGTTGTTGTGAACTGCCGCTTGGAACAAGTCACGAAAGGACAACCAGTCTTGGACATCGCCGTTGAAAGAAGGTAACTCTAACCGTGGAAGCCGGATGTCACTCGATGTCCCCGTACTACTGGAAGTTGACGGTGTCGGAGTTGCTGTCGGTGTTCGCGTCGATGGTGTCAAGAGTATCCTCTGTTCGGCTAGAATTCGTTTTATGTCACAAATTCTTTCTTCCAAGAGATTGTATTCCGGCTCTTGTGCTTCATATTCTGCGTCATCTGCTGCCTCTTCGCTAGTTTCCTGGAGTAGTGCTTCTTTGAACTTTGTCATGTCTTCAATGCGAGCTTCGTAGACCATCAAGTTTGCCTGTGAAATCCGCGTAACCGCATCGTAGGCAGCCAGCACCGTTTCCAGACGAGTCAGGTTGGATTTCAAGGTTCTTCGTTTCAGTTTAATGGCATCCATCTTTGTTGGTTCTTAAACACAACGCCAGTACAGTGTCCCGATTGTTTTTGGCTTCAGGGCGTCACTCTGAATCCTGCTCGAAGGACCAATGTTTTGGGCTGTATGTGGAATTGTGTTGGATGCAATTTATTTCGCTATGGGTCTTCTTATGTTTCTTCGTGTATTGCCATCAAAGTAAAAGAATACAAAAAATAGGTTCATGAATAAAGTCCGTATAAATTTATTGAATATTAATTTTGTAAATGGACCAGGTATTAGACATAAGACATATAATTTTACATAAACAATACAGTGCACTATCGGCAGCTGTATGCGGTGCAACCATAAACAAGTTGTTGTAGTTCAACCATTAACAAGTTGAAGATGGTAAAGTTGCAACCATAAACAGGCTGGGGTGGTCAGAGCAGTAGTTCACCGTAAACAAGCTAGTACTGACTGACAAAGAATCGAGGTTCTGTTTTTCCTTTTATAGTTTTCAGTTCATTCATTTCATAGATATTAAAATACATTCAAAGTAGTAATCAATATGCTATTTTTAAAAACAGATAATAAAAATGTCTTATACATGGGCTTTTATGGCCAAACAATCATGAGGTAAACGCATGCTATCCTAAATTACATTTGGTGTGGTAAAATGATTATTTATGTATTGATTGACGAATTGTATGATATAATAATATTTTAATGATAATCTGATTATTATTAAGGTAAATTGACGATTTTTTATGGCAAAGTTCATATTTTTATGGTGGAATAAATGCTTCCTTTCTGAATTATTTAGGCACTTGGGACTTCTTGGGATTGAATGCATATTCAACAGAATTGGTAGTTCCCACTGCTGGTGGAAGTCCTGGTTGGGGAGGTACACTAATATATATTATGCAATCACCAATACTTGATCGATTTGGGATAGTTAAATCACGCCAAATAAATTTTGTGCTCTTGAAAAGGCGACCATAACGCACGTGGACACCACGACCCAAGTTGGCCCCTGTCTGCAACACTTGGGATAAAAGTTGTAAGCTTCGAAAGGAAAATAATTATGCATGCAATAGTAATTTACATTTTAAAAAGTGACAAAGTGGCCAATACGAATGCAATAACGATGCATATTTTCAGGTACCCTGGGGATTTAGAAAATTGCTCAACTGGATAAAAAACACTTATGGAAATCCTGAAGTAAATTATTTGCTTTCATTTAAAATATATAATTTTAGAATTACATTATTATATCCAAATTACTTTCGCTGCAATTACCTTTGCATTATAGGTCAATAATAGTGTCCATAAATATTCAGGTAATTGTAACTGAAAATGGATTTAGCGACACGGACTCCGTTGGACTGCACGACACGGGAAGAATCTACTACTACAAGGCCTACATTAACAATCTGCTCAAAGCTGTCGTTCTGGACGGTTGCAACGTCACTGGATACACTGCCTGGTCACTTTTGGATGTAAGAATTTTAGATGTGTGATTTTAGAACACGGAAAATGGAAGTATTTAAAATATTCCAGTTTTTTACTTTTATTTTAAAGGGAAATATGTTTATTGTCAAATTGTCTGCCTCCCACTTAAAAAAACTTAAAAGTAATAAGGCAGTATTCTAATAGTTTATGCACATTGCAAATATTTTTTATTAATTGCAGTATTGTAAACAATTTACAAAACTAAATTTATGGCTAGCAGGAATTAAAACAATTACATTATGATTTAATTAGAATTTTGAATGGTCCCGTGGATACGTCGAACGCTTTGGAGTACATTGGGTAAACTTCACTGACCCAGAAAGGACAAGAATCCCCAAGGAGGGCTCTTATGTGCTTCGAGAGATTTTTTCTAATAATGGATTTCCGGAAAACAAGCATTTTGAAAATACTAATCTGTCAGGGATAATAAAACTACAGAAGTAATAGTTCTCGTACTTGATGGTTATTAATGTAGTTGATTAAAATAAAAACTGGATTATTTGAATATTTATCACAATTGTAACCATAATGCACATTAATTTAAATCATTTCGATTATATAACAAATGCGAACTGTATACCAGCAGTAGTCGTATTATATGACTAGATTATGTAAGTCTACACATCTGCAAAAATGATTTTATTATTCCCATGAATATAGTAATTATAAAAATACGGGAATGTAAACACAACAACCTTTATTGTCTATATTTCTCTTTCCTCTTCCTTTGATAACTTGAGTTTTGATTTAATCGTATAGTTGACAGATATCACATAACGTACAAATAATTTAAAAAATTATTGACGGAATAAATATTTTCATTGTAAAATCTATATTTGTCTACATCTAAATACTGCTGAGTAATTTGAACATTGCTGAGATGTTCGTTGAGTAGACAAAATCAACAAGTGGTCCATGCCGATTATTTCGTATCTGTCTTCAACTCTATCCTAATCTGATGTCTGCCCTAGACACAGTTACGTAATATACTTCGGAGCAAACTGCATTCGATTAGAACCATCTTAGATTTTAAGTGCCACCAAATTATTTTTAATAAATTTGAATAAAAGATAATATGCTGTAATCTACTTATTTTGCTGAGTTAAAATACGTATGAGAATTATTTTTCAACGACAACCTTCAATGATTTTGAATGACCAATACTTAGAATTGGTAAGATTATGGTTAATTTTCATTAGCAATCCAGTCATTTCACTTTTATTATAAATTTCGATATTTTACAATAAATTCCGTGTGCGTGTAATTGGAAACAATAGTTTCCAATTAAACAGCTATTAGAAGTACAGGTTGAACTAAATTAACAAAAAGACGATTGTTTAAATGTGGATTATTTTAATTTCCAAATTCAATAATAGAAATAGAACTTACCACCATAAAAGAACCAACAACAATCACACCTTTGCTTCTCGAGTCTAAGTCTTGTGGAAAAGACACATCAGCCCCACCATTAGGAGAACTTTTGACTTTTCCAATAGCTTGACCATTGAAGGAAATGGTAAAAGTGGCTCCATACTTGCAGCAAAGTGTAAAGCAGCACCCAAACCCACTACACCCGCTGTTGGGTTTGAAAGCAATTTTTCCTAAGCCGCTTGTGGTATTTACATAAAAAGACGCCAATCCACAATAGCAGATCCAATAGGGATTTAAAGGGTTTATGACTCCTAACTGAGTTGTTCCACTTCTAATTTTATGACCCTGTTAATATGAGATACAAATATCTTTTCTAATTTACGTGTATTAAAATGCACATTTCTTCCGAATAAATATTACCGAAATGTCATAATCAGCAGCCAAGAATTCAGTCCCATTGTTGTCATTGAAAAGGAATGCAGCATGCACCCCGTATTGTTGGCTGGAAACAACAGTCTCACTGTATGAAAATAATTGCCTATTTTCCGAGTCCGCGGCATATCTAGTTGTTTTACCTATAGTACAGTATTGACGAAAAAATGGAAATTTTTATTTGTTTTTAGTGAAATAAAATGGTCGCCATTGACAAGTCATACTTACCTGAACTTTTAATAGTAAAAGAACTTAATCCATTTAAAATGCTAAGATTTTGCTCTGGTAATTGAACAATTTGGGTTTGGAAATAATGTGGTGGCTGTTGGGAATAGTTCTGTGGATTTAAAATCTGTTGCGGCTGAAGTGTAATTGGAGTCAGAGGGATTTGTGTAGCTGCATGACTATCTTGCGTTCCAGACGTTTTCCTATTTTGATAATCCATTTTCCTGCAATAACTAAAAGAAAATTTTGGAATATCGAATTAGCAGACTTAAATTACAATAGTAAGATTTAAAGGCAGTTAGTTGAAATGCTCAGTCGGCTGCGCGAGTACCGTAACTGCTTGTGCTGAACAACTTGACAATAAAATTTAATTGGTTTCACTCTCTTAAGAATAGTGTTACTCTGTCCGCATTTTCAATTATTTAAATACTGACGTACTCGTGGAGATGTAAATGTATATGTAAATAGAATCTGTTTACATGGGGTTTAAAGTAAATTTAATGCCAAGGCTCGACATAAATCAATCAGTGAAAACAAATTTCAAGATTACACCCGTAATCAAATATGTTCATTACTTAGGTAATCGTATATTACGTATCCTGATATACATGTAATAGTGATAAGGTTACATATGTTGTACGTATTTATCGAAACTATTATAACTACAGGATGATAATCAAACTGAAAACTTACAGTCTTAAAATGCTCCATTTAACGTACTACATTTATTTTATCATCAAACATATGGGACACAAGAGTCTACCAAGCATAATCTTCTGAAACTTAGCAACTGACCTTCACTCTTGGCAACAGGTAACATTGGCCAGCCAGGCAACCGTCACAAGCTGGTCCACTTAATACTAATTTGTCATTAACAATTACTGGCATACACTTTAAATCAAAATGAAATAAGAATTGAAATCTGTTGTGACCTTCCTGATACATTTATACGGACCATTGGCGATTTCTCGGTAGCTTTGAATTGTGCCTTACTAAGAAAAGTAATAAAATACATTCAATACGTAGAATTAGAATTAGGTTTATTATTCATGAAAGGTCGAATGCAGTCCAAGGACTGGAATTTGACAACCAGGAAATACAGATGAGTTTTACAGATTCAAAGAATTTGCTAACTACTTAGTACTACTTACTACTAACTACTAATAACTTCATACTTTTATTTAAATGTAATTTATTTGAATAAATTCAAATAAATTCATAGTTCTTTTGAATAAATTCAAATAAATTCATACTTTTTTGAATAAATTCAAATAAATTCATACTTTTTTGAATAAATTCAAATAAATTCATACTTTTTTGAATAAATTCAAATAAATTCATACTTTTTTGAATAAATTCAAATAAATTCATACTTTTTTTAAATTCATACTTTTTTGAATAAATTCAAATAAATTCATACTTTTTTGAATACATTCAAATAAATTCATACTTTTTTGAATAAATTCAAATAAATTCATACTTTTTTGAATAAATTCAAATAAATTCATACATTTTTGAATAAATTCAAATAATTTTGAAATGTTTTTTTGGTCAGTGCTGTATCGAAGTTTTTAACAGCAAACCTTGTTTAACGGATTAACTTTGCCGCGAAGTAAATAATGAAACTGTTAAACTATAAATATTTGTAAAGTTTTAATTGCCATAAGAAAAATTGAATTTATTCTAAAATATTAGAAATTATTCAAAAACTGAAAAACCTTTAACTTACATTAGAACTTTTGTGCTGCCACAGAAAATCTAAAATATGCACTGGAAAGCTGAAAATTTCAATTGTATTTATCTTATCCAAATTATCTAATTTATCTAAGTAACGGTAGCTCTTATAAGGGACTCTCAAGCAAGAAGTTTCAAAATACTACAATTTCAACTTTTTCGTTCTGGAGAGGAACAGGGGTACCCGTCTTTATAGAAACACAGCGTTGGGCACAAAATGACCCAGAGTTGTACCCATAAAGGAAAAAGCTGAAATTTTATTTTAAAATTCTTGCACGGGAGTACCCTTAAAAATGGCTTACCGTTGCTATAAATACTTTGAATTTGACTATAAATATTTTAGTCTCGTAATTTAGGAATTGATGATTTGTATATCCAAACCCATAATGAGCTTAAAGGTACCACGGCTAATGCTCAATAAAAAATTTGGGAGACTCTTATTAGTTATGTCGGTGTAGTTTCCAATTCTGTAACAAATTTCTTGCTAGAGAGAATATATTTCTTCATGTATGCGATATCTCTTCGATTCTTTGAAGAAAATTGTGATACTGATTCAGCGATGGAGTTGAAGTTCTCAGACGCCATATTGACAGAAATGAGGAAAAGACACCAACTCAATATTAATTCCACGGAGAGTGATCCTACAGCTACTATATTGAATGCTGGCATTTTTGAGTTGTATTTCCATAATATTAAATTGGTGACTAAGATTGCCCGATTGATGATGACGTAAATCGCCTGGACAGCAACCATCGTTATTTCTTCGAAGACTTTAATTTGTAATAGGAAAATTCGATGATACTTCACATACACTGTGGGTGTCCTTACAGCCTGAGCAGTTAAATATTTTGACTCTCCGAATCTAAATTAAGAATAGCGAAATAATTATAAGTAACTGTTTTCAATGTTCATTGGAGTTCATGCGTAGGTAAAAATAAGTTTTAAATTTGTTACTTTGTTACATTCCCCAGAATCTGAACGTATCGATTTATGAATACAAGTACCATAAATGCAAATCCAAAAATTTCCCAGAAAGCAGACAACATCCACCAATACAAAATAACAGTGAGGATGGTAATTCCAATGTGTCGATATTCTTCAGGTAATTGTCCATAAGGAAATATAGGTAGATCGTAACCAATGGCATAAATGCCGGTCATCATATACGCATAAGCACAACTGAAGGCAGCAATGCATTGGGCAATTAGAGCATCTCTCGAAGTCATGTCGATATCGATACTGCTGTCAATTTCCCAATAATCTTCCGTGGGATGGTAATAATTTATTAACTTATTAACACAATCTTTAAAGATTTTCAATATTGCATTGCCTTATTCAATTGTAATAAGAACATAAATATACACTTAATTTTCGTAACGTATTTCCAATCGAAAATAAAACTTGTGATAGTAATTCTTTATTGCCTATAAAAGCACACTTATTTTGGAAAATTAAATAATGTTTCGAAATGTTCTGACCTTTGAAGTGTTTAATTGTTCTCCCCACATCGTTGATAGCAAAAAGAATTGCATCTAGCTTGAAAAATAGCATTAATTGGAAAACATTTGCTATCAAGACGGTACAGGTTATGAAGAAACATATATATTAGTGAAAGGAAGCATCGCCTTTTATTGATAGAACCATGAATTGAATCAAAAAGTAAGATCCATTGATGAGCCATAGAACAATCGTCGTGTAGTGTCTCCAATAATCGTACTTCGATCCAGACTTCTCAAGTATTTCTCTATTCTTATTATAAACGGCTGGAAATCCACCGAAAATATTAGCCATTTTAACAATAAATTGGAGGCATTGTATAGTTTTAGCATGGTGTTTTCGTTTTTGCCTCCTGTTTTGGTTATTTCGACTCCATTGTTTTTACTGAATTCAGATAAATGAATGTTTCAGGTCAGAGAAAGACTATGGAAATAAAAGTAAATGGCGATAAAGGAGAAAAAAATTAGTTATTTGTTGGAATGGTAGTAGTTGTGCAATAACATTTAAGAAAGAGAAAGCTTACCATTTGTGATGGAAATAATTTCAGCCAACAAGTAATTCAAAATTTTCTGGACTTTACAATTTTTTCAGAAGCAATATCGAAGTCAGTAAAAGTGATTGAATTTTAATTTTGAACTTATTTTATGTAAGCCACTTTGGAATAATAGCGAATCTTGAAGAATATCAGTCTATGCGATCTGAAAAATGATTCAAACATTTTTAGATGTTGAAAAAATAAAAAAAAGCATTCAGAAAAAAATGCTTCTAATACTAAATGAAAGGTCTGAGGCGGCTACAGTTCCTTCTGTTATTTGGTTTTTCGCTAAAGTGAATTCCAAAATCATTGTTAATATTATTACACTGCATCAGTATTTTTGGTTTTCAAAACAAGTTAAGCATTTAAGTATTGTCAAACATTCATAAACCACAAATTTTGGTGTATTTCAAAAGTAAATTGCTGTAATCCGTTGTTGCAGCCAAAAACAATCATAAACACTACATGACACTTCTCTACGAACCATTATTTATTTTCCTTATAATTTTACATTTCAATATTTTCATGTGAGAAATCGTGTGTATGTACAATGTACAAAATGTTACTTGTGAATAATTAAAATAATCATTGTCTGCCCACAGTATCACTCACATTGTAAATTCGGTGGAATCAATACAAAATTATAGAGTATCAGTTTTTAGGAAACCGAAACCGAACGCCATTTGTGGAAAACAGAAGTTTTGTCAATATTTAGAAAAACCAAATTATGAAGAACATTTCTTATTCTGAACCGTATTGTAATTTTATAGAATAATTTACAAAGCATATAAAGCAACTTAATGTATTATTCAGTAGCGAGTAGTGTAATGTAATCACCAAATCACCATTTATCAACTCAACTCGCTTATCTGTTGATATATGGAAAATTATCCGTTATTTTAAATAAGTTCGCATTTATATTACTGTGAGCAATGCTTTAAATAGATCAGTGATAATATTGTTTAACTACAATAATTGCGTCCAAGAACTTCAAGTAAAGAATTCACGAATTGATATCAAAGCTAAACTTACAAAAATCTATAGGATTATTTGACTTTATTTGGATTTTTATGCTACAATTAAAAATTACATTAGTTACTACGAATGTTGATGATATTCTTAAAACCGTATAATGGATAAATCCTTCACCAAACGTGCTTACGTAAGGGGTAAAATTATTTGTTGTCTATAAACATGAAAAATATTATTATCGAATTGTAATAATATAATAAGGTACATAATATAAATATTTTAGGAATTATACCATATGTGAGATTGTGTTTTCAATTTATCATTATGAGCGAAAATGTGCTGGAAGCGTCCGAAAATATCTCGGTGGCTAACTGCAAATCTGCTAATGGTAGATCGGGTGCAACAATAAAATTAGCAGAGAAGTTGGAATCTATCACTATATCAATGAATCAAAAAAGTATTAAATGCGACGGTTGTGGCACATCTTGTCCTCGCCAGACGTCATTCAAATGCCTAGACTGTGATAGTTTTGATTGCTCTGGAGATTGTTATAAAAACAAAAACAAAAATCATCCAAAATCCCATAGAGTAGTTTGTATATATTTTTCAATTGTTTGTAACGGCTGTCATAAATCATTTCCACGTCTTCAATCCTATCAATGCACAAGTTGCTACAATTACAATATGTGTACAGGATGCTATCGTAAGAGCAGAAGTAAGTTGCATCCGGCACATACTTTTCTCTTGTATTGCTGAAATAACTATGTAAACATAAATGGGATTATAATATATTGCACAAAAAATAAATAAGGATAAGTAACAAATGTTTCAATTTTGTTTCATTGACATTTAAAATAATATTATTTTTTGTTATTCTACACTCTTGATATCTATTATGAGGATTATTCGAAGTCTGTATAATTTATCTGCCTACTTGACATAATAAAGTATATCTACAATGCTATTTCGTCACCATATCATGCAATACATTTACCTATACAAGGCATTATAGTACAAACAATTTATCTAGCGATTTCATAAAGGGATTGCCAAATGTAATGTAAGTTCTACTTCGTCAAAAATGTAATGTAGTAGAGTACTCTTGCAATTAGTATCGGAAGTATATCTACTTTATATAAAAAATGCCATGAAGGCATGATATTAACTTTTATACTTGTTTCATTAATATACATTGCTATATTTAGGGACTGTATAGCTGCCAATTTAAAAGGCAATCATTTTAGTAACTATCCAGGGCTGTCTTAAATTTCATTAACCAAAGAGGTTCACAATTTTTACAATAATCAAGACTTTTTCAACTCTGCAACTAACTCGTCAAGCTTCAAAGGATGCGTTTTAAAATCATACGGCACGTAATAAAAAAGTCAGTGCGTACGTATAATACGTGTACTATAGTAAATGCCCAATCTTTTTATTTAATAAGGTAACCAAGTAAAAACAATAATTCATGGCGTTTATATAAGGCGAAATTAGGGTGCCTTAAAATTCCAATTAATATATAGGTACAACTTATCATTGTTAATAAAACAAATCCAAAATATAATTTATCCCAACTAATAAGGCCAACTAAAATACACCTTATTTAATAGGACAAAATATAAAACTATTTAACCCAGTTAATAAAATCTACAAAAGTGCAACTTATCTCACTTAATAAAGATACTTAAAAATACTTCTTATAATTAATAGTGCTATCGGTTAGGAGTAACAAATATATTTTGGGACACTGAAAACATAGAAAGTCAACTAATAAACTAAGATACCGCCCCTACACAGGAAAAACCAAAAGTAGCACAGCAAAACTGTTTGCACCAATCAAAAGCCAGTCCAAAGTTACATTGAAATCCAAGTTTTCATTAACATCGGTGGAAGATAAGTGGGTAAAATAATTCGGTGAAAAATAAAAGTACGAAAATGTACCCGGTTTTTGGTGATCCATATTTTTCTCGGCCAAAAAAAACTTTTTTGAAATAACATTTTCCCAGCTGCAATCCATGACACATGAGTGATTTTTCCTGAATTTTTCATAATAGTCGAATAAGGTTGAATTTTCAACTCTTCCGGAATTTCCTTGAAAAACATGAAAATTTAGAAGAAATTGCAGATAAGTTAAAAATTCAACCTTATTCGATTATTATGAAAAATTCAGGAGAAATCACTGATGTAACATGGGTTGCAGCTGTGAAAATGTTATTTCAAAAAAGTTTGTTTTTCGACCGGGAAAACTCCGAATAACCGAAAACTAGGTACATTTTCCTGCTTTTATTTTTCACCGTATTATTTATCTTCAACCGATTTTAATGAAAACTTGGATTTCAATGTAAATTTGGACTGGCTTTCTCGATTGGTGCAAACAGTTTTGTTGTGCTACTTCCGGTTCTTCCTGTATAGTGGGAGTACCTTAGTTTATCGTCAGGGTGTATTATAATAACGTTTTCAATAGCCCAAGAACTTTAACACTGTTCATGTGTTCAGTTATCTTTGTACACGTAAATCGCAGATCGTTATAAAAATCCAGCTTGTCTACTACATGCTTAATAGATAATTCAATTTGGTAATAATGAAGGCAGAAATAGATTGCACTGTTGGAAAATCATCAAGTGTGCTAGAGGTTAATAAGACTTTATCACCCAAAATCAATTGAAGACAGTTTTTAAATTCAACTGTCATTAAAGAATCTAACCCCATATCTGCAAAATTTTGATTTTCATCTAGTTGTTCATCACTTAATTTCAACACTTGCTTTATAAGCCCCTCAATAGTAAGTCTCACAAAACTTATCAATTTATTATGATCCGCAGACTGGCAATGAAACTCATGAAAAAATTGTTTCTTATCCATTCTAACCTCAATCTTTTGACAATTTGCATTTTTACAAAGGTCTTCAATATAAAATCATCTGTGTGGATAAACACGTTGATATTCCTGAAAGTCTATATTAGCACAAACGCCTCTCGCTATGTTATTCCTCAAAAAGAATTTCAAAGTTGATATTCCTTGTGCAGGGGAAATAGGTGTAATTCCCTGCGAGCCTTTTTTCCCCACGACAGTATTACTTACAAATCCAACATTAGACCATGGACCCCAATTGATGCTCGTTCCAACCAAACCAAGAGAATGTCTGTGAGACACCAAGGAGTCCAGAAAAGAATTTGCAGCCGCGTAATTTGACTGTCCCATATTTGTCAAAATTGCAGAAGTGGACGAAAACAATACAAAATGTTCCAGATTCAGTTTCAGTGTTAGACGATGAAGATTCCATGCACCATTCACTTTTGGATGGAAAACAGTTTCAAATTTTTCGACCGTTTGATTGGAAATAATGCCATCAGAAAGGACACCAGCGGCGTGCATTACACCCCTGAGCGGGGGGAATCCCTGCTTAGGGTCTTCCAAATGGTTTAGAAGATTTTCACATTCAGTGTAGTTACCCACATCCAACTGAAAAGTGTATACGCTTATACCAGCTTCCTTTAGGGAATTGAGAACAGTTTCTGCATAACCATTAGGTGAACTTCTATTAACCAGAACAATGTGTTTGGCTCCATACTCAGCCATAAACTTGGTCACTTCTAATCCAATGCCGCCTAATCCACCTGTGATTAAATAAGTGCTCTCTTTGTTGAACAAAGGACAGTGGTGGACAATATTTCCAAACTTTACTATCGGCGTTGGTATCGTTAAAATAATTTTCCCAATGTGACTGGCTTTCTGATAATAAGAAAACGCGTTTGAACATTGCCTGCCATCAAATATTGTCACAGGCAATGGCTTAAGCGTTCCATTACAAATTAATTGCACAGTTCTTTGAAATAATTCACTGGTCACTTTAGATTCTAACATTTCTAGGGCAAAAACAGAGTAGAACACATCGGGTCTTCTTGAATACACTTCATCTGGTTTCCAAATACCAGATCTTCCTATTTCTATAAACCTGGCATTACTTTTGCAAACTCCTAATGTCGTTTCTTTAAAATTTGCACCGCTAAGTGAGTTTATAACAACATCAATACCATTTGTGACAGACATAATCTTCTCGCCGTAATCAGTATTTCTGGAATCAAAAACATAATCGATTCCCAATGAATTTAAGTAAGCTCTTTTTCTATTACTTCCAGCCGTAGCAACAATAGTTGCCCCTATATTTAAAGCAATTTGTACTGCAGCCAAACCAACACCACCTGATGCAGCGTGAATCAAAATGGTGTCGTTTCTGGTCAACTTTCCTAAATTTTCCAAACAATACAGCGCAGTACAAAACACTGCTGGCATAGCCGCGGCTTCACTAAATGATAAGGACATTGGCTTCTTAGCTACGTAATTGTGAACAAGAGTAATGTGACTTGATATCGCTGATTTACCGCATAATGCTATACCTAAAACTTGTTCTCTTTTTTTGAATTTGGAAATTCCGTGGCCTACATCAGAAATTACTCCCGAAAAATCACACCCAATTGAATTGCATTTTGCGTTAAAACCTTTTGGTTTCAAAACTGTGCAAACATCCTTGAAATTCAAACTGGTTGCCTTGATTTCTACTTCCACTTCGATTAATGCTAGTACCTTTTTGGGATCAGGGATGTATTTCAAATCCTTGAAAGAGTTAGATTTAGTCAAGGAAATCCTAAATCTGCCATAGTTGGGCATTTTCATTTTTTTCAAATTTTGTTCAAATTTGGTTAAACGCAATACATACCGGTTTGTCTTTCTTAGAGATACTTGATAATCAGAGAAATCGTTACAGAATATTTCTGATAAAAGTTGACTGGCTAAGCAATTGTTATCTTTTTGTTGTGGATCCAAATCAATACAAAGTACTTTCATATTGGGATACTCGTTTTTAAGAGAATTAGCAAATCCCCAGTATAATCCACCAGAAGGACAAGTAGATATTTCATCCTCAACATAAGTAGCTCCTACGGTGACAAAAGCGAATTTAAATGGAAAACCAATATTTTGCCTTATCAAAACTTGTGTAACACATAGAATTGCTTTTGCATCTAATATCGTATTCAATGAATTTTCTATTAAAAGTACACACTCTATTATAGTATTTGCGGCTAATAATTTTTTCACGGTATCGCTGAATTGTGCATATACATTTGTAAATGAAATTTCTGCGGTTTCTCTTCCACTAGTTTTTAAGATGGATTTTATATTCCCACATAAGTCGGACTTTTCTGCTACAAGAATCCAATGCTTTTTATTTGAATTGTCAGTTACATTTGATATTGTGCACAACTCACTTGCTTGTGCAATAATGACACCTCTATGCTTGGAAGTTTGAGTTACCAATGATGATGTAAAACCATTATATTCCAAAAGTTTACGCACAGATTCTCCATTTAATGTTAGATGAGATCTTAGTGACATGTCCTGAAACCTCCAATAACCCTGCAAAAGTCCAAGAGTTATATCAACGGATCTTTCTGGAGTAAAAGAATCATACATCAGTAATTGACCACCAGTTGACAAAAGTCTTCTACAATGTTTCACTGTTTCTGTTAAATTTTTAGTTGTATATAAAATATTTGATGCAAAAATTATGTCAAATGTGTGTGGAGCAAAACCTTGATCTAATGGATCGGTTTCCAAATCTAAAATTTTATATTGGACATTTTTTGGAAATTCTTTAATCTTTTTCTCAGAAGATGGCAATAATGAAGATGATATGTCAGCGTACACGTAATGATATGGAAAACCAGCACGCTCTAAAGCCGAAAGTAAATAGGAGGATGCGCATCCTGTACCTCCCTCTATTTCCAAAATGCGAATTTTGCAACCGATTGGCAAAAAGGAAATGTTTAAATTTTTTACGTGAAGAAGAACTAATTCAAGGTATTTAGTTATAAAAGTATACGCCCTAACAGAGGAACCATCCAAATTAAATTTTTCCGCTGATGGTGCACTTTTATTATTTGTGAATAATAACAATGAGGGATTTTCTTTTCCTTGTAAAACATTTTTTAAGTTTTCTCCACAAATATTTAAAATGCTTAGTTTATTCCAGTGTTCATTACCTTTTTCCTGGATAGTTTTAGTGAAATTTTCAATTTCTGAAGTAATGTTTTCGTAAGTAGGAAATTCCTTAAGAACTTCCCACGCAAACCCATTTTCTGGAGCCTTATTTAAAATTGGTTTTAGAATACTTTCTTCTTCCAGCACTTCAAAAATTCGAAATAGTAACTGTTTGTGAAGTGGCTTTATTCCTAAATGTTTAAATACTTCTTCGTGGTTTACTATAGTACCGCATTTTGGAAACCATTTAAAGTGACTAAAAGCTTGACAGATATAAAGGAACGCAAGTTGGTCTAAGGCATTTTCAGTTTCCAATTGAAAACCAATGGCTTCATTGAGGGATTCGATTTGACTTAACAAAACGTTATTCTCCAAAAGTTCACTTGAATGGAATTGAAAATTTACTCTAGGCGCAATGTCATCTTTATTTTTACTTCGCCAAATTTCTTTAAAAAGTCCAGGCAATTGTTTTTGTTCAGAATCAATACTCTTAAGAAAACACGAAATTGATGTCTTTGTAAACGAAATACCTTCCATAACGGCAAGAAGTTTACCACATTCGTCATACAAAAATAAATTTTTGAGATATTTAGAATCAGAATGTCTTCCATACACAAAATATGATGTGCACGAACTACGTGCTAGCCAAGTAAATTTATCTATAGCGACTGGTAAGATCAAAGTAGTTAAATCGCTTGAAGCCACACAAAAGACTTGAATAATTGAGTCAATTAATACAGGATGACAAAAATAATCCAAGCAATTAAAATTTTCCATATCTTTTAGTTTAATCTCCGCTAGGACTTCATTCGAATTCTGCATAAAAGAAGTTATGCTTTGAAAACTATTCCCAATTGCTAAACCAATTTCGAAAAACTTGGTATAAACGTTCTGTATTGATTTATTGCACCTCTGACGAATAGATGCAAAGTCAACATAGCTTTCATGTCCAAAATTATCATTCGAAAGTAATAAGTGACTGAGAGCATATGTTTCCCAATCCTTATCTGCATTGTCTTTAATAATTTTTTTATTCAAAGTGACAGTAAATCCGTTAAGCAAATCATCTGTCATTTGTAAAACAGCAACCTCGGATATACATGAATTGTCATCAACTATCTCAAATAGGGACCCAATTTTAATATCTTTAGCGATTAAATAATATTCAGACTCAACCGATCCAAATCGCTTTTGATATGTAAAATATCCTGCTGCTAGTATCATTTCTATCATTCCAGAACAAGGTATAATAGTTCTTTCTGCGACCTGATAATCAGCCAAATAAGGTGCTGACTTTAGATTTAAAACGTTTTGAAAAATATTGTAGTGATCAGACAAATTAACCCGTTTTCCCAGTAAAGGATGTAACATCTGTCCATTATTTGCAAACGTTTCGGTTAGCTTTTTAGCTTTGGATTTAAACCAATATTTTTGCTTGGTAAAAGGATACGATGGTAGCATAATTTTTCCCCTTTTATATGGTAAGTCGTACCCATGCCAATCTACATCATGCCCCTTTATGTACAACTGGCACAGGGAGTCAAGCAAAGTAGACCAATCATGTTCATTGGATTTTAAAGATGGTAACCAAAGCATATTGGTGTTTTCTGCAGGAATATTTTTTGGAATGCATTGAATTCCCAAGGCCAACAATGTGTTTCGAGGCCCCATTTCTATAAAAGTGTTACACTTTTCCAGAAATGTGGTTTGCATTGCATTCAAAAATTGTACTGAATATCTGTTTTGATCAACCCAGTAGTTTGCACCTATTTCTGAGTCCTTTAATAAGCACCCTGTCATTCCTGAAACATATTGACACTTTGGAGGATGATAAGACTACAAATTAGCGATTTTAAAAAATTCTGACGAGATTAAGTCCATGTCTCTTGAATGGTTCGCATACTCTGATATTAAAAAAGTGGTTTTAATACCCTTGTCCTTGCATAATTCTGCAAACTTTTTTAGAGTACTTTTCCTCCCAGCTAGCACAATTTGTTCTGGGGAATTAATACATGCAATATCTATCCATTCATTTTTCGAAATATTTGCAATGCTTTCCAACTGAGGATTTAATTCCTCGTAACCACATTTGACAGCCATCATTCCACCAATAGGAAGTTTAGAATATAGCTGAATTTTACAACTCAGGAGAGGAAGTCTGTATCGCACTTAACAGATATTAAGTCAAAAATATGTCTTATTTTAAGTTTGGACCAATTCACAACCTTTGCTTAACATTTCCGTCTTAGTTTTCGTAAAGATAAGTTTGGCGGAGAATTGGTTTAAGACAAAATAAGAACTTAAGTGCTGCTTATAGCACTTAAGCGAAAACTCCAATTCACTAAATATTAAGCCACATAAAAGTCTTAAAATTTAAGTCAAATTCTAAGACAAGGCGGAGCTAGTTTAGCATTGGCTTAAATAAGTAATAAAGCCGGGAATGAAGTAAATTACATAAAATCGTGAAGATTTTCACGACTTTATCAGAAGGAACGACAATAATAAATATTGTGGCTTTACATCGTACATATTGCTCTTATAAAATACTGTGCCGTGAAAACCCCATTTATTTGTGGCAACTCCGGTAAATTGGTCGAACAGGAAGAAATGGCTGTTCCCTTGTATGTTCTACGAAATGAGCGAAACAGAGTTTATAAACAACGAAAAGGTTTAGAACAGTTAAGCCACAATGAAATTCGAAAAACATTCAGCATGGAGTACAGAGGAGCTCGGGGGTTGATTAATATATACGAACCATTCCTCGATGGAGTGAGATCAACTTGCATATCAATAGAGACTAAAGTAATGGTATTTATTTCTTATCTTCGTTCCGGTAGTCTTCAATGGACATTGGGAAATAAGACTGGAACTTCTCAAAAAAGTGTATCCAGAATTATTGATCACGCAACGGACGTGCAAAAACAATAATCAAATTTCCCAAACATCATTTTCGAAGATTATTTGGCCTGCATTGCTCTCTTTTGCATAACCAAACCTAAAAAATTCGCATTGTGGCAATTGCATCCTTGGCTGCTTCATGTGCCCCTCGTTGCATAACTACTTTGAAGTAATAGAAGTACAATATCTCTTAGACTTCCCTCATGCGTGTCAAGGGGATTTGCTTTTTTGAGTCTTTGGTAAACTCTCTGAAGATCAAAAATATTATAGTTTGTTGGTTGTAGTCCCATACAGATTACATCTGGAGATCTACATCCACGATATTCTTCTTACACACTGTTCAAAACTCTCGACTACTTCACTTAGGGTTTCACCCCGTATAAATGAGTCTTTTAAATCCGTTGATTTTTAAAGTGTGACTGTTTACAAGAAAGGATCCTGGCAAATGTTTAATAGTTTTGTTTAGCAGAACTTTCTTGTGTACTCGTCGACGTCGACGGCTGCCACTGTAGCTGGCATTAGCGTAAATTTGCCCCCGTGTTCAACAGAAACCTTTTCCACATCATTTCTTACGATGTTATCACCATATTTTCCCCCCCCCCCCAATTGCCAACAGGCGGAGTTGCCATTGAAGCGCCTAGGGTGCCAAGGGTTTTCACGTCATGCTGTCATTCATTCAAGACATGTTCACGCCACAAGTAATGGTGGATTTCCTTTTGTCTTTGGCACCGTCAGATTTATATTTCGGACCAATCCATGGGGTAGCTTTGTTTTGCTAATTCAAGTCGAGGGGACAATATTTGCTATTTCGAATTCAGCATTCTTTAAAAACATTGGTAATAGAAATTATTATGGATATTATGGAAGAATGGAATATCTTTTTCTCATTGCAATTTAAATTGATCTTGCCTCGAGTGTCTGTGTTCGGAAACAAGTTCCCGCTAAGTGGTTTTAAATTAAGTTTACCTAAGCACATGATGCAAGGCTTAGTCAGCTTAGCTATTAATTTAGTGAATTGGTCATTAAGTAATACTTAAGAAGTGGCTTAGCAGTACTTAAATAAAGGATGATTTAAGTCAACTTTAAGTGAAAGTTAGTGAATTCGTCTCCAGCAACGTAATTGCAACGTCAATAGAAATAATTTCTGCGGCAACAGCAGCAGCTAATTCTCCTAGACTGTGACCAAGTACTAAATCAGGAGTTACACCAAAAGAGCGCCAAAGTTGAAGCAAACTGTATTCAATGCAAAATATTCCTAAAGAGCTGTCTAGGGATTTGTTAACCAATTCTTTCTCATCCTCTTCGAATATTAATTTCAGTACATCCTTTCCTAAATGTCTTTTAAACATGTTTGTTGAATAGTCCATCGAATTTCTAAATACGGAATGTGTATCATAAAGAATCTTTCCCATTTCTGAATATTGCGAGCCTTGGCCGGGAAAGAGAAATGCAATTTTCCTCCGATCTCCTCCATTTTTATTTGTGTTCTTGTAGTATAATTTACTTTCTATTTTTTCTGCAATTTCTTTTGCTGAAGTACCCCGAACAGCAAGTCTATGTGAGAAATGTGCTCGTCCAGTGTTAGCAGTGAAGCACATGTCATGTAAATTAATTTCAGTATTGTTATCCAGGGTGAGTTTGTATTTATCAAGTAAGTCATTCAAAGCAGTTTCGTTTTTAGCAGAAATAGTGAGTACATTCTGTGGACGTTCAAGTATATTTCCTGTTACATTATTGTTCCTAATTAAAGCTGAATTGTCTTCCAGCAAAATATGAACATTGGTTCCACTAATTCCAAAAGAACTAATTCCCGCAAGTAGTGGTTTACCGTCCACGTGTTCCCAATTAACTGGCAAATTTGGAATTACAGCTGGAATAGATTCTAAATCTATCTCAGGGTGCAAGCGAGTTAAATTTCGATGAGGTGGAATAATACCTTTGTTCATTGACAAAATGACTTTAATTAATCCAGCAACTCCAGCGGCTGCTTCAGCATGACCAATGTTGGTTTTTACGGAACCAATTGTAAGAGCAGATTTCCTATTTTTCCCGTAGACTTGAGCAATGGCAGAAATTTCAATGGGGTCTCCTTTAGCCGTACCTGTTCCATGAGCTTCAACGTAACTCACATCTAATGGATTTATTCCCGAAGAAGAAAGAGCCCTGCTTATGGAGAGTGCTTGTGAATTTTTGCTTGGTGTTCCAAAGCTACCTGAAGTTCCTTCTTGAGAAACTCCTGAACCCCGAAGTATTGCCAATACATTGTCACCATCCCTAACAGCATTCGAAAGTTTTTTAAGAATTAAAATTCCACAACCCTTGGCCCTGCCATAACCGTCTGCATGCTCATCAAAAGATTTGCAGCGACCGTCCTTTGAAAATACTGCTTCCATTGCTTTGTGGGTAAAAGGCTTAAGTAGCAAATGAATGCCACCAGCTATGGCTAACTCCGATTCTCCGTTCTTTAAACTTTGGCAAGCCAAATGAACGCTCATCATTGAAGAGGAACATGCAGAGTCAGTTGCCAAATTGCAACCGGTTAATCCCAAATAAAATGATATCCTGCCAGAAGCAGCTGCGTAAGAATTTCCCATATAATTTTACAGAACAAGTTCCTCAAAATTGCTGTCCTTTAGAATCATTTTATGATAATCGTTACTCCATATTCCAATGAAAACTCCTGTGTTAGTCTCAGCCAAA
The DNA here is from genome assembly GCA_020352615.2 of Yoshiicerus persimilis. Taxonomy (NCBI): domain Eukaryota; kingdom Metazoa; phylum Arthropoda; class Collembola; order Entomobryomorpha; family Tomoceridae; genus Yoshiicerus; species Yoshiicerus persimilis. The sequence goes on from CM036940.2 coordinate 99,940,632, forward strand.
CTCAATGGATTTATTGCAGCATTTTCTAATGCTTTCCATGATAATTCGAGAAGCATACGTTGTTGTGGGTCCATAAACTCCGCTTCTCGAGGACTAATGCCAAAAAACTTACTGTCAAATTCGTCAATAGGACTTTTTAAAAATCCGCCGAAGGTATTGCCAAATTCAGATCCCTCTAGATGCCACAGCCTGTCTTCTGGAACTTTAGAAATTCCTTCTTCACCTTCAAATATTAGCTTCCAAAATTCTTCAATGTCATCAGCACCAGCAAATTTGCAACTCATGCCAATTACAGCTACGTCGCTTTTGTTGTTCTCCATTACGCTTGGTGAATGTTTCTATAGAACATAATTACCACATTCATGAGCACAACTTTTGAAATCGTAGCTAAAAGTATAAGCTTTTCAATGCCAAATTTACGAAACCGTCAAAACATTTAATTTAACCAAAAATGACAATCAATCACCTAGTGTGTAAATCAATTTGCGGAATAACTCAGTCGCTTTCAAAATAACGGAGGAAATAGAATATCAGACTATTTTTATCTATCAGAATATCAAAAAACCAACAGTAAAGAAAAAAATTTCACATCTCTTTGATGGTTAAAAATAGTTAAGTTTTGCGAAACAAACATCGACAATTCTGTTAGCAGACTTTTCATTGCACCTCATATTATGTCGAAACAAAAAACCTGAAACTTCAATTGAGCGTTTACATTATTAACTAATTTAACCCTTGGAACAATACTCCCGGTGTCTTAACCGGGTTGAAATTTAATAGTACTCTTAAAATATTCAAGTATTTCATTTAATTGTTTACGATTAGTATTTCGGGAAAACGAAATGTTTTTTAATGTAATTGGGGTATGATATATTGTAGAAATAGAAAAACATGTCCCAGTCGAGATTGAAAACTTAAAGGTATTAGATGGATACGGTAACGAAATTAAGGTGTACCTATACTGGTCACGATGATGAAATTAGAAATAATGATCAGCTTACTACTCCAGATTGTGAATTTATAAAGTGTGAAAGCAGAGAAACGTTGGTTTTGATAACATAAGTATGAATACGTCAATGAGAATACCATTTTCGAATCATTCTAATCGGTCTGTATTCCCTATGTTTTAATTGATGCCCAGGGTTGCACCGCTTTAATTATTTTCCTACTTTTCTTTGTAAATATTCTTGTCCCATAATCTAAATCCGAGAGGTTACTAAACTTATATTACTTTTCCCTATTTCCAAGGTTAGGATAATTGGTGGGAAACATTGAAATGATCCGTGATAGTGTACCGTCGAAATCAAGTCTTCGGACTCTTGATTTCGACTTGATTTCGACTTGATTTCGACGATAATGATGACTTGACTTGAAATCAGTGTGAGATTGTAATTTATATTACCCATAAAAGCAAGATTTGATTAAAATCAACGCTTGTTTTTCAGGGAAATTGCCTCACTGGAATAAATAAATTTTTTGAAAACTAAAATTAAATGAATCCACCACATCGAAATGAAATTTTATTTGTATTCTTAACACGAGATACTTGGTTTTGTAAAAATAAATGCAGTGGTTTCAAAATGATATCACATTTATAAATATAACTGAGTGCTTGCTGCCTGCGAAAGTCAGATTCGTCACGATACGTTTTCTAATTATGCTCCCTAATGTACACATTGGTAAGCTTTGCTAACGCAATTTCAAATTTTATTTTATTTAGCCAATCACTTGGCTTATTTTAACATTTTTTGAATAGATTACGTTAAGTCCTCTTTGCCAGTGCAATTCAGAGGCAGTTAGGATTTTCATTTTTCAAAGGAACAAATATTATGCATTAATGTGCTTTGATGGTTCAATACGGTATGGTATAATAAGTATTTATTAAAGTCCACTATTAATTGACAAAGAACCAGTATTTAAGTAGGATTCGAAATAAAATTACAATTTGTGTATTTCTGCATGCAGCAAGAATAATCAACAATAATATAATAATTAACGTAAGTGTTTAATACTTTTTAAGCACACTTATTTTATTGGCATAATGGTAATTATGAGATACTTATTGATTTTTCCAATTCCTTTGTGATAGACAACGATATTTCGTTTGTGTCTTCAGCCGTTGCTATATTTTCGTTGATTAAGATTGAAAGATGCAAATAATCTTGATATCCCACACAGTAAATTGCAATTGCTGTAAAATATAAATATAATTTTAAAGAACACAGAGTAATAATTTAAAGAGAATTTGACTTACGATTATTTCCATCTGGAATTCCTGAGGAACTGTTGAAGTGCAAAACTACTTCGTCAAACAATGTTAATGGAAGACAGGCTATTCGGGAGAAGACTACAGTGGTGTATATATTTCTCCTTAATGCGCTAACCATAAAATGTGGTAAAGAACCAAATAGTTTTATTGCATATTCGGAAAAAATCTGGGATTGATCTGTTAGCTGTCTAGCTGTAAGCATCTCTCTGTTCTTCGCTCTTCATGTTATATTTATTCACTAGCCTAAATCTAATCAACTCCTTTATACGCTTAAAATTAAATATTGTGTGAGTGTTCTGTTCACTAATTATTAACAAATAATATATATTAAGTTAATCAAGATATTGTTTATATCTGGATTTTTACTTAAGTTTTATTTCCCAAAATCGATATGGTTTTCATCCCAATTTTCTACATGTAAAAGCTTGGAAATAAGTAAGTACTAATTAATATGTTATACAGAATATATTAGACCAATGTAATTGTACTAATCATATACATAAAATGTACGTTTTGACAATTTCACAATTATAAAATACAAAAATAACATCTGTATGCCAGTGTTGGAATTTGTTATTTTCAAAAGTATTCTATATGTTATATATGTTATATTATAATGTTATATTTATCTAGAAAATACCTGATAAATTGTATGCAGTCAATTTCATCAAATTTTTCAATAATTGTATTTCACATATATTCTTCAATACACGTCATTGTTAACAAATAGGCATAATAGTAAAACGAAGGACGTGACGTGTAAATGGAGGAGTATTGGAATGTCGGAATGTGTACTGTCGTAAATAGCACAACATGCTCATAAGTAGGTTCAGTACACATAATTTGCTACTTATAATTATTATAACGTCATATCACAACTCTGATCTTCAGTACATTCTGTGCTAAAAATCTTACGTTTACCTCTATATACCACACCAATTCTTATTTTTCAATTTCTACACTTATTATTTTAGCACCTCCTTAAGGTTGTGAGAACAAAAGGGTCTCACGTAAAACAGTGTCAGTAACCAATCTGAATTTGCTTACCTACCCTCTGTAAGGTTATTTGAAGAAAAATTCAATTTCTTTGAATTTAATAGTTCAAATGTAAAACAAAGTACCAGTCAGCCTGGCCCATCTTTGACAAAATTTATTTTGTTGCAAACTCTTTACTTCCAGACTATGTCTTTAAGTGATAAAATGTGGCGATTCGCATGTCAAGAACTAAATACATATGAACAATTGTAATTATTGTGAAATATATTAATTAATGAATGAATAATAATTACTATAATGGGAAAATGTCATGAAATAATCTAATAATTACTGTAAGGTAAAAATGTCGTGAAATAATTTAATAATTACTGTAATGAAAAAATGTCATGAAATAACTTAATAACTACTGCAATGGAAAAAATTTTATGAAAAAATTTAATAACTACTGCAATGGTAAAAATGTTATGAAATAATTTAATAACTACTGCAATGGTAAAAATGTCATGAAAGAACTTGATAACTACTGTAATGGTAAAAATGTCATGAAATAATTTAATAACTACTGTAATGGTAAAAATGTCATGAAATAACTTAATAACTACTGCAATGGTAAAGTCATGAAATAATTTAATAACTACTGTAATGATAAAAATATAATGTAAGCGTTAACTATAATGGCAGCTAACAGATCAATCCCCCGGGTTTCGGATTTGGGTACCAATCTGTGAGGAAGTCGGCAATGTGGGTATCCCACCCTTTGCAAAAGCTCGGTCGTAGGTCCGCGGCTCTCAATGAGTCCGGTTAGCCACCCTACATAATTACTCACACGCTATGGGTTGTGAACCCCCGGCACAAAGGTAATTGCTTTTTTACCACCCGCAGATTCCTGCTCAACACCGAATCCTGGTGTTATGCTAAGTATAAACTATGCTTTAAGTGTTATTTACTAATAATAATATATAAATTGTAACTGTGTTGTAAAGGCCAATGGCTAAATCAATTATACAGTTGAATAAATTCTATTCTATTCTATTCTATTCTATTCTATTCGGAAAAAAGTTGAACAATTCCGTCTTGCGATCGAATGACTTCATTTTTAATAAACTGCAACCTTTCTGCAGAGGTAGTTTTGCCAACGGGAAGATTGATTTCCACCACGTCACTGAAAAAATTCAAATATGGCAAATTTCGATAAAGAACTAGGTACCATTTTCCAAAGATTTGTTCTTCCACGAAAAAATTTGATTTTTTTATATGTTGTAGTCTTTAAAATGGCGAACAATTTTGACCCTTCCAATTTTTTTTCCTAACTCACTTAGTTTTACCTCCAAAAATCATCAAAGGTCAGCATTTTTCAATGTTGAAATATATATTTGACTAAAATTTAATCCTTCCATGCAAATGAATGATATCCGCAGGAAAGAGAATGTCTGCGGACTAATGAAAGTCGCAGGCGGCCAATATATATGCAAATGAAAGTCGCAGGCGGCTAATATATATGCAAATGAAAGTCGCAGGCGGCTAAAATATGTGCATTCACCCTACAGATTGTCTTAGATATTTTTGAAGAGAAAATATCTTAATATCTATAAATTTAAATAAGGTAATGCAATTACCTCGAAGTTAGCCAGATAGTGAGTCTGAGTTGCTGCTTTACTCGTCGTTGGTAAATATATAATACATATGTAACTGAGGTATATGTATCTTAAAATAAGTGACAACTATGTAGTCAATATTACAAGTATTAGACGTTTATATCTAAGCGTATGTATATTAATATTATGTTAAGTAGTATCAGGAGTAGTAAGGCTTAACAGATTACGATTACAGTATTTACATGGTACTAAAAGCGTATGCCGCCACTAAGTCCGGCGAAGAAGGAACACCAAAATTCCGAACGGAATCTCCGGAAAATCCGAAATAACTGCTAAACTTATGAATAACCGATAACTAGTAGTACACTGATAGCTTACCCAGTCAAAATAACATATTTTGATACACAATACACTGAAATTTAATAAGGTTTAACGTACTTAATTAGCGATCGAATAATATAAGCTATTACAATTTCTACCCGTGTTCGACGAAGCAGCAACTCAGACTGTGGTAAGCAACACTCCAATTATTCCACTGTGGGTCAGAATTCGTTTCTTGGCATATATTGTAGGACACAGAATCAGTTTCTTCATACTAAAATCCCACAGTCCCTATTTTAAAGTACTGGCTACTTTAAAATACGTATCAATGAGATCCAATATTCCTTTTGTTAAGATCGTAAATTTTCTAATGTATTAAAGTGCAATATGTTATTAGGTTTATGAATTCACGGAACTATTTGCAATACAAAAGTATAGATACAGCTAAATAATATTTTTACTTTGGTGTTCCGTTTTGCTGACTTGGTAATAACGTCCTAAACACAACTGAGGTGAATTCCTGTTCTTGAAATACAAACTGTGGTTTTATGAACACTAAACGCTTTAAAGTTTGTCCACGTATGAATGTCTGCAGTAATATCGCTAATGTATATTCTATTCTAGGAATTGTGAAATTTAATTTGCTAAAAGGCTTTACAGTCTGATTTCACCATTGCTCTATTTCTAAGGTTCTCAGTATGAATACAGTAAAACATCTTTTGCCAAGCTCCAGTATATGCGGCATTAAAAATTACAAACATATAATAATAATACTAGTATTAATAACAATAACGTAAAATACATAATTATATTTAATTTTTATGCGCAAGCGAATCGCAGTTTCATTATGTTTAGAAACAGAAGTTATAAATCTTGGAGGTTGTCTTTTATTGAGTCTAAAAATATCCGCAAGCTAAAGTGTCACTGTAAGTTTTAGTGTCCATTTCTTAAGAAAAAATGTGATGTACTAATGGGTGTCAATACAAGCTTGGTCAATTTACAACCGAGTTTGGGCTCCAGTTTGCAGAAAAAGAGCACCTATACATGCTATTGATGAAGAGTTGTGCAATACTAGACATTCTTCGTACAATGTAGAGGGTGTAAATATATTAAGGTGGACCCCTCTAACCTTCCTGTGTTATTTTCGTATTTTTCCCTATGTTACAGTTCCAAATCCCAGAAAAGTTGAAAATTCAACCTTGTTCGATTATTACGAAAAATACAGGACAAATCACTCATGTAACATGCATTGCAATTTATATTCCATAAATACTTCCCCACAGAGTCAACTCAATGTATTAAAAACTCCAACCACCTGCATAAAAATGCTCTTAATTTTCCCTTTGTTCAAGCAAAACTTACGTAATTCTAAACTTATATTATTAAATATTTTAAAACATAACTTACTCCAGAAAACAGTTCCCATCTTTTTCAACACAATCAGACAAAGAAGCAATTCATAGTATTATTACAAGTTGTACATTTAAAAGGTACGTCTAAAGCGCCGCTCACTTGGGAATGGAGGACCACGAGGACTATTCCAAGAAACACCTGATTTAAGGAGTCTTGAATTTCTCTCCTTAATCCAATCCTTTCTTTCCTTAATTCTATCGAATTAAAGACAGAAGAAGGAGATATTCGAATCAGAAGATGATCTACAGAAAATCCGCAACACTACAAGAAGTAGTGTTGCGGATTGAATTTTTTAGTTTGGGGGAAAAAAACGTGAAAAACTTTGTTTTGAAATTTTAATTTGACTTTTTTTGGCAATTTTGAATTTGAAGATGACAGGTGTAATCAAAGAGTTGTTATTAAATTCATCTGTCACGTAAACATTTTAGGAAACTGCAATTTGAATTTGCTGTTATTAGATGATGTGGAGAAGTTCCATTTTAGAATTTGCAACTTACTTCTCACACCAATCATTTGTCATTCGAAAAAATGTGGTTTCTTCAACACCTTCACTAAAGTAATTGTGAGGTAATCGTGAGTAGAGCGTTGCCGGGGCGCAATTTCGGCGCCCATGCCCGCCCATGCCCATTATCACTTGACATTAGCGCCCATGCCCGCCCATGCCCATTATCACTTGACATTAGCGCCCATGCCCAGCCCATCCGCATTTTTCTTGCGCCCATGCCCGCCCATGCCCATTTCGAGTTAAAGGAACCCGCCCATGGGCGGCCATCAAAATGTACAATGTACACAAAACTTGAACACCGCGCGAAAAATTAAGCCCTCATTCCAACCAAATCAGGTTGTTTGATTGCATTGTATTTTTATTTGCATTTACTCTTTTACTCTCATATTTGCAATCATGGCGATTCAAGGAGTGAATACTTGTTGAAGACGTATATGTGTACACAGCATAACAATCCTTGCAAGCAACGAATTACATTTCTGATAAAACTTTTTCCAAACAGCTGATCGGGACCCTTTTCATCTTTTTTTATTAGTTGTACTGCTTCATTTTTTTGCGAAAAAGTTTTCCTATGTCGTCCTTTTTTAAGGCATAAGCCCTTTGTACTACTTCATTGGGGACTGACTCGGCGCCGAGAAGATTTAACCCCGAGGAGGACAAGAACAGTAGACTCATTATATTGAGTGTTTTTTGAACGAGAAAATAAAATCATGAAATGAATGAATAAATGAAAATCTATACACAATTTGTAATGTAGAAAGTAAACAAGCTAAGCAACAATTTAGGTATCAGTTGTCGACATTGTAGAGCTGTTCTTCTCCTTCCGCTTCACAATATTTTGTAATTCCCTCGCATAGCAATTATTGGTATGACGCAGCAATCTGTCTTATATGTGTATGTATTTGTATTGTATACTTGCAAAATTGTAATGTTGGAAGTCGGCATTCCTGCTGGCTGATGAGCGCTCATGGGCGCCCAATTGCCCATAGATTTTTGAAGGCGCCCATGCCCGCCCATGCCCATTAATCCAAAAATTATGAGCGCCCATGCCCGCCCTTGCCCAATGGGCTGCCCATGCCCCGACAATTCTCAAATCGTGAGTGATGATGCAGAAAAACTTTGTTTGAAGACAAATTGATTTGAGATCCCTAATTAAGTTCAGAAGAAACAGGGATATACCTTGTGATCAATCAACTATTTGATTATCGAAAAACAACTGTAGTGAAACTTTGTGGAGGCAACATTGTCCTACATTTCGCAGAATGTGCCTAAACCAAAATTAAAAAGATTGAAGTTGTTTTCAATTACGCGAGCTTTTACAATTGGGAACAGTGCGATTGAAAATAGAGAATCTATATTTAAAAGGAGTGCCCTTTACAGAAAAGAATATGATGGAAACCGAACACATTACTTCTGTGCTAGCAAGCTTAGATTTTTTCTCATTAAGGAACGCATTAGCTATTGAGTTGGTGTGTAGTTTAGAGAAAACGGAAATTGTGGATAAAAAATTCTTTTTCTGACCATCACTCACTTGCGATTAATTAATGAATGAGTTCGAAGAATGCAGATGATATGACTAATGTGAGGCATAACTTGGTACGTTATGGTTATTTCCTTTTAGAATTTGCATGTGCAGAAGAATTGGTGCACTTAAACATTAACTGTTTTGTTCTTGATGAAGTAGCCGAATATTTATTAACCAGCTATTACTATTATTATTATAATCACTTAAAACCAAATGAATAAACTGCATTCAATTTATTTTCTCCATTAATTAGGTGAAATAAATAATTATATTGCTTTCCAGTGTTGTTTTGAAGTAGAAGTTTATGTACAATTGAATTAAGGTAACTAGTTTACATAATTTATGCTATATTTCAGTTAAACTTTGCATCATAAGGAAAATTAACCGTAAATTTAATTTCTCTTGTTTGAGACAGAATTATTTCACTCTGTCCTATTTTGGTAAACTATCGCTTGCAGGCTGAAATAGTCTTTTCATCTTTTGTGTGCTCAAATTTTTTCCTGTGTTCAGATCGATCCCGATCCCAGATCGGATCGGGGTCGGATCGCTCAAATTTTTTTGGTGGACAAGATCGGATCGGGATCGGATCGGTAAATTTATTTGGTGGACAAGATCGGATCGGGATCGAATCGGGAATTTTTTTTTGATAAACAAGATCGGATCGGATCGGATCGCTCAAATTTTTTTGATATACCACATCGGATCGGATCGGATCGCTCAATTTTTTTTAACAGACAGGACCGGATCGGATCGGTCGAATGTTTTGTAGTATGTAAATGGGATCGGATCGCCGATCCCCCAAGTTTCAAGTCTGCACATAATGGGAAGTATGTCTTCAAAAATTACCTTTGTTATTGATTTTGATTTCGGGCAACCCACAGAGGAACCCCATCACCTCCAGGGCATTGATACATGAAATATCCACCGGCCTGGAAATTCCCACAGTATTTCAAAATAAATCCTGTTTTTTGGAAATAACTGCGCATATCTGTAAAATTACGTAATATGTCTAGATTATAAATTTTGGAAAAGCGTACGTAAAAAGGTGGGATTGTTCAACATTTAGCACTTGGTGAAAACTTTGAAAAAAGAAGTAAGCAATGTTGACATAAAACCCGAACCAATGAAAATGGTTGAATTTTAATTCAGATGTTAATGTACACTGTGTAAATAAACTAAAGTAACCCGCTGTACCAGAAGAACCAGAGATAGTACAGCAAAACTGTTTACACCATTCGAAAGCCAGTACAAAGTTACATTGAAATCCAAGTTTTCATCAAAATCATGTAGAAGGTAAGCGGGTCAAATAATTCGGTGAAAAGAAAAAGTAGAAAAATATGCCCAGTTCACGGCCGGAAAAATAATTTTTTTGAAAAAATATTTTCCCAGCGGCAATCCGTGTTATATGAGTGATTTTTTCTGAAGTTTTCATAATAATCGAACAACGTTGAATTTTCAACTTTTCTGTCCTGGAATGTGAAAGAAAATTCCAGGAAAGTCGAAAATTTAACCATATTCGATTATTATGAAAATTTCAGGAAAAATCACTCATATAACACGGATTTCCACTGTGAAAATATTTTTTCAAAAAAATTATTTTTCCGGCCGTGAAAAATCCGAATCACCGAAAACTGGGCATATTTTTCTACTTTTTCTTTTCACCGAATTATTTGACCCGCTTACCTTCTGCCGATTTTGATGAAAACTTGGATTTCAATGTAACTTTGTACTGGCTTTCGAATGGTGTAAACAGTTTTGCTGTGTTGTGTCAGTGTTAGTGTTAAAATATCTTTTACAGTAAGCAGTGTGAACATATTTTGCAGAAGTTTATTATGTCAGTACCTTAAAAGTTTTCTATTTCTGTACTTCACAGAATATAGTTTTCATTTCGTCAACAAAAGCAGCGGGATAATTCTCAGAATAATATTACGAAATACGTGTTCGTAAATAGATGTGTTCGTAAACACTTACTTCACAGGAGCATATAATGTGGAATTGACGTTCAAATTCGAAGATGGTGCCAATTGCTGAACACAAGCATAAACTGCAATTTATGTTTGGCGACTGTCGCCTAACTTCGCGTCGGCTGTCGCCCAACTTCGCGTCGGCCGTCGCCTAACTTTGCGTCGGCCGTCGCCTAACTTTGCGTCGGCCGTCGCCTAACTTTGCGTCGGCCGTCGCCTAACTTTGCGTCGGCCGTCGCCTAACTTTGCGTCGGCCGTCGCCTAACATTGCGTCGGCCGTCCCCTAACTTTGCGTCGGCCGTCGCCTAACTTCGCGTCGGCCGTCGCCTAACTTCGCGTCGCCTTCGCCTAACTTTGCGTCGGCTTCGCCTAACTTTGCGTCGCCTTCGCCTAACTTTGCGTCGCCTTCGCCTAACTTTGCGTCGCCTTCGCCTAACTTTGCGTCGCCTTCGCTTAACTTCGCGGATGCCGTCGCCTAACTTCGCGTCGGCTGGCGCTTAACTTTGCGGCGCCCGTCGACCAACTTCCAGGGCAAATATTCGCCTAACTTCGCGTCGGCTGTCGCCTAACTTCGCCTCGGCCGTCGCTTAACTTCGCGTCGGCCGTCGCCTAATTTCGCGTCGGCGTCGCCAAACTTCACGGACCCTTATATTTTTCGCACCACACTCCAACGGCCATAATGCCAGCCTGGCAATCTATGGGAGTAATATATGGATGAGCCATGTAATTCCCTTTGTTTGATCGATTGAGAAATCGTATAGCCACCAAATGACTATAAAATGTAATAAACCATTGCAAAACGGATATAAGACAATAGCGGAAGTAAAAATGTATTTATTCAAAAAGGTTCGAATTTATTTGAATTTTTTAAAAAACATTTCGAATTTATTTGAATTTATTGAAACCATTTCGAATTTATAAGATTTTATTCAAAAACTTTGAATTTATTTGATTTTTTTCAAAAAAGTTCGAGTTTATTTGAATTTATTCAAAACATTTCAAATTTATTTGAATTTATTCCAAAAACTTCGAATTTATTTGAATTTATTCAAAAAATTTCGATTTTTTTTTGATTTTATTCAAAGCCTACGAATTTATTTGACGTTATTCAAAACATTTCGAATTTATTTGATTTTATTCAAAAAAGTTCTAATTTATTTGAATTTATTCAAAACATTTCGAATTTTTTTGATTAATTTCAAAAGCTTCGAATTTATTTGAATTTATTCAAAACATTTCGAATTTATTTGAATTTATTCAAAACTTATTGGAATTAATTCAAAACATTTCGAGTTTATTTGAATTAATTCAAAACATTTCGAATTTATTTGAATTTATTCAAAACATTTCGAATTTGTTTGATTTTATTCAAAACATGTCGAAATTATTAGATTTTATTCAGAAACTTCGAATTTATTTGAATTTATTCAAAAATTTCGAATTTATTTGATTTTATTCAAAAAAGTTCGAATTTATTTGATTTTATTCAAAAAAGTTCGAATTTATTTGATTTTATTCAAAACATTTCAAATTTATTTGAATTTATTCCAAAAACTTCGAATTTATTTGAATTTATTCAAAAAATTTCGATTTTTTTTGATTTTATTCAAAGGCTACGAATTTATTTGACTTTATTCAAAGAATTTCGATTTTTTTTTGATTTTATTCAAAAGCTACGAATTTATTTGACTTTATTCAAAACATTTCGAATTTATTTGATTTTATTCAAAAAAGTTCTAATTTATTTGAATTTATTCAAAACATTTCGAATTTATTTGATTGATTTCATAAGCTTCGAATTTATTTGAATTTATTCAAAACATGTCGAAATTATTTGAATTTATTCAAAACATGTCGAAATTATTTGAATTTATTCAAAACATGTCGAAATTATTTGAATTTATTCAAAACATGTCGAAATTATTAGATTTTATTCAGAAACTTCAAATTTATTTGAATTTATTGAAACCATTTCGAAAACATTAGATTTTATTCAGAAACTTCGAATTTATTTGAATTAATTCAAAACATTTGGAATTTATTTGAATTTATTCAAAACATTTCGAATTTATTTGACTTTATTCAAAACATTTCGAATTTACTTGATTTTATTCAAAAAAGTTTGAATTTATTTGAATTTATTCAAAACTTTTCGAATTTATATGAATTTATTCAAAACATGTCGAAATTATTTGAATTTATTCAAAACATGTCGAAATTATTTGAAATTATTCAAAACATGTCGAAATTATTTGAATTTATCCAAAACATGTCGAAATTATTTGAATTTATTCAAAACATGTCGAAATTAATAGTTTTTATTCAGGAACTTCGAATTTATTTGATTTTCTTCAAAATAGTTCTAATTTATTTGAATTTATTCAAAACATTTAGAATTTATTTGAATTTATTCAAAACATTTAGAATTTATTTGAATTTATTCAAAACATTTAGAATTTATTTGAATTTATTCAAAACATTTCGAATTTATTTAAATTTGTTGAAACCATTTCGAATTTATTTGACTTCATTCAAAACATTTCGAATTTACTTGATTTTATTCAAAAAAGTTCGAATTCATTTGATTTTATTCAAAAAAGTTCGAATTTATTTGAATTTATTCAAAACTTTTCGAATTTATTTGTATTTATTCAAAACATGTCGGAATTATTTGAATTTATTCAAAACATGTCGAAATTATTAGATTTTATTCAGAAACTTCGAATTTATTTGAATTTATTCAAAACATGTCGAAATTATTAGATTTTATTCAGAAACTTCGAATTTATTTGAATTTATATTTTATTCAAAACATTTCGAATTTACTTCATTTTATTCAAAACATTTCGAATTTACTTCATTTTATTCAAAAGCTACGAATTAATTTAAATTTATTCAAAACATTTCGAATGTACTTCATTTTATTTAAAAGCTACGAATTTATTTGAATTTATTCAAATCAATTCTTCATTATTTTAATTTATTCAAAAGATGACGTATACTGGTCACCAGTGCAGACTACGACATATAATGGTCGCCATTCAGACTACGACATATAATGGTCGCCAGTCAGACTACGACATGTAGTGATCGCCAGTAAGACTGCGACATGTAGTGGTCACTAGTGAAGACTACGACACATACCACAACATACACACAACATCAGCAATATAACACGTAACATGTGTTTGGACATAAACGAGGTTAAAGGTCAGAACGGTGTGACCGATTGACACCATTTTTAAAAGATGACCTACAAATAGTCCCTAGAAGACCCACTGCAGGTTTCATCAAAATATTTCAATGGGTTCGGGAGAGCTAACTAACTAACAGATAGACAGACATCCCGAAAACATACAATAGCTTCCGCTATTGAATAAATGGGTAATACAACTCTCTTCTCTGTATTGTATTTTGTCTCTTGTTCCCAATAAACAAGACGAGAGTCAAGAGAACATTTCTAACCAAGTGGAATATCTTTACCTCCCTGTAAGTGTTAAAATATCTTTTACAGTAAGCAGTGTGAACATATTTTGCAGAAGTTTATTATGTCAGTACCTTAAGAGTTTTCTATTTCTGTACTTCACAGAATATAGTTTTCATTTCGTCAACAAAAGCAGCGGGATAATTCTCAGAATAATATTACGAAATACGTGTTCGTAAATAGATGTGTTCGTAAACAAGTTTTATATGAATTACTCGGTGCAACCCCACATTCACATTACTACCACTACTGCCTTATATTCCTCGCACCACACTCCAACGGCCATAATGCCAGCCTGGCAATCTATGGGGGTAATCTATGGATGAGCCATGCAATTCCCTTTGTTTGATCGATTGAGAAATCGTATAGCAACCAAATGACTATAAAATGTAATAAACCATTGCAAAACGGATATAAGACAATAGCGGAAGTAAAAATGTATTTATTCAAAAAGGTTCGAATTTATTTGAATTTTTTAAAAAACATTTCGAATTTATTTGAATTTATTGAAAACATTTCGAATTTATAGGATTTTATTCAAAAACTTTGAATTTATTTGATTTTATTCAAAAAAGTTCGAATTTACTTGGATTTATTCAAAAAATTTCAAATTTATTTGAAGTTATTCCAAAAACTTTGAATTTATTTGAATTTATTCAAAAAATTTCGATTTTATTTGATTTTATTCAAAAAAGTTTGAATTTATTTGATTTTATTCAAAACAGTTTGTATTTATTTGATTTTATTCAAAACATGTCGAAATTATTAGATTTTATTCAGAAACTTCTAATTTATTTGATTTTATTCAAAAAAGTTTGAATTTATTTGATTTTATTCAAAAAAGTTTGAATTTATTTGATTTTATTCAAAAAAATTCGAATTTATTTGATTTTATTCAAACAAATTCGAATTCATTTGAATTCATTCAAAAAAGTTCGAATTTATTTGAATTTATTCAAAACTTTTCGAATTTATATGAATTTATTCAAAACATGTCGAAATTATTTGAATTTATTCAAAACATGTCGAAATTATTTGAATATATTCAAAACATGTCGAAATTATTAGATTTTATTCAGGAACTTCGAATTTATTTGATTTTATTCAAAAGAGTTCTAATTTATTTGATTTTATTCAAAAGAGTTCTAATTTATTTGATTTTATTCAAAAGAGTTCTAATTTATTTGAATTTATTCAAAACATTTAGAATTTATTTGAATTTATTCAAAACATTTAGAATTTATTTGAATTTATTCAAAACATTTAGAATTTATTTGAATTTATTCAAAACATTTAGAATTTATTTGAATTTATTCAAAACATTTCGAATTTATTTAAATTTATTCAAAACATTTCGAATTTATTTAAATTTATTGAAACCATTTCGAATTTATTTGACTTCATTCAAAACATTTCGAATTTACTTGATTTTATTCAAAAAAGTTTGAATTTATTTGAATTTATTCAAAACTTTTCGAATTTATTTGAATGTATTCAAAACATTTCGAATTTATTTGATTAATTTCAAAAGCTTCGAATTTATTTTAATTTATTATAAACATTTCGAATTTACTTCATTTTATTCAAAACATTTCGAATTTACTTCATTTTATTTAAAAGCTACGAATTTATTTGAATTTATTCAAATCAATTCTTAATTATTTTAATTTATTCAAAAGATGACGTATACTGGTCACCAGTGCAGACTACGACATATAATGGTCGCCATTCAGACTACGACATATAATGGTCGCCATTCAGACTACGACATATAATGGTCGCCAGTCAGACTACGACATGTAGTGATCGCCAGTAAGACTGCGACATGTAGTGGTCACTAGTGAAGACTACGACACATACCACAACATACACACAACATCAGCAATATAACACGTAACATGTGTTTGGACATAAACGAGGTTAAAGGTCAGAACGGTGTGACCGATTGACACCATTTTTAAAAGATGACCTACAAATAGTCCCTAGAAGACCCACTGCAGGTTTCATCAAAATATTCCAATGGGTTCGGGAGAGCTAACTAACTAACAGACAGACAGACATCCCGAAAACATACAATAGCTTCCGCTATTGAATAAATGGGTAATACAACTCTCTTCTCTGTATTGTATTTTGTCTCTTGTTCCCAATAAACAAGACGAGAGTCAAGAGAACATTTCTAACCAAGTGGAATATCTTTACCTCCCTGTAAGTGTTAAAATATCTTTTACAGTAAGCAGTGTGAACATATTTTGCAGAAGTTTATTATGTCAGTACCTTAAGAGTTTTCTATTTCTGTACTTCACAGAATATAGTTTTCATTTCGTCAACAAAAGCAGCGGGATAATTCTCAGAATAATATTACGAAATACGTGTTCGTAAATAGATGTGTTCGTAAACAAGTTTTATATGAATTACTCGGTGCAGCCACACATTCACATTACTACCACTACTGCCTTATATTCCTCGCACCACACTCCAACGGCCATAATGCCAGCCTGGCAATCTATGGGGGTAATCTATGGATGAGCCATGCAATTCCCTTTGTTTGATCGATTGAGAAATCGTATAGCAACCAAATGACTATAAAATGTAATAAACCATTGCAAAACGGATATAAGACAATAGCGGAAGTAAAAATGTATTTATTCAAAAAGGTTCGAATTTATTTGAATTTTTTAAAAAACATTTCGAATTTATTTGAATTTATTGAAAACATTTCGAATTTATAGGATTTTATTCAAAAACTTTGAATTTATTTGATTTTATTCAAAAAAGTTCGAATTTACTTGGATTTATTCAAAAAATTTCAAATTTATTTGAAGTTATTCCAAAAACTTTGAATTTATTTGAATTTATTCAAAAAATTTCGATTTTATTTGATTTTATTCAAAAAAGTTTGAATTTATTTGATTTTATTCAAAACAGTTTGCATTTATTTGATTTTATTCAAAACATGTCGAAAATATTAGATTTTATTCAGAAACTTCTAATTTATTTGATTTTATTCAAAAAAGTTCTAATTTATTTGAATTTATTCAAAACATTTCGAATTTTTTTGATTAATTTCAAAAGCTTCGAATTTATTTGAATTTATTAAAAACATTTCGAATTTACTTCATTTTATTCAAAACATTTCGAATTTACTTCATTTTATTCAAAACATTTCGAATTTACTTCATTTTATTTAAAAGCTACGAATTTATTTGAATTTATTCAAATCAATTCTTAATTATTTTAATTTATTCAAAAGATGACGTATACTGGTCACCAGTGCAGACTACGACATATAATGGTCGCCATTCAGACTACGACATATAATGGTCGCCAGTCAGACTACGACATGTAGTGATCGCCAGTAAGACTGCGACATGTAGTGGTCACTAGTGAAGACTACGACACATACCACAACATACACACAACATCAGCAATATAACACGTAACATGTGTTTGGACATAAACGAGGTTAAAGGTCAGAACGGTGTGACCGATTGACACCATTTTTAAAAGATGACCTACAAATAGTCCCTAGAAGACCCACTGCAGGTTTCATCAAAATATTCCAATGGGTTCGGGAGAGCTAACTAACTAACAGACAGACAGACATCCCGAAAACATACAATAGCTTCCGCTATTGAATAAATGGGTAATACAACTCTCTTCTCTGTATTGTATTTTGTCTCTTGTTCCCAATAAACAAGACGAGAGTCAAGAGAACATTTCTAACCAAGTGGAATATCTTTACCTCCCTGTAAGTGTTAAAATATCTTTTACAGTAAGCAGTGTGAACATATTTTGCAGAAGTTTATTATGTCAGTACCTTAAGAGTTTTCTATTTCTGTACTTCACAGAATATAGTTTTCATTTCGTCAACAAAAGCAGCGGGATAATTCTCAGAATAATATTACGAAATACGTGTTCGTAAATAGATGTGTTCGTAAACAAGTTTTATATGAATTACTCGGTGCAGCCACACATTCACATTACTACCACTACTGCCTTATATTCCTCGCACCACACTCCAACGGCCATAATGCCAGCCTGGCAATCTATGGGGGTAATCTATGGATGAGCCATGCAATTCCCTTTGTTTGATCGATTGAGAAATCGTATAGCAACCAAATGACTATAAAATGTAATAAACCATTGCAAAACGGATATAAGACAATAGCGGAAGTAAAAATGTATTTATTCAAAAAGGTTCGAATTTATTTGAATTTTTTAAAAAACATTTCGAATTTATTTGAATTTATTGAAAACATTTCGAATTTATAGGATTTTATTCAAAAACTTTGAATTTATTTGATTTTATTCAAAAAAGTTCGAATTTACTTGGATTTATTCAAAAAATTTCAAATTTATTTGAAGTTATTCCAAAAACTTTGAATTTATTTGAATTTATTCAAAAAATTTCGATTTTATTTGATTTTATTCAAAAAAGTTTGAATTTATTTGATTTTATTCAAAACAGTTTGTATTTATTTGATTTTATTCAAAACATGTCGAAATTATTAGATTTTATTCAGAAACTTCGAATTTATTTCATTTTATTCAAAAAAGTTCGAATTTATTTGAATTTATTCAAAACATGTCGAAATTATTTGAATTTATTCAAAACATGTCGAATTTATTTGAATTTATTCAAAACAGTTCGAATTTATTTGATTTTATTCAAAAAAGTTTGAATTTATTTGATTTTATTCAAAAAAGTTTGAATTTATTTGAATTTAGTCAAAACTTTTCGAATTTATATGAATTTATTCAAAACATGTCGAAATTATTTGAATTTATTCAAAACATGTCGAAATTATTTGAATTTATTCAAAACATGTCGAAATTATTTGAAAATATTCAAAACATGTCGAAATTAATAGTTTTTATTCAGGAACTTCGAATTTATTTGATTTTATTCAAAAGAGTTCTAATTTATTTGAATTTATTCAAAATATTTAGAATTTATTTGAATTTATTCAAAACATTTCGAATTTATTTAAATTTATTGAAACCATTTCGAATTTATTTGACTTCATTCAAAACATTTCGAATTTACTTGATTTTATTCAAAAAAGTTTGAATTTATTTGAATTTATTCAAAACTTTTCGAATTTATATGAATTTATTCAAAACATGTCGAAATTATTTGAATTTATTCAAAACATGTCGAAATTATTTGAATTTATTCAAAACACTTCAAATTTACTTCATTTTATTCAAAACATTTCGAATTTACTTCATTTTATTCAAAACATTTCGAATTTACTTCATTTTATTCAAAACATTTCGAATTTACTTCATTTTATTCAAAACATTTCGAATTTACTTCATTTTATTCAAAAGCTACGAATTTATTTGAATTTATTCAAATCAATTCTTAATTATTTTAATCTATTCAAAAGATGACGTATACTGGTCACCAGTGCAGACTACGACATATAATGGTCGCCATTCAGACTACGACATATAATGGTCGCCAGTCAGACTACGACATGTAGTGATCGCCAGTAAGACTGCGACATGTAGTGGTCACTAGTGAAGACTACGACACATACCACAACATACACACAACATCAGCAATATAACACGTAACATGTGTTTGGACATAAACGAGGTTAAAGGTCAGAACGGTGTGACCGATTGACACCATTTTTAAAAGATGACCTACAAATAGTCCCTAGAAGACCCACTGCAGGTTTCATCAAAATATTTCAATGGGTTCGGGAGAGCTAACTAACTAACAGACAGACAGACATCCCGAAAACATACAATAGCTTCCGCTATTGAATAAATGGGTAATACAACTCTCTTCTCTGTATTGTATTTTGTCTCTTGTTCCCAATAAACAAGACGAGAGTCAAGAGAACATTTCTAACCAAGTGGAATATCTTTACCTCCCTGTAAGTGTTAAAATATCTTTTACAGTAAGCAGTGTGAACATATTTTGCAGAAGTTTATTATGTCAGTACCTTAAGAGTTTTCTATTTCTGTACTTCACAGAATATAGTTTTCATTTCGTCAACAAAAGCAGCGGGATAATTCTCAGAATAATATTACGAAATACGTGTTCGTAAATAGATGTGTTCGTAAACAAGTTTTATATGAATTACTCGGTGCAGCCCCACATTCACATTACTACCACTACTGCCTTATATTCCTCGCACCACACTCCAAAGGCCATAATGCCAGCCTGGCAATCTATTGGAGTAATCTATGGATGAGCCATGCAATTCCCTTTGTTTGATCGATTGAGAAATCGTATAGCAACCAAATGACTATAAAATGTAATAAACCATTGCAAAACGGATATAAGACAATAGCGGAAGTAAAACAAATGTATTTATTCAAAAAGGTTCGAATTTATTTGAATTTTTTTAAAAACATTTCGAATTTATTTAAATTTGTTGAAACCATTTCGAATTTATTTGACTTCATTCAAAACATTTCGAATTTACTTGATTTTATTCAAAAAAGTTCGAATTCATTTGATTTTATTCAAAAAAGTTCGAATTTATTTGAATTTATTCAAAACTTTTCGAATTTATTTGTATTTATTCAAAACATGTCGGAATTATTTGAATTTATTCAAAACATGTCGAAATTATTATATTTTATTCAGAAACTTCGAATTTATTTGAATTTCTTCAAAACATGTCGAAATTATTAGATTTTATTCAGAAACTTCGAATTTATTTGAATTTATTCAAAACATTTCGAATTTATTTGATTAATTTCAAAAGCTTCGAATTTATTTTAATTTATTAAAAACATTTCGAATTTACTTCATTTTATTCAAAACATTTCGAATTTACTTCATTTTATTCAAAAGCTACGAATTAATTTAAATTTATTCAAAACATTTCGAATTTACTTCATTTTATTTAAAAGCTACGAATTTATTTGAATTTATTCAAATCAATTCTTAATTATTTTAATTTATTCAAAAGATGACGTATACTGGTCACCAGTGCAGACTACGACATATAATGGTCGCCATTCAGACTACGACATATAATGGTCGCCAGTCAGACTACGACATGTAGTGATCGCCAGTAAGACTGCGACATGTAGTGGTCACTAGTGAAGACTACGACACATACCACAACATACACACAACATCAGCAATATAACACGTAACATGTGTTTGGACATAAACGAGGTTAAAGGTCAGAACGGTGTGACCGATTGACACCATTTTTAAAAGATGACCTACAAATAGTCCCTAGAAGACCCACTGCAGGTTTCATCAAAATATTTCAATGGGTTCGGGAGAGCTAACTAACTAACAGACAGACAGACATCCCGAAAACATACAATAGCTTCCGCTATTGAATAAATGGGTAATACAACTCTCTTCTCTGTATTGTATTTTGTCTCTTGTTCCCAATAAACAAGACGAGAGTCAAGAGAACATTTCTAACCAAGTGGAATATCTTTACCTCCCTGTAAGTGTTAAAATATCTTTTACAGTAAGCAGTGTGAACATATTTTGCAGAAGTTTATTATGTCAGTACCTTAAGAGTTTTCTATTTCTGTACTTCACAGAATATAGTTTTCATTTCGTCAACAAAAGCAGCGGGATAATTCTCAGAATAATATTACGAAATACGTGTTCGTAAATAGATGTGTTCGTAAACAAGTTTTATATGAATTACTCGGTGCAACCCCACATTCACATTACTACCACTACTGCCTTATATTCCTCGCACCACACTCCAACGGCCATAATGCCAGCCTGGCAATCTATGGGAGTAATCTATGGATGAGCCATGCAATTCCCTTTGTTTGATCGATTGAGAAATCGTATAGCAACCAAATGACTATAAAATGTAATAAACCATTGCAAAACGAATATAAGACAATAGCGGAAGAAAAACAAATGTATTTATTCAAAAAGGTTCGAATTTATTTGAAGTTTTTTAAAAACATTTCGAATTTATTTGAATTTATTCAAAAAGGTTCGAATTTATTTGAAGTTTTTTAAAAACATTTCGAATTTATTTGAATTTATTCAAAACATGTCGAAATTATTTGAATTTATTCAAAACATGTCGAAATTATTAGATTTTATTCAGAAACTTCGAGTTTATTTGAATTTATTCAAAACATGTCGAAATTATTAGATTTTATTGAGAAACTTCGAATTTATTTGAATTTATTCAAAACATTTCGAATTTATTTGAATTTAATTGAGAAACTTTGAATTTATTTGAATTTATTCAAAACATGTCGAAATTATTTGAATTTATTCAAAACATGTCGAAATTATTTGAATTTATTCAAAACATGTCGAAATTATTTGAATTTGTTCAAAACATGTCGAAATTATTTGAATTTATTCAAAACATGTCGAAATTATTAGATTTTATTCAGAAACTTCGAATTTATTTGAATTTATTCAAAACATTTCGAATTTATTTGATTTTATTCAAAAAAGTTCGAATTTATTTGATTTTATTCAAAAAAGTTTGAATTTATTTGATTTTATTCAAAAAAGTTCGAATTCATTTGAATTCATTCAAAAAAGTTCGAATTTATTTGAATTTATTCAAAACTTTTCGAATTTATATGAATTTATTTAAAACATGTCGAAATTATTTGAATTTATTGAAACCATTTCAAAATTATTTGAATTTATTGAAACCATTTCGAAAACATTAGATTTTATTCAGAAACTTCGAATTTATTTGAATTAATTCAAAACATTTGGAATTTATTTGATTAATTTCAAAAGTTTCGAATTTATTTGAATAATTCCAAAAGAATTTATTTGAATTTATTCAAAACATTTCGAATTTGTTTGACTTTATTCAAAACATTTCGAATTTATTTGATTGATTTCATAAGCTTCGAATTTATTTGAATTTATTCAAAACATTTCGAATTTACTTTATTTTATTCAAAACATTTCGAATTTACTTCATTTTATTCAAAAGCTACGAATTAATTTGAATTTATTTCAAACATTTCGAATTTATTTGATTTTATTCGAAAAAAATCGAATTTATTTGAATTTATTCAAATCAATTCTAAATTATTTTAATTTATTCAAAATATGACGTATACTGGTCACCAGTGCAGACTACGACATGTAGTGGTCACTAGTGAAGACTTCGACACATACCACAACATACACACAACATCAGCAATATAACACGTAACATGTGTTTGGACATAAACGAGGTTAAAGGTCAGAACGGTGTGACCGATTGACACCATTTTTAAAAGGTGACCTGCAAATAGTCCCTAGAAGACCCACTGGAGGTTTCATCAAAATATTTCAATGAGTTCGGGAGAACTAACTAAAGACAGACAGACATCCCGAAAACATACCATTGCTTCCGCTATTGAATAAATGGGTAACACAACTCTCTTCTCTGTATTGTATTTTGTCTCTTGTTCCCAATAAACAAGACGAGAGTCAAGAGAACATTTCTAACCAAGTGGAATATCTTTACCTCCCTGTAAGTGTTAAAATATCTTTTACAGTAAGCAGTGTGAACATATTTTGCAGAAGTTTGTTATAGCAGTACCTTAAGAGTTTTCTATTTATGTACTTCACAGAATATAGTTTTCATTTCGTCAACAAAAGCAGCGGGATAATTCTCAGAATAATATTACGAAATACGTGTTCGTAAATAGATGTGTTCGTAAACAAGTTTTATATGAATTACTCGGTGCAGCCCCACATTCACATTACTACCACTACTGCCTTATATTCCTCGCACCACACTCCAAAGGCCATAATGCCAGCCTGGCAATCTATTGGAGTAATCTATGGATGAGCCTTGCAATTCCCTTTGTTTGATCGATTGAGAAATCGTATAGCAACCAAATGACTATAAAATGTAATAAACCATTGCAAAACGAATATAAGACAATAGCGGAAAAAAACAAATGTATTTATTCAAAAAGGTTCGAATTTATTTGAAACTTTTTAAAAACATTTCGAATTTATTTGAATTTATTGAAACCATTTCGAATTTATAAAATTTTATTCAAAAATTTTGAATTTATTTGATTTTATTCAAAAAAGTTCGAATTTATTGGAATTAATTCAAAACATTTCGAGTTTATTTGAATTAATTCAAAACATTTCGAATTTATTTGAATTTATTCAAAACATTTCGAATTTGTTTATATTTATTGAAACCATTTCGAATTTATTTGACTTTATTCAAAACATTTCGAATTTATTTGATTTTATTCAAAAAAGTTCGAATTTATTTGAATTTATTCACAAAATGTCGAAATTATTTGAATTTATTCAGAACATGTCGAAATTATTTGAATTTATTCAAAACATGTCGAAATTATTTAAATTTACTCAAAACATGTCGAAATTATTTGAATTTATTCAAAACATGTCGAAATTATTAGATTTTTTTCAGAAACTTCGAATTTATTTGAATTTATTCAAAAAATTTCTTATTTATTTGATTTTATTCAAAACATGTCGATATTATTAGATTTTATTCAGAAACTTCGAATTTATTTGAATTTATTCAAAAAAGTTCGAATTTATTTGAATTTATTCAAAACTTTTCGAATTTATATGAATTTATTCAAAACATGTCGAAATTATTTGAATTTATTCAAAACATGTCGAAATTATTTGAATTTATTCAAAACATGTCGAAATTATTTGAATTTATTCAAAACATGTCGAAATTATTTGAATTTATTCAAAACATGTCGAAATTATTTGAATTTATTCAAAACATGTCGAAATTATTTGAATTTATTCAAAACATGTCGAAATTATTAGATTTTATTCAGAAACTTCGAATTTATTTGAATTTATTCAAAAATTTCGAATTTATTTGATTTTATTAAAAAAAGTTCGAATTTATTTGATTTTATTCAAAAAAGTTCGACTTTATTTGATTTTTTTCAAAAAAGTTCGAATTCATTTGATTTTATTCAAAATAGTTCTAATTTATTTGAATTTATTCAAAACTTTTCGAATTTATATGAATTTATTCAAAACATGTCGAAATTATTTGAATTTATTGAAACAATTTCGATATTATTTGAATTTATTGAAACCATTTCGAAATTATTAGATTTTACTCAGAAACTTCAAATTTATTTGAATTTATTCAAAACATTTCGAATTTATTTGATTAATTTCAAAAGTTTCGAATTTATTTGAATAATTCCAAAAGTCTCGAATTTATTTGAATTTATTCAAAACATTTCGAATTTATTTGATTGATTTCAAAAGCTTCGAATTTATTTGAATTTATTCAAAACATTTCGAATTAACTTTATTTTATTCAAAACATTTCGAATTTACTTCATTTTATTCAAAAGCTACGAATTAATTTGAATTTATTTCAAACATTTCGAATTTATTTGATTTTATTCAAAAAAATTCGAATTTATTTGAATTTATTCAAATCAATTCTAAATTATTTTAATTTATTCAAAAGATGACGTATACTGGTCACCAGTGCAGACTACGACATGTAGTGGTCACTAGTGAAGACTTCGACACATACCACAACATACACACAACATCAGCAATATAACACGTAACATGTGTTTGGACATAAACGAGGTTAAAGGTCAGAACGGTGTGACCGATTGACACCATTTTTAAAAGATGACCTACAAATAGTCCCTAGAAGACCCACCGCAGGTTTCATCAAAATATTTCAATGCGTTCGGGAGAACTAACTAAAGACAGACAGACAGACATCCCGAAAACATATAATAGCTTCCGCTATTGAATAAATGGGTAATACAACTCTCTTCTCTGTATTGTATTTTGTGTCTTGTTCCCAATAAACAAGACGAGAGTCAAGAGAACATTTCTAACCAAGTGGAATATCTTTACCTCCCTGTAAGTGTTAAAATATCTTTTACTCTGTGAAAATAATCCTAAATAAAAATTGTTTGTAATTAATAAATACGCGTGTATTTATGTTGTTAAAGACAGGTTTTTAGTCAACTGCTGTGGTACAATTTATTATTAGATACTTCATTCAATCCCGAGTGGCAATTGGGCATAATCTTGTTATGTAGACTTGTGTTTATATCGTTTTTTTCTATTACTGATCAGCAATTTCAAGATTTTGGTAGCATTGGGGGAAAACTAAATCAGATATTTCGTTTTCTACTCATCATTTTTCATTCTTGGCTTAAATTATGCAGATGAAAGCTATTTAGACGCAGTAAATGTAAAAGTTGAAGTTCGTGAAAAGATGAAATCGATTTAGACTGCATCTGCCTTGCTTGGGTACGACATGCTTTTCGTTTTATGACGATTGGAATTAGAAGTCTCTGGGAGATTTCGTCACTTCGGGAGTGAAAGCATCACTTAACGGAGTCTGGACGATGATTTTAGTGATAACCAGTAAGTGACAAAGTTTGTCAGTTCTGAAAAATAGGTTGCAGTTACACAGCAGCAAAAAGTGCATAAACGTTGAGAAGGCAATTCAATTTATTCAATATGTGATAAGAATTGTGCTAAGAATTCTAATTCAAGTTGACACTTAGTGAGAAAAACTCTAATGGAAGGCGCTACAAGGGATGTCAATCTCTCCTTGCTCGCAACTCGGATTTCAACCGAAATAACACGCTTACTCCAGTACAAGTCTTTCTACCACGACCTCCAGGTTTGTCAATAAATAATGTATTTGCTCGCTTACACACTAGTATAATCGTCTTCTCTCAGACATGTCATTAAGCATGGCCATTTGTTTATAGCATATGGTGTCTCATTATTCTAAATTATATTAAATAAATAAATCTTCAGTCATATGCCTATATTCGAACGCTGGTCTTTAATACTTTATGCAATTTATTATCTTCATAAAGAAATAAAACACTGATGGAAGTAAGGCCCACGGACTTGCTTTCATCCATAGAGAATGTAGAAGCACCATATTTTCCTAGAAAAGTTGTAGATTTTCACTACTAGCAGCGGTCTCACTAACCGTCGTACCAATGCATACCAGATAAACGATTTACAGTCAACAAAGTATTTTATTATAGTAGTATAGGGGTGTGCCAGTTCATTATGGGTTGTGCTTTTGGATTTTGGGGTGTACCCTGAAAATTCTGGGGTGTGCCAGTGTATTCTGGGGTGTACAATGAAAATTTATGGGTGTCCCACATTATTCTGGGGAATGCTATTGTATTCTGGAACCCTCCAGAATATATGGAGCACCTCAAAATACATTGATTCCTTAAAGTACACCAATGCACTCCAGAATATATTGATACGCCGCAAAATTTATTGTCACACCCTAGAATACACTGAAACATTCCAGAAAGACTGTAATTATCGATACCCCTAATATACTCAATTTCCCCCCAAAAAGTATTACTTTTCAAAAATACTAATGTTTTTCCTAATTTTCTCATTAGTTCTGCTATCTAATTAGTTATACTCTGTACCAACTTAGATATACAAATTAGGGAAAGTAAATACCCTTCTCTAATCTCAAAGTCTGAGCTGACCATTGACCTCAATGTAGCTTACTTCCTGGAAAGAAAAATTCTTACCTGTATTGCCTGCACATATATTTCGTCATCCCAAACAATTTTTATTATTATTTATCGTTCAAAACATTTTAATAACTCAAGGCTGATGGAACGATAAATAGGGGATCATGTAGCTTTTAAAGGGTAAACTTACATATTAATTGGGGAGAAAATTGGGAAAAAAATTAATATTTTCGAGAAGTACTATTTTTTGGGGTGTATATTAGGGGTATCAAAAATAATGTCTCATTCCAGAATGCACTAGCACGCTCCAAAGTACAGTGGTACACCGCTGCACCCTTGCAAATATATTTGTTCAACCTGTATGCGGCGTGCCTTTTATGAATGAATGAATGAATGAATTTATTTCGAATATTACATTCAGTGAGGTCTTTACAATATCAGGTTGTTTTACAAGACAATGATACCATTTTACAAAACATTAACTATATACTGTTACATACTACCAAACTTAAAAAATACCCATAGCCACATCCTCAATACACGAGTTATTAAGTAGTTAATTATCACTAAGCTTTTCAAAATCATGAAGTTGACAGGATAATAAGAAATTTTTAATACGATTTTTAAATTCACAAATGTTATTACTACTACGTATTATTTCAAATAAGCTATACCACAATAATGTGCTACAATAGGAGAACGTTCTTCTATAAATTGCTGAGTTGTCACTATATTCAGGGGAGATATATTGATTATTGCGCGTTGATGTAGTAATAACATTTTCCAAATTCAAATATTTGTAGAAATCAGGAGGACACAACTGATGATACATATTGTAGGCCAGTTTAAGTACTTCCTCCTTATATAAATAATTAAGTAGTAGCCACTTTAATTCAGTAGTAATATCATTCAATACACTGTCATATTTACTGCGTACTAACACAAATCTACCTGCTCGTCTAACAATTATAACAGGAGATTTTAGTGAACGCTTCGTAGTAGTGAGGTCTAAATAGCTTTCGGAGTGCTGCCACTGCATCATCGTACTTAAGTGCTCCGAGAATGACAACATTCTTTTCGCAATGTGCTCATTGATGTCAATTTAGTTTCTAAACGTCATTTTAGTGTAGGAATAGATAGATACATATTGGAATAAGTTGCACTCTGGAGAGATGCCTGGTCCCCCCTTCTCCCATCTTCGCCAAATTCATATTCGTATATAACAAATTGTAATTTTGTTTCCCAGCAAATGTGCTTGCCTCAATTAAGTAGAAAACGCAGCTCATAAAGGGTGGTGGGGCACATTTGAAGAAGAGGACTTTGAATTACCTATGCAGTACTTCGTAAATATATGGTTTCTACAATTTCATATGAAAACAATTCGCCAGGGCTATAAGAAAAATACGTTAACATTATTGTGATTTGTTTAACTTAAGGCATTAACTCATCTACGGAGTTTAATGCAAATTGTATTCATGTAACCGTGCCCCCCACCCCTAAGTACGCCCTTGATACTCAATGTCTTAATCTAAATCAAGCTGACAACATTGACAAGCTAAATGTGTTTTCACAGCAGAAGGAGCACTAAATTTTAGCATAGCAATATACGCAATAGTAGGCGTATAGTTGTTGTCAGCTACAGAAACTACTTTTTGTCAGTAAGTATTTATTAATTCAGAGCCATATAAAAGGGTTAAAATGCATGCATTTTACAAAAATTCTGCGCACCTCTACTGATGTCATTAAAGCACAAGTGATAATTTTTTACATTTTGAAGCGACACCAAGATAGAGGTTTAGAGGAATTTAACAATTATATCAAGCCTATTCAAAAATACACTACAATTTTTACAAAGTACAAATACTTTATATTTATTAATACCTATAATTGAAATTTGGAGTGTTTTGAAACGCCACGTCACTTCACTATTACTAAAAAGTTATCGTGATTTGAGTGCATTTATTCCCTTTAATGCCAGAAAAAATGTAAGCATGTACATGTAAATTATGTACAAAAACCTGAGAGAATATTTGCTGAATGTATTCCAGTCAGTTTAGGTTAATATTTTCTTTGTGAGACCGCACACTATGTAATAAAAATTATATAACTATAATAAGTACTTATTGCATAAATAAGCATTAGTAAAGTACAGGAAATATTGTATTGTATTTTTAGAAAGCAGCAACATCGGAAGAAGTGAGTATTACGGATTTTCGAAACACTCTTTTAGCGCAAATAAAAGGGGGATGTCTGAATATAAAGCTACAGAATATGGTCTACCACTGGCTCAAAGAAAGATGTTCTCATTTCAAAACTTTGTCTGCAGAACCTCTAGATTACATGAAGAAATTTCAGGTAAATTGCATCCGAGATATTTTCCTCTGTAAATTTTTATGGCACTCTGGAGATTATTACAGCATTATTGCATCTCTTGTTATGAGAATTAATGTTTCCAAAGAAGCACATCTACGTAAGGAACATGCCTATACATTCATTCCTTCCATACTTAATAATCAAAGAAGAGTGTCTAATACAAATCAATGCTGACTGACTATAGTAGCCAAATTAATTTCTCAAGGCAAAATGTTAATATTTTGTAACACGTCTATCTACGCATTTACTAACTGAAAAATGTATCACAGTATGTAAATTATTGCTTGCTAACAGATGTAATCACATTCTACTAATAATGTAAACCAGTAGGGAAAAGTACGCGAAAAATGTTTCTACTTATATAACTTTGAACCCAGTAATTACACACCTAAATTTACTGATTTGTATTCACCTTATAGCACGTTTAATTAGCTAATATTTTGCACGACTTCAGGAAACTTGGGAATCAAGAATTTGGAAATCCGTCGTGTCAATGGCAAATGAATTAGGAGCTCCTTTATCTAGAGGAAGACTCAGTTCAGAACAGGAGAACGTTGAGGAAAATTGGACAGAATTTAGTCAATGGGACGTTGGTATGTATTTTTAAAATGTTTTTGAATTATTCTCACGATAAATTAATAAATTGAATTTTTTACCCAAAACAGTCAGATTTGTACAGTTGGATGTTTTAACTGAGGAAGTCGATGTAAAAATATTAGACACCAAGAAAAATCAATGTTAAACGCCTCAGGCCTACTTTACATGCAAATCTGAGACTTTTGAAGTGGCCTAGGGTCACACAGATGATTGTTTGTGAAAAATTTTCTAACCAACATTGGTCAGGAAGGGAGATTAGATTCTATAACATACCAAAATCTAAATAAACTTCACTGATCCCTACTAACGGTGAGACCCCGTACGACTTTGCGAGGGTCTTACGTCAAAAATTTTAGAATTAAAAAGTTTTAGCAATTACGATTAGCTTCTAGTGATAACACTTCGTTGAACGACTATGGCGAATTCCTATTTCTAAAGTAGTGTGTTATTACTTGTACGGTTGAATTATTTAGTAATGCTGTCATGCATTAATAAAAAAAATTCGTGGTAGGCCGAAGAAAGTAGAGTGGTATTTACCTATAACCTATAACTAAACAGAAATGAAAGACAGAATATAGCTCGAACTTTGCGCTGTGGAATTCTTCATTTCCTCTAATCATTTTTTCCATCAAACTTTGAACTTCCTTAAGTAACCTAATTCTAATATTAAAAACAAGCCAGTCAGTCCCAAGGAGCGTTCACTTAAATCTGGCTTGCAAAGCAAATCGAAGATTTGCAGAAACGAATCTAGTTTTCAATTTTTATCAATGCAGTTGAACTTTGTTAAAAGTAGAATTTTTAAAAGTTGGCGCCCATTCTGCTTTAAGCCAATGAGTATTCCGATTCACAGAAAAATTGAGCGAACGGAAGACAAATAAACATACTACTTCCATTAGTTATAAGAGTAGTATTGGATGGAGTTGTTTATAAACGGTCCAGATAGTCTGCTAAATCGTTCCCAGCTCCCAGACTCAAATAAACATTGCACTCAAGGATACCTTCCATGGTAGTGACCCATTATTTTTGTTTATTCCTCTAGAAAAGAATTGTGGAATGGAATTTTAATTGAAGGATTAGGCTGTCTTGTGCAAGACTTTTGACAATTTTTAATTCCATTCATTATTCATATCATTTTTAGGTATTATATAATTCGTTCACCCACGGCTGTCATGTGAATCAGTGCCCTGAAGACTGCTATTGCAAAGTAATAGGGACAAAATCAGCAAGACAAATCTAGAAAATACCACAGTAAAACTATTATACGAAGAGACGCCTAGGCAAGAGAGGGAATACCTTTTTGACGACTCTTATAGATCTTCTATTATTAACTTTTTAATATTTTCATGTAGATTTGTCACGGTTTAAGCCAGTGTATTCTCCAAAGGACTTCATGGATTGTATTCTTCAGATTTCCAGTCACAATTATCAACTCAATGGGTAAGATGAGTTAATTAAATAAGAACTTCTTTGGCAAGAGTATACAGGCAATGAATTTTAAGGAATTCATTGTATATTACAAGTTTTTAAGCTAAGTCTATACCTGCATTCCAATTTCCTGCTGTTCTTGTTAGCATAATTAGGGACTACTTTGATCTTTGCGTTTTGTAATAATTCTCCCTTTGTATTCCTGTCTATCTAATTAGCTTACTGCTTTCTAAAACCGGATAATATATGGCAAACAGTAGTTTACAACTGAACTATCGTTCCAGGCGTTTATTTACTTTAATATAAATAGAGATCTTTTCTGACGTCAATAGTTTCACAAATTGTAATTGATAACGCAATATTCACATTTTTCCATTCAAAAATATGATTAAAATGTAAAAAAAATTGCTTTGAAATAAGAACTGCAAGACTGCGACTATGGCAGATAAGTCTTCCCAATGTTGCTCTCACAGTGAGTACATTCATGACGTCATTAACTTAAAAATAGAAAAGTCGTGATACAAATAAAATATGTTCACGTTCATTGTCTTGTAAATCCACTATGCATATTAATTGTTAAACGTTTTTATTACTGCGAAAAGGATATCAAAATGGATACTGGGATGTTTAAAAATGTCCAACAGTAATATGTCAGTTCAAGCATATTATATAGCTTGGAGTTGCTGGAGAGAGTAAATGAAATTTTTGGGATAAGAAATTCTGTTCTGTCAGACTGTATGGCAGACTATGGCATTGCTTTCTTTTAATAACCATCAACAAAGAATGCGATTGCCTTATCACGGAAAAAAATTTTTGAATACGTATACGTACTAAAAAAATTTTTAGTACTAATATACTTAACATAAGTACAATTACCAAAACATGTGTATTTAAATTTGGTACATAGTATGTTTTTGCTATTAGTACTCAGTTTACATTCAAATTAAGTACACATTCCGTACTGAATAATTTATGGGGCAACGTCAGACAGATCCAATATGTAATGAAAATTTTCCCTTATAACTCATACTGTGTGGTAGCTCAGTAAGTAGAGCGACAGACAGTAGATGGGAAGTCTGGGAATCGAATCCAGGCAAGGCCTACTTTTTTTGTATGTATGTACTGCGATTCAGTACGGATACGTACTAATCACAATGTACGGGTTACATACAACAAGTTGACGAATTCGTTTAACACATTGTATAATGTACTGAAATATTTCAGTACGCAGTGTGTACCGAACAACAGTGGGGATCGTTCTTGTAACAAAATTAAGTACATATGTACCAAAATTTTAGTACATTTGTAGTGGTGAACAGTACTTTGTTTTTTCCATAGGTGAATCAAATGTTTTACACATAAACTTTTACTTTAGCTTATAGTTTCCAGTAGTTTTCTATTATACTTTCTCCTTCCCTTCCAATATTTCTTCGTAGACACTATCATGCATACAAACACGATATCAGTAGATAGGTGTATTAAATATTACTTCGCAGTTAGATATTTAAATATTACTTCGCAGTTAGATATTTAAATAATTACTTCGCAGTTAGGTGCTTAAATATTTATTCGCAGTTAGGTGGATGCATATGTGGTAGGCTGTAAGGGTGATCACTATTTGGCATATCGTCGGCTTGCTTCTAAAACCCGCCATACCAACCAATCATTTTTTTCCAAAATCCGATAAACCACTTGTATCATTTTTTTTAAATCCGCTATACCAAACTATCATTTTTTCCAAAACCCGCTATACCAAATTATCATTTTTTCGAAAAAACGATAAACCACTTTTTATTTTTGAAATTTTCCGAAAACAGTTGCTTGTCAAATCGTTCATAAAGACATGAAAGACACATGAAAATTTAGTCAGATGTTCAAACATTTGCGCTGTTTTGAATGATAATACTGATTTCTAGAGCAGTGGTATATCGGTTTTTCGAAGTAACAAGTAACAACTAAAGGAGAAGACATTATGGCGGATGAGAAAAGTGGCTTGGCGTTATTTGGAATTATGATAAAATTGGCTTAGCGTATTTCGGAAAAAACGA
Organism: Yoshiicerus persimilis; assembly: GCA_020352615.2. NCBI lineage: Eukaryota > Metazoa > Arthropoda > Collembola > Entomobryomorpha > Tomoceridae > Yoshiicerus > Yoshiicerus persimilis. The sequence goes on from CM036940.2 coordinate 99,974,596, forward strand.
TGGAATGGTATAGCGCATTTTGGCAAAATGATAGAATTGGTTTAGGGAGATCCCAGCTCAATGGGAACATTTTCAAACAGTTAATTTTTAAGGTGGCGCCAATTGCAAAATTACCCCTTTTAAGCAATAGGATAATTAATTTTGGACTTTTGACAAAAAACCGGGCTGCTGTAGTCAGTAAACTTTAGGAATTAAACCTACCTGAAAATCGCGTCAAAATTTCGAAATTTTTTCAAAAAACTGCTTTGCAGCTTTATATTGGAAAAGAATTGATCGCCTATTGCAGCGTATGTGTACATATGTTGCAATTTACATTTAAATTACTTAAAAAAATTATTTCATTTAAAATTATTTAGTATTTTTGAAAAAAAATTGAAATTTTGAAACTAGCAATAAAACGTTATTGCACAGGTTACCAAGAACAAAATCCAATACAAAGTATTGTAGGATAATTGAGGAACAATTTGTATAGGTTTTCGTTTTTGGTAACCCGTGCACCTTTCCAAAAATGGGGTTCAAAAAAACGACATTTTTTTGGAAAGAAAGGGATCGCACATTGATAATGATCCTTTATTTGAGGAGAGGAGTGGGTCGAATTTTCAAATGATTGTGAACCATCTAAAAATGAAGAAATGTATCCCAAGAAAATATTGGAAATTCACTTTAAAAAATTAATATCAAACCCTATGGGGTAATTTGGTACGCTGATTTCAAATATGATGGCCATTTTATCGTAAGTTCATAAATATGGGAGTGGCTTACCACCCACTTTATTAAAATATTGAAGATTCACTTAAATTAATTAATATCAAACCCTATGGGGTAATTTGGTATGCTGATTTTAAATATGATAGCCATTTGATCGTAAGTTCATAAATATGGGAGTGGCTGACCACCCACTTTATTAAAATATTGAAGATTCACTTGAATTAACTAATATTAAACCCTATGGGGTAATTTGGTATGCTGATTTCAAATATGATAGCCATTTTATTGTAAGTTCATAAATATGGGAGTGGCTGACCACCCACTTTATTAAAATATTGAAGATTCACTTAAATTAATTAATATCAAACCCTATGGGGTAATTTGGTATGCTGATTTCAAATATGATAGCCATTTTATTGTAAGTTCATAAATATGGGAGTGGCTGACCACCCACTTTATTAAAATATTGAAGATTCACTTAAATTAATTAATATCAAACCCTATGGGGTAATTTGGTATGCTGATTTTAAATATGATAGCCATTTGATCGTAAGTTCATAAATATGGGAGTGGCTGACCACCCACTTTATTAAAATATTGAAAATTGACTTAAATTAATTAATATCAAACCCTATGGGGTAATTTGGTACGCTGATTTCAAATATGATAGCCATTTTATAGTCAGTTTATAAATATGGGAGTGGCAGACCACCCACTTTGATAAACTATCGCAATGGTCACTTATTAAAAAGGTTTCAGACTTCAAGGGGCATTTTAATGCGCTAATTTCAAATATGTTTGCGAATAGCAGTAAAATTGATAATGGGGGTGTGGCTGACCACCTACTAATCAATTTATTTCAAATGTAATCAATTTATTACAAATTTAATCAATTTATTTCAAATTTAATCAATTTATTTCAAATTTAATCAATTTATTTCAAATTTAATCAATTTATTTCAAATTTAATCAATTTATTTCAAATTTAATCAATTTATTTCAAATTTAATCAATTTATTTCAAATTTAATCAATTTATTTCAAATTTAATCAATTTATTTCAAATTTAATCAATTTATTTCAAATTTAATCAATTTATTTCAAATTTAATCAATTTATTTCAAATTTAATCAATTTATTTCAAATTTAATCAATTTATTTCAAATTTAATCAATTTATTTCAAATTTAATCAATTTATTTCAAATTTAATGTGCTAATTTAATTTAATTTGGCAATGTCAATTTTTTGAATATACATATCCAATCCTTCGTTATGTACTTTTAAAATTTCAAAGCATACATATCCAATCATCAGTTATGTGCATTTGAAATTTGAAAGCATACATATCCAATCCTTAGTTATGTACTTTTAAAATTTCAAAGCATACATATCCAATCTATGGTTATGTACTTTTGAAATTTCGAAAACATACTTATCCAATCTCTGGGTATGTACTTTAGAAATTTTAAAGTAGTGGAATCAGAAATGAATGTATGCAACACATCGTCAATGCGGAGACCCAATCTGCCTGCAATACCCTGCAGCACATTTTCCAGCTGTACCTTTTCCGCTATCAACAGCATGCATTGATTACACACATCGAGGGGTATACTTCATGATGCTCGGTTGGCCTAGCTTTTTAAAGGCTGTGTCACCTTTGCAACTTGTTATGCTAAGCGTTCCTCTTACGCTTAGTTAACAAACATAATTCCGGAAACGCTGACGTTCAAGGCTAAAATGCAAATAAGTTCAAATGTTTAACTATTTCTGCAAATAATTGACATTTTTTCAATCCGATTCATTTTTATTTTATACGACGACCAACACTAAGTATTATTGAAATAAGTGTTCTTGCTGGATTCTTCGAAAATACTTACTCAATGAAAAGATTACATAGGTATTTGGAATCCAGGACGCATTATTTTCAATTAACTTTTCTACCGAGTAAGTATTCTCGAAGACTATCTAAAAACTTAAATTAGTTACGCTTATGTGTCCTCGTATCATTTGCTTATAAGTTAGACATAGTTCTTAGCACTAAATATAATGCAGGATAGTCGAATAGAATAGCTTAGGCTTCCTAAAAGACCTCCACTGCCTGAGAATCCGTGGGGCTATCACAAATATACGGAACAGCAATGAATATTTCTATGCATATATAGTAAGCGGTGTGCCATTTTATTTGACTTTACCTATTACTAAATCTAACCGTAAATAAATAACATTCTGCTTTCTATTCCAGTATAGAAAAGCTTTGGAGCTCTCTGCCTTGTATTCCCATGAAAATAAAATCCCTACGGGAATTGGTGAGTAAATATTTCTAGTTAAAAATATTTCCGCTATATATGTGGAGAAATACATTCTTAATAATTTTGTGTATTAAGAGATGCATACCAATTTTGACAGAGGCCAATGTCCAATATAGCAACACTATTCGAATGTAAATGGGTATGGTCCCTAGGGAAACTATTGAAGCGATTAATAAATAAGCATTTCGGTATACAAGTATTTATTGAAACTAGCATTGAAGGTTAAGTAAATATGCAATAATCGAATTTGCATTTTTATGGTTTAAAAGGGTATATGTTGGAGGTTTAGTACGTATATAATAAAACTTGGTTACTGACCAGAACAAAGGAAAAATAGATGGTAATCCCAGTGTTCGGTTTTAGCCGGCTAAAACTCCTTTTGCCCGGCTAGCCGGCCAAAAGGGGCAAAACGGCCAAAAGGGGCAAAACTGCATCCGATCCTTGAATAATCCTTGAAAACTTAGTATTACTATCAGCAATGAAGTTTTCCAGCATTGCAGTGCGTACACTGCAATGTTGAAAACAAATTATAATTTGTTTTCAATTGATTTGTTATAATTTTCAGTCTAGTATTTGTATTAAAGGCTGCAAACGGTAACCTGAAACAATTTATTCTTGAAACTGTGATCTAAGGCTCAGGAAAGTACCGAAACTGAAATATTTATTTATCCATCCCTTAGTATCTTTACTTCAATTTACTGCAAATTTAATATTTTAATCCACCCAAATGGTAAATGAACACAATAAAATCGGCTTAATATGATAGTTAGGGAATAAACTTAACTAGCAGATAAAGTGTACGTTAAATCTCATATTGGTGTTAGTGTTCCAAAACTTTCTACTGACATCCTTGGTTTCCAGTTTTTAGTTTCTCTGTTACCAAATTTTACTTTTGCCCCTTTTGCCCACTGGCCACTTATCAATTTGCCCGGGCAAAAGCCACTTTTGCCCACCTGGCCACTACCCACTAGCCGGTGGCTAGTTGAACACTGGGTAATCCTATAGAATTGTACATACACTCCTGTATAAACTTACTATTTTAACAAAATGTAATAAGGCATTATAGAGGTAAAATGCGAAGAACGAAGAGCGCATATTTTAACAAAAATGTAAATTTTTATATTTCTACCACGTATTTATAAAATGTTTGAAATGTTTCGAAAATAAGGAATATAAATTGAAGAGTAGAGCTACTTATGTACAGGGTCCTGAAAAAATTATCAAGGTATCAGAATAAAGATTTAAATTTCTTAATTAAAAGCTTTTTGCTGGTAAAAATTGTGAAAGATTCTGCAGAATATGAACATTACATTAGTAATGAAATGACGATCGATTATTCGATTATTGTTAGTTTTTAAAAACACTTAATAAAATTTTTGTTCAGAAGATCGTATAGCTTTTTCAGATATTTATTGCAAATGTGAACGATCACCGTTCATATCATAAAGAACAAAGTTTAAAAGATCATCTTAACGATAGTTATTAGATACGTTTATCTTGTAAACTACATTGTATAAAAATTTCAATTTCAGAAGTGTTTGTTTAGTGACCTAACGACTGGCGAGCCTCATTTTGGTCTAATAAGGCATTTGGATTCAGATGGAGAGATCTACGGGAGTTTCGCCAGTGATGCAATCCCAAGACTCATTCAGATGCAACGGACGAAACTAGGAGAACTTGGTTAGACATTCTATACTTTATCCAACCAACCTAGAGCTGCAAAATTTACCTATCCACACGGATTTTCAACTTTGCAGGATATCTCAAAAGATTTCTAGTGCCTACTTAAACATGTAGAGCTCTAAATCAGGAATGCTGGCTTTGACCTGCTTCGAAATAAAATATTCATACATACTTAGAATGTGGTGGAAAACAAGCGACCTATTTATTCAAACTATTATTAGTAGAGAGCCGTCTTTACCTAAATCTTACGCAATAATTTGCCTTGTATTCTTCTACGCTCCTTCAATACATTCTGTTGACGTGTTTTAAATCAGTTCGTGCTTCGTATTCCTTTCCTTAGTCCAAATTTCCTTTCCTCGAGTCACACGATTTTCTATATGCTTTCACCTTAGTTATTCATTTAGGTACCTACCTTTCTCACTTATCTCGAAATGAATCACTTAGAAGCTAACTCGGTATTGTTATTTGATGCCTACTGCCATAATATTGACCTGCCATGATTTCTTGGTAATTTTGTCAGGCCTGTGTGTGACTAATTCTAAAGGAGTGGCAACGTACGTACACTATGTACTACAATGTGGGTTACCCTAATATTTTTATATCCACTTTTATGAACATCTCGCCTTATAACTCCTTTTACCTTCATCACAATATTCTAAATGTGTTTGCACTTAAGTTAGTTGCTTATCTTAAATTAATGAGCTGTTAATCATTTATGTCAAAATAACACCTATTCCGATAAGTATTCTCTTTTGCATTGGAAAGTTAAATCCTCGTGTCGAAATAATTGTTCATCACAAGTTCAGGTGACGTTATGTGTACGAAAAATCTGTATCTCTTAGATTTAAGAATGGGTTTTAGTCGTTTTAGTAGAATAACCAAAGGTTATGCCAGTTTACTTTTGAGTTGCACGGGCAGACTTTTTAGGTGCCCGTGACCGCCCGTGAAAACACCAGTGCTGCCCGTGCCCGTGAAGAGTCTGATATGTCGGCCCGCGGGCGCCCTTGGGCGCCCGCGGGCACCCGTAATACCTTTCAACTATTCAAAGGGCAGTAATAGTATAATATATTAATAGGTGGCCTATTAAAGTTTAGTTTTTGCAATGTACTAATTGAAAATTCCCCCAATCTTTTGATCACCTCATTTAAAATCTTTGAATTTATTTGGAAAATGATGTCATTTTTAGGCTAAGAATTTTATTTAGGCAAGTATTTAGAAAAATGAAGTTAATTTTTGCCAATGTACAAAAGCAGAATTGCCAAATGTTAGTGAGTAATTCTATTTCGCCGCGGAATCGACAGCTATGCCACATCTTGCCCATTCTAGGTGTACTTTTTGCAGTTATGATATTGGCAAGTGATAATGAGCATATGGATGTCTTCAAACATCAATTTTAACAAATGAAATAAACTTCAACAAAAATTGTGATGTCGACAATAATTTAGAATTGATGATTAAAGTTGATTTGAAGTACCCTTATTTGTAATATCTTAATTTGTTTTTTTTATTTGTTCCATTTTATTTTATAGTAAAATTACGGGCACTTTCGGGCGCCCGCGGGCATCACAATTGCTGCCCGTGTCCGTGAAAAATCTTGAAATGGGTACCCGTGCCCACCCGTGCCCGTACCGGCCGGGCCGGGCGGCTGCCCGTACGGGTGGCCCGTGCAACTCTCTGGTTTGAAATTGCAGTGAATTGCATTTGATATATTTTAATGCAAAAATTACTCTGGAAGGTGCAAAATGCAAATAGCAGAGATTACGAAAATGCATTAAATGTTAAATGGATTAATTTCTAGTGAAGGAGTAGCTTATCACAAATGCGTAGCGATCTGATTTTATATATTCATTTGTTATCACAAATGCACGTTCTCCTTATAATCTTCAATGACCAATTGCTTTATAGGTATTACAAGAAGTTTGCGTCTTAAAAGTTTAGGCATTCTGAGCCATAAACTATTGATTATACAGATACATGGAATTGTTTTAATAGAGTTACTTATGCAATTTACTATACTGTAATGATGCAATACTATTAATACAATAGTACTGCAGTAGGCGTTAAGGGAGTTTACATGTTCCTGAAGAAATTTAAAACCTGTACTTCTAAATGTAAATAGCTCTCTACAGCGTTTCAATTTTACGAAAGAGCCCCGGGTGTTATATATATTTAATAGCTTAAAGCAAAATTGAGATTAAAATACAAGAAAACAACGTCGCACTTAGATTTGTAAATGTTGTGAACACACTACCTATAACAAAATACCTTGAAACTAAGTTAAGGGTACAGAACACAATGGCCGTATAAAGCTGTGAAGAAACATTTCTGGTACTTGTAAAAGTAATGCAAATCAAAATTAAATTTTCCAAGAAGATTGCTTGAGCATGTGCCATTTTCGACGGCTTTGCATGAAATTTATAGATAAAGGTTGTGTGCCTATTTCAAGATCATCAATTGATTTTCTTGATTATGTAATAGCCCTTGCCTACATGTATCTACATGGCGGATACACATGTCTTGCCTAAGAATGTCTCTCTGCATTAAAGATTCATTGGATGACAAAAGTGTAAACATATCATACAAAATGCAAATGCCTAGTAGATGGAATGTTGAATATTAAATCCCATTATCGAAGGTCTTCAAGTTAAATAGTTACTATACACTAAAGTGTACTTTTTCTTTAAATTTACTAGTCGATACCAAAGGATTGGCTCCAGTTGCTCAAGAATACCTTAAGAAAGGATGTCCAACATCACTAAGGGCTAAACTTTGGCAGCATGTCCTTGGCTCTCATGTTACAAAAGAGGTAAATGTACTAATGCAAGTGAATATTAATGAAAAGTAAGGAAAATAGATAAATGGTAGATTGTTTAAGCTGGTTTGGAGGTAGGCATGCCACTGTGGGAGAGCAAAAGAGAAGGTAATAGTAAATTAATGCTTTTGCCTCGGTATATTACGAACTTGAGACCTCTAAAGTCCTTAATCGTTGCGTAAGTTAAAGTTTAAAATGAGCAGTTTTATTTAAGACCTGTAAATGAAAAAAAAATGTGGTCTCAAAACAACTTTATAAGTGCCTTAAAATTTTCATAACACTAAATAGAAAATACATGTTTTCTGAAAAAAAAATTTTTATGGCCCCGTGTGGGGAGAAACGAGATTTCAAGGTCATCAAAGTTGCAATCTTGTAACATTCATAGAAGGCAAACCACAGGTCCAAAAAATATGATCTCTTTTTTAAACACCATCTAACTTCATGGCCGAGATAGATCTTTTTCAGAATTTGAAAATTTGACCTGCATCACGTGTTAAAATTTTTCAAAATTTTGAAAAAAATTTTAAAATGTTTTACACTAATGAAATGTTGTACATATTGTTCCTACTTGACAAAACGCATTATAACACTTTATTTTTGCGTTGACCTTACAAAAGGTCAAAGGTCATGCGTAGACATAAGCATTTAATATTGCCATATGGCATATCAATCAGCTTCAAAATTTTGTCTAGAACTCGGTTCTGGCATTGCCTAATACATTAGGGCTACCCTTAAAAAGTTAACGGCCGAAAATGCAACTTCATTTTTTCCCAATGAATACTAAGGCTGCGATTTTGGCCGTTAACTTTTTAAGGGTAGCCCTAATGTATTAGGCAATGCCAGAACCGAGTTCTAGACAAAATTTTGAAGCTGATTGATATGCCATATGGCAATATTAAATGCTTATGTCTACGCATGACCTTTGACCTTTTGTAAGGTCAACGCAAAAATAAAGTGTTATAATGCGTTTTGTCAAGTAGGAACAATATGTACAACATTTCATTAGTGTAAAACATTTTAAAATTTTTTTCAAAATTTTGAAAAATTTTAACACGTGATGCAGGTCAAATTTTCAAATTCTGAAAAAGATCTATCTCGGCCATGAAGTTAGATGGTGTTTAAAAAAGAGATCATATTTTTTGGACCTGTGGTTTGCCTTCTATGAATGTTACAAGATTGCAACTTTGATGACCTTGAAATCTCGTTTCTCCCCAAACGGGGCCATAAAAATTTTTTTTTCAGAAAACATGTATTTTCTATTTAGTGTTATGAAAATTTTAAGGCACTTATAAAGTTGTTTTGAGACCACATTTTTTTTCATTTACAGGTCTTAAATAAAACTGCTCAAATATTAAGTACGACTTTAGGGAATTTAATTTCATCTATTCTGCCATCAGCAGCATTACGGAAACCAATCTCCCAAAAGACAGATGAGACAAGCGTTTGATTTGTTAAATACCATTCACCTACCTAATTTCTACAGATATTGTGTGACGTAATGTTTTCAGCATTCGCAATACTACAACAACCTGAAGCAGGCAGTAATAAAGTCGGATCTCCTCATCGATCGGCTAATACTAAAGGTACACGGCACAATTTTTTATATAATAATACACCTGCTTGAAATCTGCATACACCTGGGATTTCTTAAATTAACAATCTCTGCAAAGGTGGAGGAAGGAGGCTAGACATGACTCAAATGTTGCCATTATTGCTCTACTCGTTTTAATTACGTTCAATATGCTTTTATTAAAGTCGGTGTACTAATTGTTAGTATGTACTTATTAATTTGCCCTAAAGCACACTTGTAACTTTACGTCAGCGAGCCGAACCGAGCCGCACCAGTTGCTCCCAAAAATTTGAGCGAACCGAACCGAACCAGTCCCAAAAAAATTTTTTTATCGAACGGAACCGAACTAGTCTCAAAAATTTTCTTAAGGGAACCGAACCGAACCAGTCTCAAAAAATTTTTTAAGCGAACCGAACCGAACCGAACCAGTCCCAAAAAATTTTTTAAGCAAACCGAACCGAACCCAACCAGTCCTAAAAAAATTTTTGAGCGAACCGAACCGAACCATGGTTTGGTTCGGAACTTTGGCGAGCCACTCTTATTTACCATGTCGTTATTTTACATTTTACCATCCCCAGGCAAAGATTTTTCTACGTTTAGAACAAATACAATACACTGATTAGTATTGTATTTTAGTTTCCTTTTTCCTATCACACTTTTACTACACAAAATTGAGTGCTACTATATGTCTTTAAAAATCATAGCTTTCAAAGATACTCACCGAAAGCATTGATTTTACCCGGGGAGGTGGAATTGCAATTTTTTGATTCTTAATGGTTCAAACAATTCAGTAGTAAACATCATTTATCATTTCTTCCAAACATTTTCGAATATTTAAGATGTTAATGTGTTAACTGTGTAATATTGAGAAGCAAGAATCACACATTAGACACAATCATGCCATTAAAATACTGTGCTAGTCATATATCCATTGATAACACAACTACTTTACTAACTACACACTATACAATACAACTTAAATATGCACTTTATCTTATGTACTTTTTCAAGTGCACATTCACTTACTACTTCCGTTTAGCAAGCCGAACCGAACCAGTTCTAAAATAATATTTAGGCGAACCGAACCAGTCTCTTTAAAAAATTTTAGCGAACCGAACCGAACCAGTCCCAAAAAAATTTTTGAGCTAACCGAACCGCACCAGGTCTAAAAAGATTTTTGAGCGAACCGAACCGAACCAGGTCTAAAAAGATTTTTGAGCGAACCGAACCGAACCAGGTCTAAAAAGATTTTTGAGCGAACCGAACCAGTTAAAAAAAATTCGAGCGAACTGAACCAAACCATGGTGCGGTACGGTTCGCTGTTTTAGCGAAGCACACTGGTTCGGCGAACCACAAATTTGCAAGTGTACCCTAAAGATGTGTAGCAGATCTTCTTGTGTAAATTTTAAATGTATTTCTCTAATTATACGGAATTGTGTAATAAGCTATTTGTACTTACATAAGTAGATTAAAGTGCTTTTAAGAGAAAATGTATTTTACGCAACAGAAAGGTTTTTGTTACATAAAATACACTTGCCTAATAAATTCTTACGTTTGTAGGATGTTCAACTGACAGCAGCTAATGACGATCAATACTTTGTGTTCGAGGATTCTCTCTATCAAGTTTTGTTTTGTTTTAGCAGAGATGTATCTCTCCTTGATTTATTTGATAGAACGAATAAAAGTCCTTTGACTGCTCTCTTCAAAGCCAAAGGAAATCACGGGGAAGGATCTGTTATTTATCCTCCCAATGGCATTGTCCCATTTCATGGCTTTACAATGTACGGTAAGTAAATTATTGTGAAACAAGTAAACCCGATTGCGGTGTGCACTTCTACACAAAGGTTTCCTTTCAACAGATTATTCAATTGCGTGCCTCTTTTAACTTTAAAACGTTCCTCTCCTATGCCTTGGGGGTATATGCAAATTATTAAATTCAGTTGAAATGACAAAAGTACTTTTGTGTCTATTGTTACCCAATCTTGCACTATATTTCACTAATTCCTTGTTACAAATTTATAACTTATATTTGTCTAAAAGCGAAATGATCCTTTTATGTACTTACAAATGATTTTTATGTTGAAATCTATTTAGCGTTTTTAATTTGCATTACCAATCAGTATTATACTAAATTGATGTTAAATTTTTGTAAATTTCCCGATTTTAAATTTTTATTTAAATTCCAATACATTTTGATGAATTTCTGAGTTGTGCTGCATACGGTAATCATTCTGGGAAAATGTTGGCTTTTTATGTGATTTAATTTACAGTGGCTCCTCTGTGTTATCTCTACGACGAGCCTGAGAGTCTTTACTTTACCTTCCGAGCTTTATACATACGCTACTGGTATCGCCTACATGAAATATCATCTCACGAAAACGGAATCGTCGGCCTTTGTCTTTTGTTTGAGAAACTTCTTCACCGCCATGAGACACAGCTATGGTTTCATTTACGATCTCTCCGTGTCCTACCGTAAGCGCATGTTGTTATTCTTGCTTTCTGGCTATATCTATCACTATACTCTTTATTACTATATGTGGTAGTCGCGAATTCGCTTTAAAAATTTTCAACATATATGGTTACAATGACTGTAATTGTATTCTTAAATTGAAACGGATAAAGTGGGTCAGGGCAGAAATGATGTTGATGTGATACTGGTACTAAACAACTGATTGTCTGTAGAGCGACTAATAGACCATAAAGTGTTTTATGAGAATTTTTCCATGGTAAAAGCTTATTTGTTGGAATTGTTGTTTCCATTATGTTTATTTTGTGTTTCTCCAGGTTTGTGTGTGCAAGCTTCCTTTTCATTTAGATCCCCTTTAAGATTCCTTTTCGCAGAGCATTTATTAAAGGAAAGTATACATGGACATGAAATGCTATTTCATTTGCCAAAGTGCAGGTGAAGTTGTTTCTTTCCGCTTGAAGTAAATCAATATCGTGGGAAACCGATGCTCGCAGTTCAAGCGAAAAAGGATTAAGTTTGATTTGGGTAACCAGACGACCTACGATATTTATATTGCTAGGATTTTTGAACATACTTAAAAATTAAAGACCTCCTTACTGAAAAAGGATCTTTCTAACAATTGGAAAATGAATTAAATAGAACAGGAAATGTTGCATAAATGTGATGGTGCATTTGAAATAAGTATCATGCCCGCTTATGAATAAGAATCTTTCTGCTAAATTTAGCAGCATTCATACCGAACGGAAGCATGCAGCACAACCAACACTGTAGCCAACAGTCGCACAAGCATATCCGACAACCCTAATATCACAATCTTATTGGGTTTATCTTACTTAATAGTAAAAAAATATTTAGGATATAAATACAGTATTTCAGATGAAAATGTGATATTACAGATAGAAATAGAGTTCTATTTAGATATAACTGGAATATTTTCGATGCAAGTAGAGTATTTTAGAAATATAAAAAGATTTATTTATTTTTAAAATAGATTTATTTATTTTTAAAATACATTTATTTATTTTTAAAATACATTTATTTATTTTTAAAATAGATTTATTTATTTTTAAAATACAAATATAATATAATATATATAATTTATATTCAAAATTTTAATCCGCTTTCCAAAATTTGAAAGTTTGCTTTATACAACTTCAAAATTTGCAACACAAAATTTGAAAATTTGCTTCATACAATTTAAAAACTGGCAACACAAAATTTGAAAGTTTGCTTCATGCAATTTCAAAATTTGCAACACAAAATTTGGAAATTTGCTTCTCAAAATTTTGGAATTTGCTTCTCAATATTTGGAATTTGTTTCACAATATTTGGAAATTTGCTTCTCAAAATTTTAATATTTGCTTCTCAAAATTTTAATATTTGCTTCTCAAAATTTTAATATTTGCTTCTCAAAATTTCAATATTTGCTTCTCATAATTACAATATATGCTTCACAAAATTTCAATATTTGCTTCTCAAAATTTCAATATTTGCTTCTCATAATTACAATATATGCTTCACACAATTTCAATATTTGCTTCTCAAAATTTCAATATTTGCTTCTCAAAATTTCAATATTTGCTTCTCAAAATTTCAATATTTGCTTCTCAAAATTTCAATATTTGCTTCTCAAAATTTCAATATTTGCTTCTCAAAATTTCAATATTTGCTTCTCAAAATTTCAATATTTGCTTCTCAAAATTTCAATATTTGCTTCTCAAAATTTCAATATTTGCTTACCAAAATTTCAATATTTGCTTCTCAAAATTTCAATATTTGCTTCTCAAAATTTCAATATTTGCTTCTCAAAATTTCAATATTTGCTTCTCAAAATTTCAATATTTGCTTCTCAAAATTTCAATATTTGCTTCTCAAAATTTCAATATTTGCTTCTCAAAATTTCAATATTTGCTTCTCAAAATTTCAATATTTGCTTCTCAAAATTTCAATATTTGCTTCTCATAATTTCAATATTTGCTTCACAAAATTTCAATATTTGCTTCTCAAAATTTCAATATTTGCTTCTCAAAATTTCAATATTTGCTTCTCAAAATTTCAATATTTGCTTCTCAAAATTTCAATACTTGCTTCTCAAAATTTCAATATTTGCTTCTCAAAATTTCAATATTTGCTTCTCAAAACTTCAATATTTGATTCTCAAAATTTCAATATTTGCTTCTCAAAATTTCAATTATTGCTTATCAGAATTTCAATATTTGCTTCTCAAACTTTCAATATTTACTTCTCAAAATTTCAATATTTGCTTCTCAAAATTTTAATATTTGCTTCTCATAATTACAATATATGCTTTAGTCTCATTAGACCGACCGAAGGTCGGGCTAATGATACTGCTTGGCCGGAGTTTTTTTAAAATAGATTTATTTATTTTTAAAATAGATTTATTTATTTTTAAAATAGATTTATTTATTTTTAAAATAGATTTATTTATTTTTAAAATAGATTTATTTATTTTTAAAATAGATTTATTTATTTTTAAAATAGATTTATTTATTTTTAAAATAGATTTATTTATTTTTAAAATAGATTTATTTATTTTTAAAATAGATTTATTTATTTTTAAAATAGATTTATTTATTTTTAAAATAGATTTATTTATTTTTAAAATAGATTTATTTATTTTTAAAATAGATTTATTTATTTTTAAAATAGATTTATTTATTTTTAAAATAGATTTATTTATTTTTAAAATAGATTTATTTATTTTTAAAATAGATTTATTTATTTTTAAAATAGATTTATTTATTTTTAAAATAGATTTATTTATTTTTAAAATAGATTTATTTATTTTTAAAAGAGATTTATTTATTTTTAAAATAGATTTATTTATTTTTAAAAGAGATTTATTTATTTTTAAAAGAGATTTATTTATTTTTAAAATAGATTTATTTATTTTTAAAATAGATTTATTTATTTTTAAAATAGATTTATTTATTTTTAAAATAGATTTATTTATTTTTAAAATAGATTTATTTATTTTTAAAATAGATTTATTTATTTTTAAAATAGATTTATTTATTTTTAAAATAGATTTATTTATTTTTAAAAGAGATTTATTTATTTTTAAAATAGATTTATTTATTTTTAAAAGAGATTTATTTATTTTTAAAAGAGATTTATTTATTTTTAAAATAGATTTATTTATTTTTAAAAGAGATTTATTTATTTTTAAAATAGATTTATTTATTTTTAAAAGAGATTTATTTATTTTTAAAATAGATTTATTTATTTTTAAAATAGATTTATTTATTTTTAAAATAGATTTATTTATTTTTAAAATAGATTTATTTATTTTTAAAATAGATTTATTTATTTTTAAAATAGATTTATTTATTTTTAAAATAGATTTATTTATTTTTAAAATAGATTTATTTATTTTTAAAATAGATTTATTTATTTTTAAAAGAGATTTATTTATTTTTAAAATAGATTTATTTATTTTTAAAAGAGATTTATTTATTTTTAAAATAGATTTATTTATTTTTAAAAGAGATTTATTTATTTTTAAAATAGATTTATTTATTTTTAAAAGAGATTTATTTATTTTTAAAATAGATTTATTTATTTTTAAAAGAGATTTATTTATTAGCCCGACCAAGGGCTTATAGAATGGGTTTGTCTGTCTGTGTGTGTGTGTGTTCGCACTCTAACTTTCGTAAATGTTAATCAAAAATTTTTTTACTCCGGATTTGAACGAATTGGCTCAAGTCACAGGCTAAGTTCGTTGGTCAAGAAAATCGTATGAACGGTTTTCTGAAAATTTCTTATTTGTCATAAGGCCGAGGGGATAGTCAATTCAACTTTGTGTCCAAAGAATTAAATTCACCGTTTTTAATAGAAAAGAAATGTGACATTCCCAAACATTAATTTGCATAAGGTCCAGCTTTTCTCCGAATTTTATATCGTTTCTATTTTACAGGTAATAGAAATAATTAAATTATACAAAAATTTGCTTTAAAAAAGAGGAAATTTCAATTTAAAAATGGCTTCTTTTGCCCTGTTAGCGGGATAGCATTAAAATTGTTTACCCGCTTCTCAAAATTTGGAAATTTGCTTCTCAAAATTTGGAAATTTGCTTCTCAAAATTTGGAAATTTGCTTCTCAAAATTTGAAAATTTGCTTCTCAAAATTTGGAAATTTGCTTCTCAAAATTTGGAAATTTGTTTCCCAAAATTTGGAAATTTGCTTCTCAAAATTTGGAAATTTGCTTCTCAAAATTTAGAAATTTCCTTCTCAAAATTTGGAAATTTGCTTCTCAAAATTTGGAAATTTGCTTCTCAAAATTTGGAAATTTGCTTCTCAAAATTTGGAAATTTGCTTCTCAAAATTTGGAAATTTGCTTCTCAAAATTTGAAAATTTGCTTCTCAAAATTTAAAAATTTGCTTCTCAAAATTTGAAAATTTGCTTCTCAAAATTTGAAAATTTGCTTCTCAAAATTTGAAAATTTGCTTCTCAAAATTTGAAAATTTGCTTCTCAAAATTTGAAAATTTGCTTCTCAAAATTTGGAAATTTACTTTTCAAAATTTAGAAATTTGCTTCTCAAAATTTAGAAACTTGTAACACAAAATTTGGAAACTTGTAACACAAAATTTGGAAACTTGTAACACAAAATTTGGAAACTTGTAACACAAAATTTGGAAATTTGCTTCTCAAAATTTCAATATTTCCTTCTCAAAATTTCAATATTTGCATCTCAAAATTTCCATATTTGCTTCCCAAAATCTCATGTTTCGCTTTCCAATATTTCATTATTTGCATCTCAAAATTTCCATATTTGCTTCCCAAAAGCTCATGTTTCGCTTTCCAATATTTCATTATTTGCTTTTCGAAATTTCATTAATTGATTCTTGTATTTTAAATATATGCTTCTCAAAAATTCAATATATGCTTTTCATAATTTCAATATGTGATTCTCATAATTTCATTATATGCTTCTCAAAATACTTTCTCATCAATTGGTCCATTGTTGTTCTACTCTTGCAATGAATGTCAAATTTCTAAAGTAGACAATATTGAAATCCTCTAAGGCTTTTTAAACTACAGGGTGCCTAGTCCGCCAACGGGTTATATAACGAAGGGCAATCAATCATATTGGCACGACCGCAGGTCGTGCTAATATGGTTGCTGCCCGGAGTCACCAACGGCTACCCAGTCCGAGAACGGGCGCGAACGTAGGGCAAGCAGTGTCATTAGACCGACCGAAGGTCGGGCTAATGATACTGCTTGGCCGGAGTTTTTTTAAAATAGATTTATTTATTTTTAAAAGAGATTTATTTATTTTTAAAATAGATTTATTTATTTTTAAAAGAGATTTATTTATTTTTAAAATAGATTTATTTATTTTTAAAAGAGATTTATTTATTTTTAAAATAGATTTATTTATTTTTAAAAGAGATTTATTTATTTTTAAAATAGATTTATTTATTTTTAAAAGAGATTTATTTATTTTTAAAATAGATTTATTTATTTTTAAAAGAGATTTATTTATTTTTAAAATAGATTTATTTATTTTTAAAAGAGATTTATTTATTTTTAAAATAGATTTATTTATTTTTAAAAGAGATTTATTTATTTTTAAAATAGATTTATTTATTTTTAAAAGAGATTTATTTATTTTTAAAATAGATTTATTTATTTTTAAAAGAGATTTATTTATTTTTAAAATAGATTTATTTATTTTTAAAAGAGATTTATTTATTTTAAAATAGATTTATTTATTTTTAAAACTGCTTTATTTATTTTTAAAACAGATTTATTTATTTTTAAAATAGATTTATTTATTTTTAAAATAGATTTATTTATTTTTAAAATAGATTTATTTATTTTTAAAATACATTTATTTATTTAAAAACTCCGGCCAAGCAGTATCATTAGCCCGACCTTCGGTCGGTGTAATGACACTGCTTGCCCTACGTTCGCGCCCGTTCTCGGACTGGGTAGCCGTTGGTGACTCCGGGCAGCAACCATATTAGCACGACCTGCGGTCGTGCCAATATGATTGATTGCCCTTCGTTATATAACCCGTTGGCGGACTAGGCACCCTGTAGTTTAAAAAGCCTTAGAGGATTTCAATATTGTCTACTTTAGAAATTTGACATTCATTGCAAGAGTAGAACAACAATGGACCAATTGATGAGAAAGTATTTTGAGAAGCATATAATGAAATTATGAGAATCACATATTGAAATTATGAAAAGCATATATTGAATTTTTGAGAAGCATATATTTAAAATACAAGAATCAATTAATGAAATTTCGAAAAGCAAATAATGAAATATTGGAAAGCGAAACATGAGCTTTTGGGAAGCAAATATGGAAATTTTGAGATGCAAATAATGAAATATTGGAAAGCGAAACATGAGATTTTGGGAAGCAAATATGGAAATTTTGAGATGCAAATATTGAAATTTTGAGAAGGAAATATTGAAATTTTGAGAAGCAAATTTCCAAATTTTGTGTTACAAGTTTCCAAATTTTGTGTTACAAGTTTCCAAATTTTGTGTTACAAGTTTCCAAATTTTGTGTTACAAGTTTCTAAATTTTGAGAAGCAAATTTCTAAATTTTGAAAAGTAAATTTCCAAATTTTGAGAAGCAAATTTTCAAATTTTGAGAAGCAAATTTTCAAATTTTGAGAAGCAAATTTTCAAATTTTGAGAAGCAAATTTTCAAATTTTGAGAAGCAAATTTTTAAATTTTGAGAAGCAAATTTTCAAATTTTGAGAAGCAAATTTCCAAATTTTGAGAAGCAAATTTCCAAATTTTGAGAAGCAAATTTCCAAATTTTGAGAAGCAAATTTCCAAATTTTGAGAAGCAAATTTCCAAATTTTGAGAAGCGGGTAAACAATTTTAATGCTATCCCGCTAACAGGGCAAAAGAAGCCATTTTTAAATTGAAATTTCCTCTTTTTTAAAGCAAATTTTTGTATAATTTAATTATTTCTATTACCTGTAAAATAGAAACGATATAAAATTCGGAGAAAAGCTGGACCTTATGCAAATTAATGTTTGGGAATGTCACATTTCTTTTCTATTAAAAACGGTGAATTTAATTCTTTGGACACAAAGTTGAATTGACTATCCCCTCGGCCTTATGACAAATAAGAAATTTTCAGAAAACCGTTCATACGATTTTCTTGACCAACGAACTTAGCCTGTGACTTGAGCCAATTCGTTCAAATCCGGAGTAAAAAAATTTTTGATTAACATTTACGAAAGTTAGAGTGCGAACACACACACACACAGACAGACAAACCCATTCTATAAGCCCTTGGTCGGGCTAAAACATCGCCAAGCCGTTACAAGAAAGCGGGCCTGAGTATAAATTAGTTGCATCAATTATAATTTGACAATCTTATAATTACTGTCATGGAAATGGAAAAATAATTAATATTATAATCTAAAATATTGAATTTTACTATGGGAACACAAAATGAATTCACGAAAACTGGAAAACTTTAAATTTTGCTATATTAACCAAAAAATCCAAATAGAAACACCTAAAAATCAACCATCCTGCTTCCTACTAGTAGAAACACCCAAAAAGTTAGCTAACCGCTTCATATAATGGGAAACACCCAAAAAGTTTGCTTACCGCTTCATATAATGGGAAACACCCAAAAAGTTGCTTTACCGCTTCATGTAATGGTAAACATCCCAAAAATTGCTTTACCGCTTCATAAAATGGGAAACATTCAAAAAATTGCTTTACCGCTTCATATAATGGGAAACATTCAAAAAATTGCTTTACCGCTTCATATAATGGGAATCTCCCAAAAAGTTATTTTACCGCTTCCTAAAATCGGAAACATTCAAAAATATATTTTACACCTGAAAACTCTTTTGGACTATTATATTCCTAATAAAGTGGAAGCGGTGTAAAATATTTTATTACCCAAAACCCCATTTTCATATCTTATTGCTTATAAAGTGAGCGCGCGTTATCTTCGAAAGGGTTGGGGTGTCCACGCCCACGAGATCCACGTCCAAATCTGAGGTTTTATCCAAATCGGTCAATGCCTTCAAGAGTTATCGTGTTCACGTACGTACGGACAGACAACACGGTTCCATAAGTGAGCCTCTGGCTCGCTAAAAACCAGTATTGCTAAAATATGTTTATTTATTTTTAAAATGCATTACTTTTAAAAATAGTTTTATTTATTTTTAAAATAAACCAGTATTGTTAAAATATCTATTTATTTTTAAAGCACACTAGTGTTTTCAAAGCATCTGTTTATATTTCTAAAATACTCTACTTGTATCCGAAATATTCGAGTCATATCTAAATACAGTGAGGTCTGGGGTGAGCCATAGCACTTACAGTGTATAAGAAACAGGTGTGTATTTAACTTCCCCGCGTTTGACGTGGGGAAATCAAAACCAACGCGTATAATACATACCATGGCTCTCCCTAGTTAAACCTCACTGTAGAACTCTATTTATATCTATAATATCACATTTTTATCTGAAATACTGTATTTGTATCATAAATGTTCTGTTTATCTAGTGTAGTCTATTAGGTTCTTAATTATATTCTGTGGCAATAGAAACTAGCAAGGGTCTTCATTTAATAAGATTGTGCTATTAGGGTAGTCGGTTATGCTTGCGGGACTATCGGCTACAGTGTCGGTTGTGCTGTATGCTTCCGTTCGGGTGTTAATGCTGCTAAATTTAGCAGAAAGATTCTTACTCATAAGCGGGCAATAGTACGGATTTCTAGAATAATATCACATATAGTGTATGTATGTAATCTATACATTCAATTAGTGCGTAGGTAAAATTAGTAGAAGTAATGAAAAGTAAGCGATGAACAATGAAGCATAAGTTTTGGATTGTACTGGAAATAATTGGAGAGAAGTTGGCAATTAGGAGAAAAACATTTCTAGCAGTGCAACGACTTTCACAAGTTGTAATTACGGAAGTCATGCGTAAGAGATTTACATCGTTATCGTGTAGAGTGTGTATTTGCGAGTAAATAGGTGTTTGTCGATTTAGTTGAGTAAATGTGTGAATTATAGTTTTTGGTTTGTACATGTGTTTGCGGTTGATGGCGACTTGAATATGCGGGAACGTGTGTGACGATTGTTGGAAAAGACTGCGAGTGGTTTTCAAATGGTTGATGAAAGGCTACAGCGGTTATCTGCCAGCGGAACAAGTCCTTCAACTGTGGGATCTCATGCTTGCTTACAACTCTGTGCAACTCTTATCTCTGTTTGCAATGGGAGTCTTGAGTATTCGGAGAGATAATTTGATGAAAGCTCAGCAACCACAGACTGTAGATGTAAGTAAACTTTTCAATCAGTTACATTAGCTAGACGCATTAGTCAGTTACATTACAGTCAATCAGTTTCATTAGCATCTCCCACAGCAACTTAACTCCATCACAAACTTAGTTCTCTATAATATGTAAAGAGAAGACAGCGAGAAGTTCGTATTTTAGTCACAAACAGTGACAGCGGAAAGATATGGCTCATCATCATATCTTCTGGGATAGCAAGTCAAGCCAACATCCGCCATTCGGCCATTTCCAATATATCGCTACTTTCGGGACTCTTAGCTACAAACATTCCTCGTCTCCAGAGATGCGAAAAGCCATGAGTTGTTCAGCAAAAACACTCGATCCTTGGGCTCTTAGGGTTTTCGGTTTATGGGTTTATTGCTATTTGGTCCACTAAATAATGTATGATTCTAGGTATATGAGTTTATATTCATGCTTTTTCAGTCACAATATAATGAAAGAGTGATAGTTTTAACTATAATTATCAAATATGTTCTTATTTTTCAGGATAAACTGTAATTAGTTGTAAAAATGACGGTATACTTCGCATTCTCGCTTAGCAAAAAATGTGAGTCGAGTTTTTGCTGAAGAACCCTAAAACCTATGGATTTTTGATTAAAAAATGGGTTGGGCGTTTGCTCAAAAATCCAAAAACCTATGGATTTTTGATAAAAATGAGTCGGGCTTTTGCTCAAAAATCCAAAAACCTAAAGAGTTTTGATAAAAATGGGTCGGGCTTTTGCTTAAAAACCCAAAAACCTATGGATTTTTTAAGAAATGGGTTGGGTTTTTGCTCAAAACCAAAAAACCTATGGATTTTTGATAAAAATGGATCGGGCTTTTGCTTCAAGATTTTCAAAGTAAACATTTAAATACACATGAACTTGCACAGAATACTTTCTTTTTGTCCGAATTTCTTTTTCCAGATTTCTATGTATCGCGTCTTCTTTTATCTTCCCAGAGAAAACCTAACCGGGTACAGCATGCAACTTCAAAGACTTTTGCTTCCGAGCCACTCGACTGTCTCAATAGTCACATTCTGAATATTCCATAGACGCCTACCTAATCCATTAATAATTTACACTCACTAATGTATTTACCGTCTTCTATGCCTTGTCTTCATACATAATTTCAGTAGGCAATTCTAAGATCAAAATGCGAACGCAATCGATTAAATGATGTATTACACTGTGATTTAGTTAGACTTTCCTTTCATTCATTGTGTAGGTAGGCACGAGTGCTGTGTGTCATGGATGAGTAAACCTGCGTGTCAATTGTGCTGTGTAAGGATATTTTCGAAAATCCAAAGATGCAATTAATAAACAATAACAGGATTATGCATTCAATTGTATTAACTGTGCTACTTAATCTCCCAAGGTCCTATATATCCCTTTTCGTTGCAAAAGGGGAGTGAGACTTATTTCATTACGATTAAAATAGAATTATAACTTTTCTAGTAATAAAAACCTAATTCAAAATTTGCATGATAGAAATTTAGGGTAATTTACCGAGTTACTATTTATAAATATATATTATAGATCAGGGGGTCAAAATCCTAAATAGTAGTTCAAATTTCCAACTTGACAAAGATATAGTCAAGACGTGTAGTATACTTATGGAAACTGACAGTGACAACCTAGCATTACGTTGGTATGATGATAAATTAGTGGTTGGAACAATTTGAATTAGGTTGCACGTAGCACAGAAATGAAAACCGAATGAGGGGAAGATTACTAATATAGCGCAATGGAATGGGATATACTTTAAATTAATGAGTTATATAAAAGAAAATAAATATAAAGAAAATATTCTACAAAATTAATAACAAGACAAAAAATGTCAGAACTTGAAATATCCATTCCCAATCAGACTTCCTTAATAATCTTCGTTTGGTAAAACTCTTAGTTTTTCCACCATGTCTATAGCCGCTTTTGATTGTGAAATACTGTGTGCATTTACTAGAGTTAAAGTTGGGAATGTGGGTTGATTGGTTTCATATAAAAGTAAAATCAAAAGAACTCCATTGAGGTCAAAGACGGAATGTACGATTATGAAAATCTAATGCAGCCATGTGTATGATATGGCTTAGTTAGATTTATCATCATATGATAAATTATCATCTTATGGGATGTACTTACAGTATTATAACAGTGACCCACCTAGTGTCTGGTAATAAAGTTGGGAGATTTGACAAATTATATGCTCGTTAGTATTAAATTGCGCTATAAAATAGTGTTCCTGAGATTACGTGTGTAGATATTACTACGGTGGCTTTTCAACTCACAGATATTATAAGGTTAAGTATGCAGGGGCAATGGTACAATGCATTTGGAGCAGACATTAAATAGATTGAGTCTGAGTCGCACTCATCTGCAATAAAAGCTGAGTTGAGGCAGTAATTCAGTCAGTAAACTAGTTCCAGTGCCTCATATCCAGAAGTACATACTAATATATGGTTTAAACCCAGTATGCAATGGCAGGAATATAATACCACTGACGGAATCATCGATTCCTCATCTCAGCCTTTAAGGAAGGGGAAGTAGTGCGTAATAGCACAGTATGAAGTCTTCCTCTCCCCCAATGTACGCACTCTGAGCAAATCTTATTTTACTCATGCACCATGTTTTCAAGTAAGACTCTTCATTTACTCACTGGGGACAACGTGCAAAATTCATCTGCTTGTCAATACCATTGAGGTTATGTAAAGGTACCCAGATTATTTTCAAAATGAAAATATCCAAAGGAATACCTAAAGTTAGTTAACATTGCATACCCGTATGGATACTATTGTACTAGCGTATTTTACGAAAATTTTCTCTATTTGAATACATGATCATTTACGTGAAAGGTACGACAATCGTTTTTCATATAACGTGCAACTCAACTCACATACGTCTAAATTTCAAAATTAAGAGAATAGTACTATTCCCGAAAATGCGGATATAAAATCTAGTTTTACGAATGCCCCTCGTCATTTGTTGGATTGGGCTGCATTTGCGACACTAAAATTTGTAGTCAACTCTAAGAGAAGAATTCGTTTTAATGGAGTGTTGTTTATACACAAGATTGCTGCATTGCATCTTTTTATGAAGCTTATAGGGCTCTTTAATTGAGTTTTGGACTTAAGTCGTGCGTAATATAATTGGGAATTGTCACAAATTTCTATGGGTCCATAAGGCACATTCTTAATTTACTGCTGAAACCAATTTATCCCTTTACTTTCTTTCGCCATTGGTACTAATCATTACAATCTCTTGAATTTCACGCATTCACCTCAATGTTACAATGGTTTGGCTAGTGGTTAGGCGTTTATTATTTAAAAGTCGTTATTACTTGAAGGTGTTCAACTTTAATTCTTAAGAAATTGAAATTGATGTCAGTTTATAATTGGATTTTCTTTATACCTCACGATTAACAATTCGATAAAACAATACTTTTTCAACTATAGTTTTACAATGGGAGATAAAAGTAGTTATGTAATGGTTAACGTTATTTCAGGACGTAAATAAGATTTCGATTTAGAGTTAAATGCCATTTGGTGCAACTTTAATGGATATCGCTGATTTATGATAGCAAAAGCAGGGTTCTTCCTTAGAAAGTGTTAAATTTGACGAATCAAATAAAAAACTTTCCCCTTTCTAAATACATGTCATTTATATGTGGCTTCCGTCTAATATCACTTCGAAAAGCTATACAAGTTAACCCTGTGACAAGTGCAACCCTGTGACAAAGATATGAATTTTTGACATGTCATAATTGCACCTGATTTGATATATGAGCTTTATTATTTATTAGTTATTTCGTTCGTTACAGCGTTAGAGTACACCTAAAATTAATAATAAATCCAACGCGTACGGAGATGTTTTATTTTGAAAATTCAATTTTATGATCAACATTGGAGATTATGTGTCTATAATGGATATACTAGCAAAAGGAAATAGCTTTAGTGCTTGGGTTGATGGCATTTTGATTGTATTTAATGGAAAAATTATGATTTGTTTGTTTTGCAGGCTGTTCTTGCTGATTTATCATCGATCATGGTGCTTCCTGTTCTACAACTGGCACTTTCAAAGGAAACATTTTAAATAGCACAAAAGGATTAACTAAACCTTTCATGAGACAAACAGGGCTTAGAAGTTTAGTAAATTAGTAAATTTTTTGTTAAATTGACCTTGTTTTTTGGCTTAACCAACATTTAGTTTTTCACGGCAGTTTTCTTTATATTTATTATTGGCATTGATTACCAATGTCATATCAATATGGCAGATCCTTGTGTAATATGTAATGGTTTTCTCATGATTGTGACAATATTGCATTTTTTGGCTTTGACTATTGAAAAATGCATGTTATAGTATAGAAAAAGTGAGTTGCCTAGCTTTGCAATTATGTAAAGTATTATGAGCGGAAAGAAATATCTGTTGCTTGTGTTCCATGATATGCAGAATTTAAGGTAAAATAGTTTTTTTGCATGGTGGGTAATTATGAAAACAAATACTAGTTAGTTGGATGTCAGTTATGAAAGTATGTCAAATATTATTTATTGAACTTTTGGCATGTATCTTTAAGGCAGTAATAACAAAGGGTCTTTAGCCATGTCCTTAATTACTACGTATAACAATGATAAGTAGTCGATGCAACAGAACCAGCATAGTAATAGTAATCATTAGTATTTGTTTGCAACAACAAGTCTACTTTAAATGAATGTCTTCACATTGGCCTGTAGGGTAATTGTAAGCAGTAATGCAACCACCAATCACTAACTTAAAACAGTCTCAAAGATACCCCTATCAGTTTCAAACCAATTTATAAACAGATTAATATGTCTCTTAAATTGAAATGAACTATTTTGGCATCTTATTTCACTCTACTAATGAGTACATAGCCAAATGATAAATTTAAGCACACGTTGTGAATAGTAATAAAAAAGACAGATCTATGCAGTAGTTCCCTTATTGCTATGAAAAAATTGATTATTTTATACATACTACGCTAGCAGTACTAAAACTCATACTAATAACTACGTCCTTAAACATTATCTACCTAGGTACAAATAATACAACATGCAGGTAAGTACCGTAAAAAGCGACATTCATGAATGACAAAACCATAAACATTACAGTTACAATGTAATATCACCTAACTAATTTTAACATGTCAATAAATTACTACTTTGTAATGCATTATTCATTCAGATTTTACGATGGCTTCATATCGAACGACAGGCACACATTTTTTCTAAAGTCAAAAGTCCTGATGATGAAATGATTGAAACGCAAGTATGGTCCTCACATTTTCCTTCATTACAATACCTACAATAAAATTAACTAACAGTAATTGCAAAAATAAATGAACAATGTCTTCCCCGAATCCAAGTTAGTTTTATAAATTTCTTTATTCCGCACTGGACGACTAGTTTCAAATTTTTATCAAGTCCTGTTACATAATTACATGTTATAAAATAATTAGTTAAATGGTTTATGTAATTAGTCCAACAAAAATTCAATCAACACAACATTAATAATAAGATAGTAATTCAACATTCTTTATACATAAATGAATTAATTAACAGTATGCCATTGAAGTATATTTACCTTTAACATATAAGGGTGCATTAAAAGTGGTTTTTCCTTTTACATTATTTTTCCAAATTCTGGAGTGCCACTTTAATACAAAACATATTACAATTAGTCCTGTGTAATCCAATGTAAAATAATTGTAGGAATTTACAAAATCAACTTTTTAATCTATACCTTTTACCAATTTTTACATTGACAGTTGTTTATTGTGACTTATTTTTCGTTCTGTCAATGAAAGTCAATTCGCGGACAAATTAAAATTCCCGGATAATGATTGGGTTGTACATTGGGTCTCAATATAGTTTCTTGCTTTTCTCAGTCGATATCACAGTTCATAATTTTCAAGTAACCCCTAACATTTACTTAAAAGTTATACAGTCTTTGATAGAATTTGTTTTCTTGTAAGCAATATTAATACATATATTTTTTATCCAATTCTCGTATCTTACATCATTAGAGTTGTAAAGTGCTTTAAAGATTGCTTCTTTAACAATTAAATTCATATTACTTATATTGCTATAGAATGGGACAACTAGAAATATTTTGTTGCCGAACATTTTTTCTATAGAATTATTACCTCCTACATTATATTTTGCAAGAATTTCAGGCGTGTGTATGCGTAGATTACTAATTAGTAAAGCTTTTTTTGGTTTGAGAACATCATTTCTATTTACGTGCATTAGTTTATGCATACATTCATTTAAAATATGGTTAGGATATCCTCTAGTAGCAAATTTTTGCATTTCGCGTGCTAATTCAATTTTACATTTACTTATATCTGAAAAACATTTAATGATTCTTAGACCAGCAGAGTATGGAAGAGATTTTTTCATGTGTACTGGGTGATTAGAGTAATAATGCAAATATAAGTGTTTGCTCATGGGTTTCCTGTAGATTTCAGTTACAATGCTTTGATTTGCTAAACTTATTTGTAAATCTAGGAAATTAACACATTGAAAAGACCATTCATATGTAAATTTTAAAAATGAGTGCTGAAATAAATCTCTTAGGTATGATTCAATATTAGTAATATCAGTAGCGTCTATAATTAACAAAATGTCATCGATAAACCTATTCAAACTTATTATTTCGACTTTGTTAAACATATGCTTAATTTCACGAGATACAGTAATATTACTTACTACCACACTGGAATTGGACCCCATAGGAATACCTTTGTGTTGCTCAAAATATTCATTATTAAATTCTATGAAATTAAAGTCTAGACTCCAATGTAGTAACTTAGCTAGTTGACATTCTGTAAGTTCGCATGGTAGATTTATAAGATGTTTGTTACTTTGGTATGATTCGATACAGTGTTTTTTACATTTATTAATCGGTAGACTCGGATATAAAGATTTTATATCTGCTGTTACAATTATATATTGTCTGTCCGTTTTTAAATTAACTTCATTTAAGCGTAATATTAAATGAGTGGTATCTATTATTACATCCGGCATAAGGTTCATTACAGGTTGCAATATCTTATCCAATATTTTGCTAATGTTGCGATTACAACATTTCACATTGCTACTTATAGGTCTACCTTTAGGAAAAAATTCATAGCTTTTATGGATTTTAGGTAGTATATAAAATTTAGCAGGTTCATAATTACTATCAATTAGCTTTCTTATAAGTAATTCACTTGGCATGCTACTACTTTTAATATCATCAATTAGGGCTTCCGTTTTATGTAAAAAATGAGCTTTGGTAGAAGGAAAATATGTACTAGTATTTTCAAGTTGTGATAACACTTCTTTGTCATAATCAGTTTTATACATTAAACATATTCCAGCATTTTTATCTGCAGCCTTAATAATTATGTTATTACTTATTTGAAACTCCTTGAATGTGTCTTTAAAATCTTCAGATATAAATTCAGTACAATTAGAATTTTTGTGTATTCGATTTAAAAATGCTTTCGCCAACGTATGGGAATTCGGAAATAAATCGCTTTCTATAGGCGAGTGTAATTTTACCTTTTTTGATTTATTAAATTCATGTACTATACTTTCAAAAATTCCCATAGAGTTATCGTTGCGTTCTGAAAAGTAGGCATTCCAACCTAATTTTCTTAACATTTCATAGAAAGATTGTTTTAACTTAATGTCTGAGGGTTGTTCTGTAAAACTGAACTTTGTACCCAACTATAGTAAAACTTTTACTTCAAAAGGTAATATTTCTACTTTAGTTAGATTATGAATAAAATTAGGAGCTCGCTTAACATCGTTATATAACTTATACAATTTTTGAGTAGTATTATAACTAGGTTTGTCACTTAACTTAAATATTTTAGTCATATTACAAAACTTACGATTTCTTTACCTATACATTTATTACGTACTATTTTATCAGAATTATAATTATAAAATACTTCAATGGCATTCCTGTCCTATGCTATAGCATTAAGAACATCTGAGCTTTTAATTGGTACTTCAGATTTCTTATCAACATGTTTAGTTGTATTTTTGAATCCATCCCTAAAATTGTTATTGCTCCTCCTGGGATTACCACCTCTGTGGTAAGTTTTTTCACCTCGGTAATTTTGTCTAGCTTGATGGCTTTGTCCACCTCGGTAATTCGTTCTGCCTCTGTGATTACTACTTGTTTCTGCTCTAGCACCTCTATCAAATCTGCCTGTTGTTTTAAAATGATTTCCTTGGTTTATTTGGTTACCCTCCATAACTGGTTGATCTTTTTAGAAGTTTTTTGCTGAAGTTTTTAGAAGTTCCTGGCTCAGTTCTAGAAGCTCTCTCACTTTCAGACGCATTCTGAGATATACTTGCTTTTGCTTTATAGCCTTTCTCAATGAATTTTTCAAATGACAATTTTATTTCCTCGCCATCATATTTTACTTGACCTCTTTCGATTTTGTCACAAAACTTTAAGGCATATCTATTGTAAATAGTAGGAGGTTCATTTGGTTTTTCCCTTCTCCATATTGCAAAAATAAATGAACAATGTCTTCCCCGAATCCAAGTTAGTTTTATAAATTTCTTTATTCCGCACTGGACGACTAGTTTCAAATTTTTATCAAGTCCTGTTACATATTATAAAATAATTAGTTAAATGGTTTATGTAATTAGTCCAACAAAAAGTCAATCAACACAATTACACAATAATAAGATAGTAATTCAACATTCGTTATACATAAATTAATTACTTAACAGTATGCCATTGAAGTATATTTACCTTTAACATATAAGGGTGCATTAAAAGTGGTTTTTCCTTTTACATTATTTTTCCAAATTCTGGAGTGCCACTTTAATACAAAACATATTACAATTAGTCCTGTGTAATCCAATGTAAAATAATTGTAGGAATTTACAAAATCAACTTTTTAATTTATACCTTTTACCAATTTTTACATTGACATACAGGGATTGCAAATAAAGAAAAATTTTATTTACGAAGTTAATTTACATTTTTAATGTAATTTCGTTAATGTACAGATGCGGGGAGGAATTAAATCTATTCTAAAATTCCATATAAAAGAAGAAAAATTCAAAAGTTATTGCGAATCTGAAAAAATAAAATACAATGAGTTATTGCTAGATGTGAAAACTAGGAACTCTACCTATGATATGATACGGCGATGCTTAAACTATAAACTTGTAAGTTCTTTTTCGCTTTGTATTGTTAAAAGGATGCCATCATTATTTACTAGCTTCCTTTTGCAGCCTTACAACTACACCCTAAAATCTGACAACGAATGCTCCAAATATTTGATCTCGGAAGCAGAATTTGAAATACTAGAAGATATTGCAGCTCTCTTAATGGTAACATATCTTTATATGGAATATGGAATGTGGCACGAGTATGGAATGTCTTTTGCAGGATTTACATGATGAAAAATTTAAAACATACCTTAACTTATTGCACCAAAACTAGTAATTCATTTTGTATGTAATGTAGACTTTTCTTTTTATGCTTCCATAATTGTATAATTTTAGCCATTTAAGGAAGCAACGACGGACATATCAGAGCAAAAATGCCCAACTATATCATTATGCGCCCTAATTTATTTACAACTTTTCAATCACTTGGAAACCCTTTTCCCAAATAAGTCAAATAAATTTAATCCAGTAAACACAATTACGAAAAAGGAATTCCCAACACGGCTACAAATAGCAGCAGAGTCCGCATGGAAAAAGCTTGACGATTACTACCCGACATCCGACGGTTTAATGTATGTCATTGTATGACACATGTCAACAATGTGTATGTCACATGAATTAGATTAGGACCATATTTATATAACACAAATTATCAGATCAACAAATAACATCTATAATACATAATCAGAAATACATATGCCCAATCAATAATACATATATAATTAATAGCTAATTAGTTAGTACAACAAATAAAGAATAATAATGACACAAACAACACACACAATGGATTGGTATTGCGCTTGTCATGGAAAACTTGAGCGGCTTGAGATTTTTTATCGTCAAATACTATTGGTGTACTTGATTGAGGACTATTATTGGGTTGGTTTGAGTTCACTGTCTCCGTACAGTGTGGTAAAGTAAGAATTTGTGATTTTTCACAAGGAACAGATATACTTATACGCGTGCTTTGCGACGAAGCATTATTATCGACTTCAATGATAGGTGGGTTATTTATTATAAGAGGTGGAATGACATCCACTATTGTACTATTAGATTTTGAACAGGGTGATTGAATTTGAAAATTTGTAAATGGAGATTTTCGCTCCTCTCTCAAGGGTTGTGAAAGATTGAATTTTACAGATTCTGACTTTACAGAATCGATATTCTTTGAAGATAGGTTTATAGGCTGAGGTGAGCCTTCAGTGGAGGTTGGAAGTATAATTTCGTGTGAAGTGTGCTCAATCACATCTATTACATTATCAGAAATGTCTCTAGTAGTGTGTGAACTTGCTTGCTGTGCGCGCAGCCCATCTACTCCTAGATTTAAAAAGTTACTTAAACCAGGTACAATATAAAATTTCCAGAGTACTGGTTCATTTTCATC
Organism: Yoshiicerus persimilis; assembly: GCA_020352615.2. Taxonomy (NCBI): domain Eukaryota; kingdom Metazoa; phylum Arthropoda; class Collembola; order Entomobryomorpha; family Tomoceridae; genus Yoshiicerus; species Yoshiicerus persimilis. Next base: position 100,006,017 of record CM036940.2, read on the forward strand.
GACAGTGATGCGCATTTGAATTAAATTGGTAACTGGTATGAGTTTAGCCTTGCTTATAGTTAAGCGAACGTAAAAAGGTTTTACTTTAGAGAATTTATGAACTAAATCGGGTATTTTATGATTGCGTAATCTATATGCCATTGTAGGACTGATGGCAGAAATGCTAGCGCCATTATCTATTAAACAGGGTATTTTGACATCTTTTACCATGAGTGCACAAACGCGCAGCACTCTATGAATTCCTATTTGTCTCTGTATTAGAGGATACTCTTCTTTAAGATTATTATTTGAATAAGTCGGCTCAGTATTCACTGGAGGTGTCGACTGAATTTCTTCCATTATTTAGAAATGGGACAGAATTGAATTAAATTGCTAAATGACAATTGAAGATGATTGAATAGTATTAAAATGACAAAGTTGGGTAGTAGCAATGTGCTTCTTAATTTTTAACCGAAAGAACTGCATAAGTTGCATTTAGTTCTGCATGAAATTATATTCTATGAAAAGAACAAATTATTGAGACTTGAGCGTCTGCGTATGATTGGCGGTGCCATAAGCATAAGTATTTAATTACTGTAGAATATTGAGATAAATGAACGAATATTTAGAATGCATATGCATAAATGAGACGCATGGCTTAAGCTACGAAGCTTTATATTATTGTAGTAATTGAAACAAAGAATATTTCTTTTAATGCTTGAAATTAACAAGGCTTAGACATTTAATCAGAACTTGAATTGAGAGAAATGTAGATAAGACAGACAAAAGATCTGCTGTTAATTTGTATTTGATTTACAGTTGCATTCAAAGAACATAGGTTAATGAGAAGTCAATGCAACAATTTATATTTAATGGTCAGGGTGGTTTGTAGGTATGGGTAACATTAAAGAGACAGGTTAGATTTAACCTACTTGTAGAAATTCTACGCTTTGGTAATGTTACCGCCATACTGGAGTAAGAATAACAGTTAGGTACAAGAATGTCATAGTATATACTGTTAGTAGAAAAGCTACTATTTAGTTGAATACAGTTACGTACCGAATATAAGAATTTATAAAGGAAAAGAATAGTGGTAACAATAGACATACGTAGAATAGAAAAAAGTGTCGGCTTGTAATGTAGTAATAAGGAGAGATAATAGTATTTTACTTTTGCATACCTTTTAGTAGTTCAGATTGTAATAACCGAAAAAGATTCAAATTATTTACTGTGAATACCAAGGAATTGCGTAGGCGTACGGCAATACGGTTACTTCAGGTCAAGCTCAAACCAGCGAAAGGTATTAACTATATATAAACAAAAGACATTAGCATATACTTCATAATATCATTACTTACGTAGTTAGGTCTGCATTTACCTGCTGCCATTTACCGTTACTGGATTTGAACTTGTACTGTATGTACTCTACGTATCTTTGTATACGTATAATATAGTAAACAAAGAAACAAAGGAAATTACGTAGATACTATATAGAATTTTAGTTCAACTAAACTGACAATGACAAATGAAATTTGATTTTAACTGGAATTTAAACATATACGTTTATTTTAAAATTCAACGGTAAACAGATGTTTAATTAGCAGAAAATAAATTTGGTATTAACAATGAAATGATTGGCATTTACTATCAAATTGATTAGAGCTTAAAGCATAAGGGAAATTTAACGGGTACTTTATATAAATTTACACTGTATTATACTCGGCTTGACATGCGAGAGACCTATTCTGCAACATATGGTATTATTTATATTGATTTTGTATTGAGAGCCAAAAATACTTTGATTTTCAACTATTTATACGGAAAAATAGGATGCAATACAATTATATTCTTGTCTAATAGTACACCAGACACAGGTATATAATACTTTGATAAGTAAACTGGAGGTTTGCAAAAATATTTTCGCAACTCCGAGTGTGTACTCGATATTTCAATTTTGTTTGGTCTAACAGATGACTGTTGCCAAACATATACAACTTCAAATAAAACAAATACTTTTACAATACTTTTGCTATTTTTACTTCAATTGGATTAATTAAAAATATATTTGTATTTGGTATTTGCGAAAACGCTGCTTACGAAGATTAGGTGTGTTTTTGCAATTATAAAAGTTATTTACTTTACCTTTTACCAAGTGTAGCAGAATGGCCCGAGGTATCTTGGCGTGATCTTGTGCGGGGGATTTATATATGTGTCTCTTCTGTCTCTTCTGTATAATATTATTATGATGTAGGTAACCCTTTTATGTACCTAAATCTGTAGAAGGAAGAACAGCTTTCTATCGGTGGATGTGCGTCAAATGGGAGACGAAGAAAAGGTGTACAAATTATTACGTGTACTCAGAAAATGGTTGTGAGTTTATTTTCGTGAACTCAAACACTCACAACAACTATATACTTAATGCCAAAAGAATAATCAACTGAATACTTCAAAAATACTAACAAAAATACGAATATTCCGAATCAAGTCAATTACAGTACATCTGGAGCCTCTAAATACCAAAACACGTCTTTCTGTGTCCCCTACTCAAGTCTCTCTATCTGGCTTCGTTATTCTCTGCCCGTCTAACTCATCGGCGTCTTTTCTTTCTTCCTTCAGGACAACTACGACACGACACATGACCTATTCTCCTTTCCAATCCCATTATCGTGAATATGCGAACGGGAAATTTGTACAGGTAGAAAGGTCCTGCTTGCTTGGTTAGTTGTTTTAGTGGGAGGGATTTCTTGGCTCATTATTTCTTTAGGATATTGCATAGGCAATATCCTACACCACAACATTTAAGAGTGAATTTTTTGGAAATCCCTATACAAAAACCAAGTCATAAAGAGCGATAAGTAATGCAATGAATTGAATTTAAAGTTTCAACATGTCATCGGCTTTCTTTTGAAGCTCTCAAATTTAGAAGAACATAGATTTTAAAACTAGTCTCGTAAATGAGAATTTATAGCAGAATTGTACTTTTAAGTTTAATAAAAGTAATCAGCATATTGATCGATGACGGGGTACATACTACACACTTAAATAGAATATTAGTAGTACTATTTATTAATTTACATTGAAACAGAAAAACAAGAAGGGAACTGATAATGAAAGATGTGTAGATGTAAATTACTGACACAACATTAGAATTTTGGTTGTGGCCTTCAGGTTTCCAGCTAACTACTCCTGTATAGAAGATGTAGCTACTGGTTTATTATGATTAATGTATGCTTGATCCTATGTACTGTAATACATACACTGATATTGCAAAGACCTCTTGTGAGGGTGATATCTTTTACGATAAATAAATAAATAAATAAATGGTCAAATGTATTAGTTTTGCAACAAGTATTAATATTGGTCTTAATAGTAGTGCTAGTATTTATTAGCTCTCGAGTGAAGTAAATATGCTTTAAATGTTGTAACGTAAATTAAGCTTAATAAATAGTTAAAATTGCTCAGTTATAAAGTTACTATAATCTTCTGTGTAGAAATCCGCATTTTGAGTCACAACATGATGAAGACAGTTTTGAAAGATTATCATAAAATATGTTCATATTTTGTTGTGTCAAATTTCCACCTAGCAAAAACCCTATATATTTCGCAGCAATAGACATTGGGAATTTAGTGTAGTCCAGTCAGAAACTATTTCATATGATTTTACAAAGACATATTTCAGTACCTTATTCAGCTTATTAGGGCCTAAAAATTTCTACTCAATTTAATGTATGTATAATTACATTGATATTATCAATCATACATCTAATTAATGCTACATTAAATATTAAATACTTTAACAGTTGTGAGAAAGGAAGGTTAGCCCGTGAGTAGTATATCCGAACACTAAACAAATCTTGTAACCCCTTCTCTATGCCCAATAATCAATAGATTATTGGCGTACGAATACTCGCGCGCTTGGTTAGCCCTGATGCTAGATATCGTGAATTAGGCGGCGTAGCCGCCAATAATATAACCGCCACATAACCGCCACATAACCGTAGGGATCCGAATAGCCGGGAACGAGATCCTCTACAATTCGTAATTTATTAGACCATTAAAAATAGTTAAAGTTAACTTTTCATATAGTTCCTAAGCAGAATTACTTGACCCCAGACGACAGGTGGAATGCTCAGACAACAAAAAAGCTTCCACCGTTGAATGATATACCTTTGCCACATCCATCAAAAAATCGCACTCAAGGGGTTTGTACTTCTTAATTTCCTTAAAGTTTTACTTATGAAATAATAGTCAAAAGAGAAGGTTAGAAGGTTCATAAAGTATACAGTTTAAAATGGCTGTAATTGATTTGACCCCTTAAAATACTCATTTTCCCAGAATCAAAAATACTCCTTTTTCCTGAATTTAACTTCTTACCCCTGAATATAATCGTGAGTCATGACTAGCCTCAACCCCATCAAAAAATATCATTTTCCCTAAATATGTATTCCCAAAACCCTAAAAAAATTGAACAGATTAATGTATCTCTACCAAAAAGGTCCACTAATACAGTTGCTGTAAATATACTCACACTACTAGTAATACCTTTAACCTTAATATACAATTCTGGACTTCTCCTTGAGACTCTGTCGGGTGAGCACATACGTCTGTGCTGCTCTCTGCTTTTTTAGTGGTATAAATCGGCCGAATTTAGTAAAATTTGAGTGGTGCAGTGGCCCTGTGACGTGACCAGTACGGTGGGAGTGACAGTCCTGCATGAAAGTGAGGACTTTTACCTGTTTTTTCGGTTTTTGTGAAGTGCCTCGCCAAAACATCATAATTGGAAGATGGCCGAACCTTATCGCGGAGGACTTTACATAGTAATTTGTGGCGGTATGCAAATGGGGCCTTTCCTACTCTTGGAGACACCGTCTACATTAACTCCAGTTGTTTGTGTTGGGTGTAATCTGATCTTGGGTGAGGAGAGTCGCTGTTCCTTTACGTGCTGTAAATCGTACCAATGTATTTCAAAGTCATTTAACAAGCGTTAGAAAATTTATATGACTTCATTTGAAAATAAATTTAAATTACTTAATTTCAGGAACGTATGATGAAGCCAGAATGCAACTGAATAACTCAACGAACACATTTGATTTAAATGATATCGATGTTGGGAATAATAAAAGAGTTCCAACCCCAAAACCCACTAAAAGGAACCTCGATGCAGATAGCTCTGAATCTGATTCGGAAGTGACTAATGCAATAAAGAAAAGAGTATTCAATCCTAAGAAACTCCCGCCGCCTCCAAAATTCACACTTGGTTTAGTCACTCCAACTACATACGAACAAAATCCACAACTAAAACAGCCTGATAATAACCCCTGCAGGTTGAAATCTATAAAAACAAAAAATCTACCTACGCAATCAGCATCTGAAGCAGTTTCCAACTCCACTTCTCTTAAGCCCAACGCAGTGATCAGCCCTCGTTAAATAATGAATCAAGAACAGTTTTTTCTTCTAACATACATGAAAATTTGTCACCAAATGATGAACAACAACATTTCGCCCTCTTCAGTATGTGCAATAAACAGATTCCAAGCTGTACGTTCGCCGAATGCACCTGTCATTTTAACCTCGTCAATATACACGTCAAACAATGGTCAACAGGTGTGCCCATCAGCAAGTGAAGTTACCGAGCCGTCTACTGCTTTACGACCACATGAGTTCAATTCCCGGAAAAACCAAGTGAATCTAAGGCTGACTTCCGACGGCGCTAAAACTCATCTTATTTTAGAATTCAGAAATTATGTGATTACAAATATGACAATGTTGCGATCTATATGCCAACAAACGTTAGATGCAGTTGCTGCCATTGCTGTGAATCAGAAGAATAGCCTTAAGGAAAGCCAATCGACAGTACCCTCTTCTTTTTTAAAGCAACTTGAAAGTAGTGAAGAATTGCAAACATTAGAGTCAGAAATCCTAAATGACCGGGAAGCTTACAAAAATTTGGTAAGCTAAAACTTCATTAATTTTTAACTTTGCACATTTGAATAAATGTACATTGAATCTTTCACACTTCATTAGGTGCTAAGATTGAGCAAATACGGAGGAAGAAATTTCAACGATTGTACAACAAATTTACTCAGCAAGCTTATGTTAAACGACTTAGCAGCTAAATTTAATTTGGAAGCTCAAAGATCAACACAAGGATTTTCAACCCTGACACTAAAACAGGCAGCGATAGGTACTTATAAAATATATTAGCGTGTGAAAAGATTTGAATTGTAATTTGATTACTCGTAATTCAATTTAGAATGGGTAAATTTAGATTAATGTTATTGTACTTGCTTTTGTAATTGTAATCAGTGATATTGTAATTGCTTTTTTAGTAAAATTGATTGTGAGAAAATGTAATGTGGAGTAAAAATTATATTATTCACCAAACATCATAGATCTCCTAAATGCTGCCATATTAAATTGGTATTATAGTAGTCTTTAATTGACCGATTCGAAGATGACTTCAAAACCTCTTTCTGGGGAACATTTGTCGGTCTTGACGACGTCTTTAAACCGTTAATTGGTGTTTGTAAAGACGGCTTCAAGACGATAACTGACAAGTCAGCTAACGTCTCAGCTAATGATTTATATACATAATATATATATATGATATATATATAATATATATATGGTATATAATATATATATATATATATATGATATATATATAATATATATATGGTATATAATATATATATATATATATATGATATATATATATAATATATATATGATATATAATATATATATATATATATATATAATATATATATGATATATATATATAATATATATATGATATATATATAATATATATATGATATATATATATATATATATATATATATATGATATATATATAATATATATATAATATATATATATAATATATATATAATATATATATAATATATATATAATATATATATAATATATATATAATGTATATATAATGTATATATAATATATATAATATATATATAATATATATATAATATATATATAATGTATATATAATATATATATAATACATATAATATATATATAATATATATATGATATATATATAATATATATATGATATATAATATATATATATATAATATAACAAAAGGAGCATGCTTTGGTGCTTTGTTGTTAGTTACTTATCTTCAGCGTCAAACAACGTCAAGATACAATTCTTAGTAAGTAAGTATCCGTAATATGTTAATATGCGTTCTCTATGTTTACATAACAAAATCGTATAGGTTTACTTTTGCATGGCAACTACAAATATTTATCTACAGAGACCTACACCAAACTTCATCTACATCTACACCAAACCTTCACTTCCAAACCAGTTATTTTTATTCCGTCTGAATTGATGTCCATAGATATTACACCCTCTTAGTCATATTCTACATATTTGCTCAACTTTTCTAATACTCCTCTTCACACTCAGATTTCCAATTGGGAGAAATCAAGTTGTCCACTCCGGGATATTTACTTGTTTTCATTGATAAACTTCGAATACATCTCAGATATGCTGATTCCATGTCTCCATGTCTTCTGTCTGGCACCTTCACCTATCCACTCAAATACTTTTCTCTAAACACCCAAGAATTGCGTTGTGTCTGACGTTGTTGGACTCCCGTCTCTTGCCGGACTCCACTCCAGTGAATGATCCAAAGAGTCAGTAATTCAATTTCCTGTAAAGTCATTATCAAGGCACAATGAAATGTGTATTGTGGTAAGCTAATACCATAAAGAATGTAGAAGCACCATATTTTCCTAAAGAAGTTGTAGATTTTCACTAGTAGCAGCGGTCTCACTAACTGTCGCACAGATGGAGTAGGATGTCTGAATATAAAGCTACAGAATATGGTCTACCGCTGGCTCAAAGAAAGATGTTCTCATTGCAAACCTTTGTCTACAGAACCTCTAGATTACATGAAGAAATTTCAGGTAAATTGCATCCGAGATATTTTCCTCTGTAAATTTTTATGGCACTCTGGGGATTATTACAGCATTATTGCGTCTCTTGTTATGAGAATTAATGTTTCCCAAGAAGCACATCTACGTAAGGAACATGCCTTTACAGTCATTCCTTCCATACTTAATAATCGAAGAAGAGTGTATTATACAAATCAATACTGACTGACTATAGAAGCTAAATTAATTTCTCAAGACAAAATGTCAATATTTTGTAACATGTCTATCTACGCATTTACTAACTGAAAAATGTATCCTTTATGTTTTTTCGAAAATAAATGTAAATTATTGTTTGCTAACAGATGAAATCACATTCTACTAATAATGTAAAACAGTAAGGAAAAGCACGCGAAAAATGTTTCCACTTATATAACTTTGAACCCAGTAATTACACACCTAAATTTACTGATTTGTATTCACTTTATAGCACGTTTAATTATTTAATATTTTAATATCAGGAAACTTGGGAATCAAGAATTTGGAAATCCGTCGTGTCAATGGCAAATGAATTAGGAGCTCCTTTATCTAGAGGAAGACTCAGTTCAGAACAGGAGAACGTTGAGGAAAATTGGACAGAATTTAGTCAATGGGACATTGGTATGTATTTTCAAAATGTTTTTGAATTATTATTACGATAAATTAATAAATTGAATATTTTACCCAAAACTGAAGAAAGGGAAATCACTGATATGATAATTAACTCCTGTATCTTTTTTCTTCTCACTAATCCCTATAACTATATACTAACCTATTGTCGTTGTGTTGTTCTTGCTTCTTGTGCTGCCTATTGGAGGGCTTTCTATTCACAGAGGAAGACAAGTCACACTGACCATATATACTAAACTAATGTCGCTGTGTTGTTCCTATCTTTCTTGTGCTGCCCATTAGAGGGCTTACTTATTAGACATGATTTTCCCTGTGATCCTGATGTTGAGTTTGTGTCCCTTCATTTTGGCCCCGTCATGACGATAAATTCCTAAAACCCCCTATAAGGATCACTAGTGGCTTATTTTTACGTCCCATGTCGCCCGACTTCTCTCGTTGATACACACTGCACCGTGGAGAGAGAACACGCAGACCCAATGTGCACGCTTTTGCCAGCTTATCCAAAAAATGGGTTAATAGTCCAAAAGAATAATAAGTCATCTACAGGATTTTTACATTTAGCATTTTCATTTAGTATTGTATCAATTATAATTTTTCTGTAGTCACTAATGCTATTATAAAAAGGCATTACAAAAAAGGTCTTATTGTTTCTACTAATTATATTACTGTTATCATACGGTGTGATTTTTTGCTGTGATAATATCTCAGGGTTGTGTATGTACAGATTATTTATAAGTAACGGTTTCTTAGGAATTAACAATTCAGATCTATTAACTGTATTTAATTTATCCCGAATTTCATTAAGTAACTTTGTTGGAAACATTCTATTTTTGTATTTTTCCATTAAGGTGTCTATTTCACTATTTCTGTCACTAATTTCTGTACATGCCCTAATTACTCTTAGGCCCTGTGCAAATGGTATGGATTTAATCAGCGATTTATTGTGAAAGTGAATGGGTTGGGCTTTACTCATAGGTTTCTGATAAATTTTAGTTTTAATAATATTTCCCACGGTTAGACTAATATTTAACTCTAGAAATGGCAAAGAAGTGTCACTAGAATCAAAAGTGAATTTTAAGAACTTATGTTTCAGTGTTTCCTTTAGCCATTCATCAGTATTATGTATGTTGGTACAATCTAGGATTACAAATATATCGTATAAATACCGTTTTCTAAATACAATTTCCTCTTTGAGCGCAAAAATATTTTGCATTTCTTTGAAAACGGTGATATTACCTACCGATGGAGAACTAGCCCCTCCCATTTGTATACCTTTGAATTGATAAAAGTATTCATTATTAAAAGTGACAAAACTGTAATCCAAACTTAATTCTAACATTTTACAAAGTTGTTGTTCATCTATATTAAATGGTACATTTATTTTATCCTTAAATTCTAAATACATATCACAACAGTGTTTTTTACATGAACTTAATAAGTTAATAAATTAATAAGTTAGTATACAGAGCCTCAATATCTATGGTAATTAATTTATATTTTCGATGAGGACTAAGTATTACATTGTTCAGTAAGATTAATAAATGCATAGAGTCTAAAATTAGGTCAGGCACGAAATTCATAACAGGTTGCAATTTATAAGATGAATAAATCGGATGATTACGTCCTCTTATGTAATCCTACTGCCCGGTGATGGAATGATGATAAGCTACCTGTCTGCGTATCTCCAAATCAGATTAGGGTGCTAAATAAAGGCAGTTTTGTGATTAAGAATATGAACAGCAAAACTTTATATACACATATTCAATTCAATAATCAACATCATACAATTAATAACCAATAATCCATTACACAATAATCAAATGATATTAAATAAGGAATAATATAATACAATACAATAAACCTTACGATACAATACCAAAATGATGGAATCCCCAACAGGAACAGTTACGAGATCATTAACGTACAAAAAGATGACAAAATACTTTACAAATTACTAAAATACGAGAGGAAAGAAAAGACGCTTCTGGTCTGCTGCTCTGCATAAAAGTTAAATGGCTTTTCAGGCGGTACTTGTTCTTGCTTTCTCCAGTTGGGCATAACGCTTTGAACTTTAGTCTTCCTTTCCTTCCAGTCAATTTCCTTTATTTTGAATACCGATAGAAATTCTGTGCGAGCTTTAATGTATAAAATATTAAAGTTACACCAAAAGTATTTTAAGAGAATAATAGATGGAATGTTTTGTTTTCTAATTTCACAAAGTAAAAATTGATTTTCAATTTTGAAGTCTCTGTCCCACTTCCAAAACAAAAATCCAAACCAACTGCATTGGTGTTGCTGGAGTTCCGGATATTTCAGATCTCCATTTGAATTCCTTAAATGAATAACCCGTTCTAGAAAAATTTTTCGCATTGTATCGATACTTAACTTTCCGGCAACATGAAAGGTACAAACCGTATTCATTCTGTTCTGATTCAAAAATGAACTTTCAGCTGTCAACATATCCCCAAAGTCTTTTTGTACAAGTGGTCCAATTTTGCTAATACATATTCTAAATAATAATATCGGGGATATAACTGCTATTACTAATGGAATAAAAATGGCCAAAATCATCATCATGACACTTTTCACAAATAGATACCGATATGTTGAGTATTTCGACATTCTTTAAATTCTAATCTCACACAGGTGTTCTAAGTACTACAGTTATATTACTTAATCAGTTAATTGTAAGTTTCTAGAAATATTTTGAAATACGAAGCGATTTGGCGACCTAACTCTCCATACAACACAAATGCACAAAGACGAATCTGAGAAGTTTCTAAGATTGGAAATTTGTTTACGCTTATTTATAAAGAATCAAATAAGAAAGGTTACTTGTTTTACCACATACCGCTTATTATACTGTCAGTGAGCCAGTGATTTACATGGGAAATAAACTGTATTGTGTATTGTGTTGTATTAATTCCACTTTTCTGTTATATAATTTAGCTAAATTGAATGTAAGTTATTTACCCATTTATAATACTATGAAAACATTCCGGCAGCTTTTGTGGCTTTTGCCAATGGGGAAGCATTTTTTGCTTGGCACAGATTTCAGCAATAATCCAGAAATAAATGCGAATCAGAAAATGATTTCATAGCAGACGAGAAAAACAGCAAATATATCTAATGAGAGGCTCATTTGCGGAAATTTCCCATTGTTTATCTCGATTGATACTTGTACTGATAATTTCAAACAAAATGAATTTTTTGTAACTCTAATTTAACTACACTACGCCAGCGAACTATTTAAGGCTTACACGTTTCAATAATTACAAAATGATTTTATTAGCCCAAAACTTTTTCTTATGGTAAAACCAGATTTAGAATCCACACTACCTGTATAGCATTTGTATACAACTTCTTCTCTCCTTCTGTAAGTATTGCTTCCTTAGTGTACATATAAATACACATCTGATCTTGAGAATCTGCTAAAAGTACACTGTGAAATACCTTGTAATAGACACATCTCTGTAATGAATGGGAACAGCAATATGTGTATTACATGAAATAAGTAATCTGCGTAAATATCGATGAGAAAATATGAGTTAAATTACGCATACATAAGAAATACAATCCATAAGCATAAAAACTATTTACATCAGATACGATGGATTTACCTTAGTAGTACTACTAAAAGGAATACATCCGTCAATATTATTACTAAGCAAAGGACTGTGCTTCTACTTCTTCATCGACTTTAAGTGAATTTCCATATTACGTGGCTGCGACTGTTATGTAATGGAACTAATGAACCTGCTTCTAATTATCTATGGTAGTGATAATCGGTAAAACAGGTATGAGAAATTTCTAAAACAGTGTTATATGTCTAGCAATAGAATTTATTTCGTTTCAAGGCTAAGGAACAGCGTTATTTCTATACAGAATATCCCCTCGAAGTCTTCTGGTGTAAATATCGATGTGAAATTGTAAGTTGAATATCGCATGTATATCAAAGTATGATTCATAAAGAAAACTAAGTTTTTTAATTGGACTGAATTATAAACCATTATTCATTTCTTTAGATCAATTCGCTGTGCTTAGTCTAAATACGTGAAGTAAGTAATTAAGCATATGAGCACGTTTTCCTATTTTGTACATCATTTATTTAAGTCTTCTAGTGGAATTTATCTCGCTTCAAGAATAAGGAGCAGTGATATTTGTATATCAGCGAAAACAAATTTTCTTCCTACCAATCTAAAGATATATAAAGATTTTATTTCATTAATTAACACTGGGAGTCCTGCTTCATAGTCTTGAATATACCTTTCGCCAAAGTAAGTAAACTCCGAAAGAGCATATGATGATTTGTTTTCATAAATTTGCAATTGATGTAGAAAATTAAATATTTCTTTAAAGAAAATTAAATATTTAAATATTTCTCACATACATTTATTGATGTGCATCACCATCTTTGGTATTATCAAACGATTTGACAAAACCGCTTTAGAAATAAATCTTTTGACAAGTTTTATGATGAAAACAAAGCAATGCTTTGAAACCATTATGTTTCATTATTTAAAAATATCCTATCCATCATCCGTTTTAAGACAATATTCTGAAGGCCAAGTTTGGTTGCTGAAAAATATATAAAATTAAACTAAATGAGTATAAATCATATTTTTTTAATACTGTGCCTTACCGTGATATTTCCCCGTGAATCCATAATAATCAAAACAACATATAGAGTTATTAAGGTGTTTATCTGGCAATACTTGTGGAAATACCAAAATAATGTTATTCAACTCTGCTACTTCAAGGTATCCCAGTTGACGCACAAATCTATCCCCGACAAAGGATCTAAAATAGATTTTTCGTTTGCCATAAGTAATTCCATTTAGAAAAACTCGAAATATTCCATGAAAGTCGTCTTTGCACCTGCATTGTGTGCATCCATGAAGAGCAAAGCTCACTCTGCATCGAACGAATCCAGACTTACATCCAGAAGGAATATATAGGAATCCAACTTTATCCATATTGTTGGCTATGGGGTCGATGTCCCTCAAAAATGGTGTTTGGTCGAATTCTAAAATTTCGCCTTTTATTACGACCGTCCCTACAGATGCAAATGTAGGTCTTCGCAAATTTCCTCCATACAGGTAATTGTACATTTCAAAAACACCATCGTATTTGCAATCATTAACAAAAAGGTTTTGTGGGTTGAGTGTTGGGCACGGACCCCCAATATTATTTGCTGGCTGCAACGGAAACCATTGGTAGTATAATCAATATTTTTATTTATTAATAATTTTTTTAAATTAATTAAAATTTTAATTAATCACAAGCTTACCATTGCATGGTTTGCATTTCGGAAAATTACATAACTTATTTGAGAAGCTCCATAATGTTCGTAAGTCCTTTTAATTGTTTCCGCAAGTTCTGTAGTGTATATTCATCACAATTACAGTACCATTAATAATAATAATTTGAATACTATTTAAAAATTGTATTGAAAAGCATTTTATTAGTTCACTGTTTTTCTTAAATCCGTGATACTCTTTTGAATACCAGGGAAAGCACTTTTACGGGGAAAAGTAAGCCAAAAAATGATAATCAATTTCTTTAAAAAGGAAGCAGTAGTGTTCCGCACTGAAATTTTTACCTAGAGGCAGAGTTGCATCCTTTGCGCCTTGGAAGATATAAACTCGACTGTGTGATAAATATTTTGTAGGGTCAATGAGTCCTTGTGCTTCATACAAATCGATTTGGGGTATTATTTCACTAAAAGTCTTTGTTGGGGTTAAGCCCAATATGCCCTCAATTGGATATCCTTGTCCACTTTTGCTCAAATATGGATCTATGTATTTTATAATCATAATTTTATTAATTTCATTTTATAATTTTAGAATCATGTTAAGTAGAATATTAGTAAGTTTTAAGTTGGCAATTCCTTTGACGTACGCGCTGCAAACATTCCGACAGCGGATATTTTCGAGGAATATGAAATATGAAATTGGATAGACATGGAAGCGCCAGAAGAAAAACCAGTTATGGTAAAATTGGTCTTGTCAATACTTAATCGACCTGAAAAAAAATGAATTGCAATTATATTTGCATTGCAAAGGCATTTTCTAAAGGTGAAATAAGTTGATGCATAATTTTCTTGCTCATTTATGTTATGTATTTCTTTTTTATTTATTTACTTATGAATTATATATTTACGCTATATCTATATTTTGCCGAACGGATCAACATTTCCATTTACCAAACGAGTCTGCAGCCCAATAAGAAAAAGCATTACTGATTTATAGGACACCCAAAAATAATCGCCATGCAAAGAATTAAATGTATTTTTTACCATCAAACTTTTTTAATTTAAAACTTGATAATTAATGCAAACCGCACAAGCAAAATTTTAAAAGCTTCCCTCCCTGAATTGAACACTGGTTTATTGGTTCCCAAATTCAATGGTCAATTTTTATCTATTATTCAGTTCGAATAACAATCGATGTAAAGAAATTATACATTTCAATCAAGGAAATATATTTTTGTTTACCAGAATAGACACCATAGGATCCTTTTCGGAATACGAATTTTAAGTTTTAAAATTACAAAACGATTAATTTAAGGTTACAGTCATGCGCTTGCAAAATCAATTCTTTCATACCCAATCTGGTAGCTTCAACACACCTTTCATGTTGACACAGTGCACTCACAAATTGCAAAATTGCAAAATATATTCCACTATGCATAATTGAAAATTGAACTTTTTATGAAGTTATTTAAAATAAGAAACAACACCTTCCAGATTTAACTTAATAGAATTTATTAATTGAAACTAAATTAATTTTTTTAACAAACTTTAATACACTAATTAAAGGTGTCCTCAACTTCCACTTACAAAGCGATATTTTGATACCATTTATGTGGCTAATGAAAAAGATAACGACAACTGACACTGGTAGCATGAAACTTTCTACAGATGCAAGACATGATTTATCTGTTTAATTAATTCGAAAGTTACATTCATTGCACAAACGTATTGTAAATCAAACCGAGATTCCAAAGTTACGCAGCATATGGGACGCGGTGCTAACATTTGCGACATGCTTCTAATACATATATATGAGTTGGTAACAACATACATATGAATTAGAACCGTGTAGCAAGTTTTTCCATATATCCAGTGGAAATGTTAAACCTCGCTGTATTTTATGTAGCATCTGTTTTAGGTAGGTACACATTTGTCTTCTACACAATGTTTATTAATGTTATTAATATTTTTAAATAATGATATCAATGATCTGCAATCCTTGTGTATCACATTAAGCAAGTTTTCTGACGTAAATGTCAATGTGAACATGTGAGTTGAATATTAATATTAGTAGGAATAATAGAAGAATACAGATATCGTTGTAATTGCTCAGTGAAATATTTGACTTGCTCTAAATCCACTTCTTCGCTGATTTCAATTCAAATCAATTATTCGCATTGCATGGTCGAAATACAGGACTTAAACTAATGAAAACATTTTCATATTTTTATGGCTATGCTAATCAATGAGAATTCCATGAGAAATTTCCCTCTGTTGTTACGTAACTTGCAGAATACATTATTAGGAAGGGATTTATTTATGTACCTATTTAGGTGCTGGTAAAACTAAACTCTCTGGCGTAAATACCGATGAGAAATTGCGAGTCTAATATACGGATTAATTACATGAAATTACTCTACAACTTTGGTAGAAATGAAGGGTTAGTGAACAAATTATAAGAAATCTAGCATCTGTATCTGGAATTTATTCAGACAGTTTTAGATTTATAATTATTTTATTTCTTAGCTGAAGGTTTGTTGATAATTGCCCGTTTTTTGTATTTGATGGGATTTTCTTAGTTGTGTGAGAATAACATGTTTCGCAAAACTTCTCTAGTGCTGATCAAGATCAAATACGCTTTCATTTACCTTTAAAAATATTTCATATTTACTTGAACTTTAGTTGTAGTTCAATAGAAGTTGGGATTTATTATTTCACTTTTTGCCAGTTGAGTTAAATAGACGTGAATATTTTCACTTTGTGAGTAATGGCAACTGAGATAAAAGTTTTAAGAATAAGATTGAAGTGAGTTCATAAACTGAAACTGAATCTTCCGATGACTGGCGGGGGTACTCAGGAATGCACCTTCGGGTGTCCTCAGTCACAGTCTTTTCTGATACACGGAAGTGTCCTTAAATTTGAGTGTGAAATTTTCATAGGATTAAGGTTCTTTCTAAGACAGTTCCCCTTGAGCCATGTTTTGGACTTTGAGTCAGTTTGGGTACTTAATATTAAATATAACGTAATCTTTATTGTTATTACTTTAAATATGCGTGCAACATTACACCTTAATTATTTATTAATAATAATTATTTTTTAACAGCAAAAGCTCAGTCATAATTATTTGGTTCGTAATTTTTATTCTTCAAACATCAAAAGCACAAGAATTACACTGTTATTACTTATTTATTTAAGTAAACTGTTAAACTGTATTTAATGTTGAGTGAATTTTACTTATGAAAAAAGTAAATACAGGTCAGTACATAATGTAAAATATTAATGAGACTTAGTGGAATAGTCCGAGACAGTTTCGAAATATCTGTCCTTCCAAAATCTGTCTAGCGAACAAAATTTATGAATATGAGTCAAAGCAAAATAAAAATAACAGGCGAAAAAAAGTATTCCTGAGACAATATTAACGATTCTAACAAACTGAAAAGTTTTCCACATTCTAGAGATCCGAGAAACGAAACTGTTGGAAGGCAGTAAATTATTACATCTGCGATTACACTCCTTTCCAGCACCGAAGCATTTGGTTCCTTCGTTTGATTCATTTCCTGCAGTATTTTCAATGAGTGTTTTACTTTCCCTAGCTTCTGGTGCCTCGGGTGACGTCATCCCTGATACTTTATTCGGAACAACCCAAAGAAGTGCTCGTATAAGAACAATTTCGACCATAGCGGCAATTACAAATCCAAGAGAAGTCATTGACCATCGATCAGAAGCTTTGTATTGGGAACTCTTCGGAACATACTGATTAACACCTTGAATAACAGTGACAAGAGTTAAGAGAACGGTGACAACCAATGCTAATTTCATTTGCACGTCTTCAAAAGTAACTCCCAAGAAAAAAGACAACCAGGCGACGAAAACTAGGAGAGAAATGGGTAAGTAGATCGTGAAAATGTAATACCCGTGTTTTCTTTTGAAATTCCATTCTCCAACCCACATCCGATCTTTTGGTTTAAGTTCTACTTTTTCCAAATAGTAATCGTTAACATTTATTTTTACGTTGTCACTTTTTCGTAATGAATAGTTCCACGGTTCTCCTTTTAGGAAATAAACGTGCCAAGTACATGTCAAAGAATCAAATGGAAAAGCTGCAAAATCTTTACTACATTCAAATTGCAAGTTTAAAACTTCTCTCATTTCTAATGTGAATAATGCACCTTCATTTGCACGGAGAAAGCACTTTAAAGTTGTATTTTGAATTCTACTCCGGTAAAAAGAATGATAACTTGGGAAATAAAAAGATCGAAATCCAACGTCAGAACAATTCACTATTTTACTCTGCATTGATTTATCAGATTCTGGAGTTTTGTATTTTATTTTATTTACAGGAATGGAAGGATCTAATGGAACGTTGTATCCTGAAATGCTCACTACGGCATATGTTGTCATTTTGGGAGAGTTAAATCCATCTAAATCTGCTTCCTCGTTAAATGAGCTTACTACTAAATCAACATCCAATTTTTGGTCGTAATCAATTGCTGAACTACTTTTATATTCACTTTTGTACCAAATAATTGTATCTAATACTAAATCAACGCTCCTCTGTTTTAAATTTCTAAAATGCTTGGAAAGTGCACTTATGGTTTTTCTCTCTTCTTGTGTTCCATTTTTAAACGTGTACACAGTTGTATATAATACGTCGTATTCTTCATTTTTGAAATCGTCCTGTTAAAAAATAATATTGAGCACACAAATATAAATTAATTCAACATGTTAACCTAAGTATTAACAATATTTAGAATATTTACCCATTTTTTATTAAGGTTTTCAATTTTTTCTAAGAGAGTTGGCTCCAGTTCCACTTCTTCACTAGAATAAACTAATGGAAATGTGTTTAACACAATTAAGAACACAGTACAACGGAAATAAATATTCATTTTCACTCTCAAGTTTCTAAAACTTCCTCTCAGACGAACTAAGAAGAATGGAATGAAGAGAACTAATGAATTCGACACTCACACAATAACTATTTAGTATAAGAACATTTGCATTTAGGAGCAATGACCGAATTGCGAACACACCTCTTGCACCCGGATCGATGATTATCATAACCAATGTAAAAGAACACACATACAATACACAAAATATAAGGCAATAAAAAATCCCTGTTGCTGAATAAAATCCGACACGAGCCAAGATACACCCACTCCCGGATCCGACTGAAAATACACTGTGCCATTTACTGCATCTGCACACGAAATATATGTAATTAAACACATTCAGCCAAGGCATACATGATGTAATGTCAATTTACTATCCGCATTCAATATTTCAAATACAGTGGAGTGTGCATTTTATAGTATCAGTAATGATTCTTATATTTTTGCTATACTGGTGTTATAAAGATTTTGATACTTTTGTATAATACAGCACTCAGCACTAGTACGTAAACACTTTTTGTTTTGATAAACACATTATAATAATTCACAGTCGTTCGTGACTATGGTTGAATGGTTATGAGGTCTCTAATGCATTTGTTTCATCATTTTCATTTTGGATAGCCTAAGACCAATGGATGGTTGACTCAAATTACTAATGCACTAAAAAGAATAATCATTAGTGTAAGGCCATTATTTTAGAACTTAATTTTAATGCCGTTCAACATATCACATTCAGTCATGCAAATGAATTATTTTGGGTTAAGAGGGAATTAACAACCAATGTATTTAAATGGCTTATTTTCGTGGCTTAAATACAATATACTTTATTAGCGCACGCAATTTGTTTGCATATGCATAGGTATGTATGATTATATGTTTTAGCAATGTTGGTATATGAGCAGTAGTATATAAATTAGTTTGAGGCTTTAACACTGAAATTACACAAACACAAATGTGTGAGTATGCTGATGTTGTATCTGTGCAGGTATGCGAAAGGTAAAACTAAATGAGTATGCTTAATTACTTGCAACGAGCTGCAAACATGCCATTTGGGAAGAAATTGGTTTTAGAGTACAGGCATGAATCCAGGAATGTGTCCACGGAGAAGGTGAGAAGGTGCCTGTCAGTGCAAAATCGCTCGGAATTTCTTTCTCTTATATTAGTAGTAGTTATGGTCAGTACAAAACTGATATGAAGAGTCACAATTGTAAAAAATCCATGCTCAGCTAAGAAAGGTGCGAATTAAATGTCGGAGCAAACAAATCCTGTATTCAAGTCAGCTAATAAAAGAGATAATGGGGATTTGACATAAATTTCCATATGGCTTGAACTCAATAAATCAGAATAGGACACGCGAAAGACTTGTTGATTTAAACTATGGGCCATTAATAGTTATTAGAATTCAATTTAGAAGATCTTTTGTTTATAATGTCTTGGAATAAAAGTGAATTGCGATGAAGTACTGCTCATATCCTAAATATTGACGCAATTTTTGTCTCGATTCTGATGAAATAAAACATATTATACAACGTCAGAAAACTGCTCTTTCCTAAAGGCAAATGAATAATATTTCCTTATTTGCCCATCAGCGTAACATTGGGCGATTCTTTGTCAACATGACAGTAACATGCAATATATTATCGTTGTGTTTACAAATAATGTCTCTATGAGTGATGGCTTTTGTGATACACATTTGTGATATTTACACGTAAGTTATCAAATAATTAACGGTGACTCTATAAACCCAAAAATGGGTATTTGAGTATTTCTGTTTTAAAGTATTTATTCTGTAACATGTGTTTAATGGATTCGTGTATTTTCACTCTACTTGTATAATGGAACGACTATTTTGCTTTAACGTCATGTGACGGTTTGGTCTTCTGCATTTTGCATTCCATTTGCATTGATATTTAACACAACAACCAGGACAGGATTACTAATGCTGTAGTTAACAATGCGCAATTTATCTATGAGTTCTGAGCTTATGACTTTTACAATCAAAAGTTTAAACAAAGATGACATTCCCAAGAATATCTGGGATAGCTAAGAACTAAAAACCTTAAAAATAATGTTGTTAACTGTACTATTTGAAATCGGCAGCATACATCACAGAATAATCAAAATATGATACAAACTGATTAGAGCAGAGAAATTTACCAAATGTATTACTATTACATTTTTGAATGTAAATCATTGCGTTATTATTCTTTAATCGACAGCTTCTGGTCAGTGTAGGTTCAAGTGCATAAATGAATATAATTGTAGGTCAATAATCAAATATTGTAGGTTTCAGCGAACATTGGCGTTTTGTCTTATCTGTTCATTTATTTTATGCTGAGTCATGATAACTTCAGAGAAAAGTGAGTGGTAGCTTTCATTTTCAGCTCCGGAATATAGAATATTATCTACATAGTGCTATATTATCCAAGTGATTTTTAGCAAATATATAATTTACATAGATATTATCCAATATTATCTAGATATCATACAAGTATACCGAATAATATCCCATGTTAGCTGAGTATGTTATCGAAGACCATGAAATTAAATTCTCAAAGCAAAATATCATTAATTTAATTTCACTTCTGTATACCCATCAGCAAATATTTTTTATTGTTTTCTTCACTAATTCACGCAACACTGAGCAGAAATGTTATAAGAAAACAATGTATTGGAATTACTGGAAGACAATTTTATTACCGCTCTTTTTCTGTATCTATTACTTGCAATGGATTATTTAGCGTTCAATGTCACAGCCTCAATTCTTAGCAGAACAAGAATAGTTAACTATCCATGGTCTGATTTCCAGTAATACATTTACTACTGGAAAAAGATAAAACGCTTATCTTTCGTTTAAAGCTTGTTTGCTTAACCTGAGGCAAACATGTTTTTCACAGCAATGCTCAATTGTGAAATCTGTGAGTATACGAATCATTGAACTGTTGAATACTAAACAGCTTACACCAAAGTTTATAATGGAGTGTCCTGTTACAAAAAACATTGTATTTCTTTCCAAATCTCTTACAAATGTTGAAGAAGTACTGCTCAACCTAATTGAAGTTCCAGTAATATCTATTGACGAAAAGGACCAAATAGTAAACTATCTTAATTTATATTTTATATTTTAAATAATAGTATTTACAACCGCAAATGTAAACATATGTAACATTATTGAATTATTATGGGATGTGACCCAATAATTAATTCATTAAACAGATGTATGTAAATGTATGTAAATTTTATTGAAATTACAGCAGCTTCCAGGCAATACGCCACTCAAGTCAAACAACTTACTGTGGGACATATTGGTGAAAAAAGAGTGGGACAGAGTAAAATTTGCGGTTATTCGAATTCTTAGAAATACTAGCAACGAACATTGCGCAGATGTTCTTGAAGGAAAAGAAACAAAAGAATCTGTGAATATAAAAACAGAAAAGCCATTAACTGGGAAATGGTGGCCCAGTCCATTAAGGTGTTGCAATTCATTTTATGAAAGGAAAATAGAAGACATATCATTAGTTGAACAATTGCACGAAATTCTGAATAATGATCGTAAGGAGACTGTCCCACAAAAATTAGCAATCGTTGGACTAGGTGGAGTTGGAAAAACTTCAACGGCGAAGTGGTTTGCCAATTACTACTGCGATATATATGATCACGTGATATGGATTGATTGCGAAAGGGATGATTTACAGAAATCATTTGAGAACTTAGGTCAATCACTGAAAGTCGAAAATTGGGAAAGGGTCCCCTTGAAGTATCTTGCTCTCAAATGCTATGAAAAACTTTCAAGAACCAAGTGTTTGATAATATTTGATAATGCAGAATGCTATAATGGGCCTTATGGATTAAGTAATCTAATGCCTTCCAAATTGGAATCAAATTTTCATTGCATAATAACATCAAGAAATGTAAATTGGGGCCACTCCAATGGACTTGGTGAAATTCCTACGTATGCATTGAATTGTTTTACAAAAACCGAGGGTGCCACATTTTTGTCGAACAGCTTAGACCCCGACTTGGTTAAAAGCAGCCGTATATTAGAGCATTTGTCTTCGTGTCTTGGAAATTTACCACTTGCCTTACAAATTGCTGTTGCTGTTATAAATAAGGAAAAATTAGACGTGGAGAAATATGTGAATAGAATTCTTTCTACCAATTCTATTCTACACACATCTTTCGACGATTATGAAAGAACTATAAATGATACTATGTCAATATCATTAAACCATATGCAAAACAATACAAGTTCGGAATTGGCGTATCAATTTTTAATTGTATTCGGATATTTGTCTTGTGACAACATTCCAGTTGCATTTTTTCAAGCTATTCATGAAGTAAACGAACATCAAACCGATTTAGCCGTCGAACTCCTCAAAGAATACTCCCTATTAACTGTTGCCATCAAGGTAATGCAATGAATTATTAATTTACTTAAGAGAATTACTTTAAATGCACTATAGTGTAGCATCAGACAGTTCGACAGTAGTGCATCCGAGAGTCAGTCAGACCGTGTATCCGTCCGTCATTCAAGTAGTGTATTCGACAGTCAGTCAGGTAGAGTATCCGACAGTCAGTCAGGTAGAGTATCCGACAGTCAGTCAGGTAGAGTATCCGACAGTCAGTCAGGTAGAGTATCCGACAGTCAGTCAGGTAGAGTATCCGACAGTCAGTCAGGTAGAGTATCCGACAGTCAGTCAGGTAGAGTATCCGACAGTCAGTCAGGTAGAGTATCCGACAGTCAGTCAGGTAGAGTATCCGACAGTCAGTCAGGTAGAGTATCCGACAGTCAGTCAAACAGTGTATCCGACAGTCAGTCAAACCGTGTATCCGTCCGTCATTCAAGTAGTGTATTCGACAGTCAGTCAGGTAGAGTATCCGACAGTCAGTCAGGTAGAGTATCCGACAGTCAGTCAGGTAGAGTATCCGACAGTCAGTCAAACAGTGTATCCGACAGTCAGTCAAACAGTGTATCCGACAGTCAGTCAAACAGTGTATCCGACAGTCAGTCAAACAGTGTATCCGACAGTCAGTCAAACAGTGTATCCGACAGTCAGTCAAACAGTGTATCCGACAGTCAGTCAAACAGTGTATCCGACAGTCAGTCAAACAGATCCGACAGATAGTCGTGCAGTGTATCCGACAGTCAGTCAGGCGGTGTATCCGACAGTCAGTCAAACAGTGTATCCGACAGTCAGTCAAACAGATCCGACAGATAGTCATGCAGTGTATCCGACATTCAGTCAGGCGGTGTATCCGACAGTCAGTCAGGCGGTGTATCCGACAATCAGTCAGGCATTGTATCCAACAATCAGTCAGGCATTGTATCCAACAATCAGTCAGGCATTGTATCCAACAATCAGTCAGGCATTGTATCCAACAATCAGTCAGGCATTGTATCCAACAATCAGTCAGGCATTGTATCCAACAATCAGTCAGGCATTGTATCCAACAATTAGTCAGGCGGTGTTTCCGACAATCAGTCAGGCGGTGTATCCGACAATCAGTCAGGTGGTGTATCCGACAATCAGTCAGGCGGTGTATCCGACAATCAGTCAGGCGGTGTATCCGACAATCAGTCAGGCGGTGTATCCGAAAGTCAGTCAGGCATTGTATCCAACAATCAGTCAGGCATTGTATCCAACAATCATTCAGGCATTGTATCCAACAATTAGTCGGGCGGTGTTTCCGACAATCAGTCAGGCGGTGTATCCGACAATCAGTCAGGCGGTGTATCCGACAATCAGTCAGGCGGTGTATCCGAAAGTCAGTCAGGCGGTGTATCCGAAAGTCAGTCAGGCAGTGTATCCGAAAGTTTGTCAGGCGGTGTATCTGAAAGTCAGTCAGGCAGTGTATCCGAAAGTTTGTCAGGAGGTGTATCCGAAAGTCAGTCAGGCAGTGTATCCAAAAGTTTGTCAGGCGGTGTATCCGAAAGTCAGTCAGGCAGTGTATCCGAAAGTTTGTCAGGCGGTGTATCCGACAGTCAATCAAACATTTTCAGGCAGTATCCTTATATTTTCATTTGCATTTCGATATAATTTTTTATTCTGTTTTGAAATATTATTTTAGAGAATCAGAGGGGCGGATTGCAAAATTTTGAACATTCATCGTCTATTACAACAGGTTATTAGAAAGCGGACAGAACATGAAGCTGAAGGAATTCTGAGACAAATTTTAAAATCACAAGGATATTTGAATCACAAAACTGTCCCGTTTTATTACGCTGAGAGATATTCTAACTTAACAAAGGAATTTTTAATGTTGAAATCTTATCTGGGAAGGACTGTCAGCTTAAGGAAATTACTTGATGAAAAACTATACAATGAAGCAGTCGAGCTGTCTCTACACATAAGTATCGACGATAATATGGACTGCAAAGCACAAACAATTGCCGAGTACAATTATGCTTTTTGCCTAAACAAAGCCGGACATCAAGACAAGTCTCTGCAGGTTTTTGAAAAACTTTTTCGTAAAATGGCGCTTTGGAACCTTAGTGTACACGAAACGAACAACTTAGATCGCGTGGATCAGTTTGAAGAAATTCCTATTCACTATAAGGAATTCATTGGAATTCAATGTGTAAAATTGCAAATGCAATTAGGTCTGCTAAGCCAAGCAGTCAAATATTTCAGTGAAAGCAGCAAAATTTTTCAGCGCTATTTTGCAGCAGATCCTTTTTATTTACTTTCTCATAAAAATATATCTGGATGTCTTTTTGAGCAACTGATTACAGTAGGGTGCACTCTTGCCAAAAAATATGCAAAACCATTGGATTTACATCACATTCATTACGTCATTTCAGTTACAGTTTCTCTTTTAAAAGGCCCTTTGACGACGTTCAATATTTGGAAGAATTTCAGGAACGAAATCGAAAGCTTGTTTGGTCTTAGTAATGATACCGACTTATTACTTTATACTTCCTTATACAACAGCCTGATGAATATCAAATGGGGAGAAGTCGACGAAAATGAGTTTAAAGCTTTTGTAAGACAACTAAGCAAGATAATTGGAAATGTAAAAGCACTTGACTTCGGAAAACCGGATGATTTATGCAATGCCATTAAAAATTTAGGTAAGGGGAAATATTAGCACTACTGGTGTGGATTTAATGAGTACACTTAATCATTTTCATGGGAATTATGAATAGTTTTAGAAAAATTAACTGTATTTCCGCAGATCGATACTGAAATTTATAGAAATTTGGGTGAAAGAATTAAATGTAATTTGTGAAAAATGTTTGAAAACAATTAAATCTATTTTGGGAAAGGTAATTGAAGAGACTTAGGGAAAAACAGCTTTTTTAGCTATCAGAATTAAGAGTTTGAAACAATACCTGAAAGACTTTATAGGGCAGTGTGTGATTTTGTAGCAATTTTTGTCAGATTATCAAAATGACTTTAAATTAGCGTTCCTATAGAAAAAACATCATTTTTAACTTTAAGTGAACTTTTATTTTAAAAGTATGATCGTCACAAAGAAAATAAACCACCAAGTCACACCTGTAAAATACTATTGGATATTCGAATCCTTTTTCACAGTAATGATTCAGTTATGATGTTTTGAATAAAAATATATTTTTTTTCCAGAAATCGCTGTGAAAACCAATGGTAAGGACGGAAGCGACGAAATTGAGATCAAAAGCAATAATTCAATACTACCGTTGGAGGACTTTACACAATTTAGAAATAAAAACATCTCCCGAAATGTCCTACGCAAGTTAATAATCAGTAATTATAGAGTTCTAAGATCGGAATTAATAGATTTTCTTAGTCCTTGTATTAATTTGGAGTCGCTTATCTTAGAAAATATTGACTTAGTAGGAAACGCATCAGGCGTTTTGTATTTGCCAAATATCCAAGTATTTGGTATTAGGCTGGTCAATTACCAGTTTGTACCCAAACCACTTCACTACTACAAATTCTTTACTAAGTCTGGTTCCCTAACATACTCCGATGAATGGTGTGAGATTACCAAAATGAGCTTATTTTCAATATACGAGCAACACTGCTGTATACTGCACATTAATAGGCCCTCAAATATATTTTCATGTTCTAAACAATATTATATATTCAACAAGCTCCTTGAAAACTTTTCAAACGTTCGTTTGTCCGAATGTTACTTAAGTGTAAAAAATATGGGGCATGTAACATCATTGACTTTAAATGATGTTCATTTCGTAAAGGATCTCCTACACCCTTCAGAATTTACTTACATTAATCACTATTTTGGAGCAAATCTGAAATATATCAATTTAACTGGAAATTCGTTCATGGTAGATTTGACCCCACTAAAATCAGTAGTTAGACTTTCTTTACAAGGTTGTAGGGTTTTCTTTCCTGAAAGTACGATTGAATTAAACTGTAAAATCATTGCCCTACAAAATCTTAATTTTTGGCAATCCGAAACATTAATGAAGGACGTGAATATTAACGAAATATTGGGAAACTTTGAAAATACTAAATCCATTAAATTGAGTGGATGCAACTTGTCAGTTGACCTAACATTAGCTCACCCTGATTTCATTGCTCTATACGGAGTAACGCTTCTCAACTGTGACAAAATTATATTAGTCGAAGATACTATAGAGCAAATAATATTGGTGGATGTCCATTATAAAACTAGTGATCATGTGACAACAAACGAGCCATCGTTTCTTTATTCCAGGAAAGTAATAGACGTTGACATAAAATGTATTTCGCATAATCATCTTCCGTCTCTAAACTTAGATTTGACAAAGTTGCATAAAGTCATTAAACGTTTAAGGTTAAACAATGTATGTTTAAATGACTTGCAATTAGATGCTAATTTATGTCTACCAAATTTGGAGCAATTGACAATAGTAACACCACAACCTCTAAGATTACTTGATTTATATTCATGTAGTAAATTGGAGACACTTAAAATTTCTGCGGAGCATAGTATATGTCAGGCCAGTTGCAGAAAAGGTATATGTAGTCGTCCTAAAAGCATTTTACATTTTGATCGTCTTCCTGAAACAATGAAAAATCTGTATTTGAGCAAAGTAGAATGTCATACTTCTAAAAAGCGTCTAAATTTAGATACGCTGGCATTAAAATATTATTCAAGTAAAGACATTCTCAATATTTTGGATTATGTGTCAAGTGCTGCAAACTTGACTGTTTACACTGCGTTTGACTCTCGTTTCGCCACTACGTATGCATATAACTCAGGTAAATACAATAACGACAGCGTACACATAATGGCAGTAATGCAAAATAAATCATCAAAAATGACTTTGGGAGAGTTTGAATGGAGTACTTATGACGAAGATGAAATTCATGACTACGGACTTTCACAATTTGGAGTAAATGAAAAACATTCTTGCTATGTAATTGAGAATGGAACAAAAAATTGGACGGGGGTTTACATAAATGCAGACCAGTTTAGGTAAATGTGTATTGTGTAAGGTGTGTTGTAAGTAATTGTAAATAAAGCCAACGGTATATCTATATAATTTTGAATTTTGTGAATAAAGAAATAAAAATGCAGATGTAACTAGTAATAATATTTAAAGGTATATTTTTATTTAAAAATGGCAGTTCAATCTGGCCAATTTATTTCCTTAGAATGCTATTTACAAGACCACTCTTTAATCTGCAGAATATGACCATAAGTTTTCACAAGTAAACAAGAAAAAATGGGCAAGTAGATAAGTAACTTCTCTTGAGTCTTCTTGCTTTCTCAGTACATAATATTGTGGACCGCCTATTATTAATTATTACTTTAAATATGCGAGTAACACTACCCTTGCCTATCTAGATGCAATTCTTTTTTATTATTGAATAAGTACATTTCCCATTATATCAAGCAAAACTCTGTCACACTTAGTTGGTTCATAATTGCTTTTTGGAAGCACTATATGCATTACATCATTATCTACTTGTTTAAGCAAAATGTATTTAATATTGTGTAGAATTTTAACTTCCGAAAAGCGTGTATTTCGAGGCGAATAGAAAATGTAAAATATTAATGGGAATTTATAGAGTAGTTTGAGACATTTTCGAAATATCTGTCCTTCCAAAATCTGTCTAGTGAACAGTATTCATGAATATGAGTCACTGCAAAATACAAATAACAGGCGAAGAAAAGTATTCCGGAAACAATATTAACGATTCGAACAAATTCAAATGTTCTCCACATTCGAGAGATCCGAATAACGAAACTCTTAAGAGGCAGTAAGTTATTACATCTCCGATTACACTCTTTTCGAGCAACGAAATATTTGTTTTCTTCATTTGATTCATTTTCTGCAGTATTTTCAATGAATGATTTTTTTCCCGCAGCTTCCGGTGTTACCGATGACGAGATTTCTGATACTTTATTTGGGACAACCCAAAGAAGTGCTCGTATAGTAACAATTTCGACCATAGCGGCAATTACAAATCCAAGAGAAGTCATTGACCATCGAT
This sequence comes from Yoshiicerus persimilis, assembly GCA_020352615.2. NCBI lineage: Eukaryota > Metazoa > Arthropoda > Collembola > Entomobryomorpha > Tomoceridae > Yoshiicerus > Yoshiicerus persimilis. Next base: position 100,035,146 of record CM036940.2, read on the forward strand.
CAGATGCTTTAAATTGGGAACTCTTTGGAACAAATTGATGAACACCTTGAATAACAGTAACAAGAGTTAAGAGGACGGTGACAACCAATGATAATTTCATTTGCACGTCTTCAAACGTCACTCCCAAGAAAAAAGACAGCCAGGCGACGAAAACGAGGAGAGAAATATATGGTAGGTATATGGTGAAAATGTAATACCCGTGTTTTCTTTTGAAATTCCATTCTACAATTAACGTCCGGGTTCCCTGATTAGGATTCAATTCTATTTTCTCTAAATAGTAATCATTGACATTTATTTTTACGTAACGCCTTTTACTAGTTAAATATTTCCACGGTTCTCAGCATATTAACAGTCCAAGTACATGTCAAAGAGTCAAATGGAAAAGTTGCAAAATCTTTGCTACACTCAAATTGCAAGTTTAAAACCTCTTTCATTTCTAATGTGAATGCACCTTCATTTGCACGGATGAAGCACTGTAACGTCTTTTTCTCAATCCTACTCCGGTAAACAATCTCATAACTTGGGAAATAGAAAGATCGAAACTTGATATCGGAACAATTCACTATTTTACTGTGTATTGACTTATCTGATTGTGGATTTTTGTATTTTATTTTGCTTACTTGAACGGAAGGATTTAATGGGACCTTATGTCCTTCAATTGAAACTACCGCATATGCTTTCATTTTCGGAGAGTTGAATCCATCTAGTATATCTGGTTCCTCGGTAAATGAACTTAGTATCAAACTAATGTTTAATTTCCTGTCGTAATCAATAATTGAAATACCTTTATACTCTTTTTTAACCCAAATAATTGTATCTAATACTAAATCAACACTCTTTCTTTTAGATTTTTTAATTCCTCGTAAAGTGCACTTAAGGCTTTCTTCTCTTCTTGTGTCCCATTTTTAAACGTGTACACAGTTCTATGTAATATGTCGTATACTTCAGTGTTGAAATCATCCTGTTGAAAAATAATTATAACCACACAACTATAATTCAATCCTACATGTGGTTTTATAATTTAAGTAATATAAACAGTATATACCCATTCTTTATTAAGTTGTTCAATTTTTTCTAAAAGAATTGGTTCCGGTTCCAGTTCTGGTTTTTCAGTTGAATAAACTAATGAAAATGCGTTAAACGCAATTATCAACAGAGTACAGCAGAAATAAAAATTCATTTCACTCTTAAGTTCTCAAAACTTCTTGTCAGACGAGTTTAGAAGACTGGAATGAAGAGAGCAAATGAATTCGGCACTCACATAAAAACTCTTTAGTAAAAACTTTTGCATTTAGGAGGAATGACCGAACACACCTATTTCACCCAGATCAATGATTATCATAACCACTCTAAAAGAACACACACACACGACACGATATAAAAGTGGCTTAATGTTAGTATGGAATATAATCAAAGGAAAATATCTTCTATTTTAAAAGCCATTCCTATCGGAAAATTTGATCTTCGTTTTTAAAAATGTCTTCTACTCGTTCGAATTTTGCTGCTTCGAATGCAAGAAATCATCCATTATACGTTTCGAAATGCAAAGAAATTTCTTATAGCATGTAGTAACGCAAGTTAATGAATTATGTAGTATAGGATTGTGAATAGTGGTAGCTTTGTGAATGTAGATTTACCTACTCATAACATGTTAGTGTTTGTGGCCGATTTCATTTCCGAATTGGTTTGTTGTTGTTTCATAAATTTTTTTTTAAAGATCATTTTTCGTGTACCCTTTTCTTCAAACCAACCGGTAACCCTATTAGTCGCACAGTCCGCATTTTAATTCGAAGAAATTTTCCCCTACATGCGATTTTGCAGTGATTCTTCAAAACAAGCCTCTCTTGTACCTATAATAGAATGAATTCACGCGAAGACACATTTTCTTTATTTATTACCCACATTAGTTGGCAGCCATAAAAATAAATCCTTTTTGCTGAACTAAGCACGACACGAGCCAAGATAAACCCACTCCCGGATCCAACTGAAAATACTGTGTACCATTTCCAACATTCGCACACGAACTATTTGTAATTGAACATACTCATCAAAGGCATACATGAAGTCATGTCAGTTTAGAATCCCCAGTCAATATTTCAAATGATGTGAAAAATGGATTTTATAGAGTATCAATAATTATTCTGGTATGATAATGACTTTCTGCTAATCAGGTGTTATAAAAATTCTAGTATTATAATGCAGTAACAAGTACGTAATACTTTTTTCTGATGAAGTCATTATAATAATGGTTGAAATGTTAACTGTCTAATGACTTTGTTTCATCATTTTTATTTTGGATTGGCTAAGACCAATTGATAGTTGAGCCACATTACTAAAACACTTAAGAGAATCATAAGTGTTGGAATACTTCAGGTACCATAAAAGTTTTTTAACCATTATTTTAGAACTTTAGGTTATGCTGAATGAATAGTGGCATTGAGATTCGCATCTGCGGACACATTTTTCTGCATTATTTGTAAGACCTTCTGTGAAATTTAATGAAAATAATAAAATACATAAGTAGAGTGGGCGCTGGGTAGTATTAAGATTATTAATACACAAACAAAATTAATACACATGCCGCCATAAGTCCACAAGTGCATTTTTGAAGCGTTATGTTACTTCGGTAAACCTGATCGATACTATCGATAAATGGTTAATTAAGTTCAAATCATTTTAGAAAACGTCCTCAGCAGTACATCTCTTGAAGATAAAGACAGCAATGAAACAGGTGACTAATATGATGAACCTGTTAGAATCATAACAAAGAAGAAAAGGGATACTTCAGATGAAGCTAAGAGGTAATGCTGGAAATAAAAGAGGTCCGTGAAAGCGATTACCATGGATAGTACTAGCAGAAGGTGTTACACTTACATATTCATAGTAATAAATGCAGTCTTATTGAACTAAAATGTATGATTCGGCGTTGAAAATAATGAATGGACAGAATACAAATATAAGTCATTACATTAGATACACAATGTTCATCAAGGTTTCTATTAAAAGTATTATAATATGTTATTATAAGATGGTAAAAAAGAGTAATTGATTTACTATTATTAGAATATTACTAATAAGATAATTGTATTGGAAAGGAAAAATGATGTAAGCGAGGAGCCTACACAATTAAATTCAAAGCATGACTAAACATAATCAAAAATAGTAACCTCGGGAGTACATATTCTCAAGGTGAAAACAGCAACGAAAATGATGACTACAGTGAAAAACTTAACTTTTTACTTTTAGTTAGCATGAAAGCTCTGAAGTAGCACTGGTGCAAATATTTCTAGCTGTAAATGAAAATAATTTGACAAAAAGGATTAACCAATACAATTTTGCAGCTGGTAAACTATCCAAAAATTCATTAATGTCTGTCCTGTTCACAGGACAGAGTTGTTGATTGAATTGAAGGAGTTGAGGGCACATTTATACGGTCACACATTTAAATGTTCACAGTTTGTCACTTGCAGCAAAATTTGGCGACTTGCAAACTAATACTACTTGATAAATAGAATATATTCGCGGCATCATGGAGCTACGAATAGATATCGGCAAGAAATCTTTATTTTGGTATATTTAATAGGCCTTTATTGAACGTAACGTGCTTAGACCATTGGTTAATGTTTTATGCCGAAAAAACTCGACTTTCTTATTAATGAATAATTGATCACGCATTTTGTGGCAGCTAAGCCTAATGAGAATAATAGGGCTTATCACGAATAAAGCAGGCAGACTGCTTTATGTAGATAATTCAATTGGGAGAGAAGTTTATCGCAGAAGACTTCAATGTATGTATGTGTTACACGCTTTATAGAAAGTCCGGAATTTTATAAAACTTTTTTCAGTTTTTAAACCATAACTTTTTTTGAAATTTTCAATACTGTTGTAAGGTACCATTCGAAGCAAAATTAAAGAAGAAATCAAGATATTAGAATTTCGATGGAGCAAATTGAAGTATGTTAGTTATAACGTACAAATAGAAAATTATGTTATTTATTGATATTTGTATTAGATTTGCTTTGCGTTGAATCTTACCCCATAACATTATTGAGAAATCATTTCAAAAAAAGTTATGGCTCAAGAACTGAAAAAAATCTTAGGTTCTTTACAATGTAGAAGGAAGTTTACGATTAATTAAGTACACTTAAACTCATTTAGTTTTAGTTTAATGGTTTAAAATAATTTTTATAATTTGAAATATTTTAATAATTTTAATGTATTGCTAATTTTAAAGCTGCATTATTAATAAAATACTTGATAACATTTCCTACTACACCATTAACTATTGAAGCGTAGTTACTACTAAAACAAACTAATAATACAAGAAATATTCAATGCCAAATTAGTTACCGGCGCACTGAATTTAATTGCCATTGCAGAATAACAAATATTAATTCATTATTTTAATCCGGGGCACTGCTACTGGAGGTATTCATACAAATATAATACGACATGGCACTTGCAAAAAATTAATTCCAAAAAGTTGTATTTCTATAGGTTTTACAAAAGGAACTACAAAATATGTAATGTAGAAGTAAAGAATTTGATGTAATATTAGAAATTTTAGTATCCTCTATATAATGAAATGCTTTCAAAATAATGCCGATCAAAAAGTCTGTCAAAAGAACAATACTTTTTAACATGATCCGCTAGAAACACCAAAAAAATTATGACATACAAAACTGAGGAGCACGCGTCAACTCCGCGTGCTAACCATACCCATCGTTGTTTTGATTCTCCACAACTTACAATAATTTTATTCTTTCTCGGTAAACATTTGGTGTTTTCATTTTCTGAGCCATTTTCTAGTGCTGTTCCATTTTCTTCTTCTAAATGACCTCTTTTCATCAGCGTTACCAACTCAAGAATTAACTTCTCTGTGTTCGTTGTCTTCGGTCTCATCCAAAGAAGAATTCGCACTGCTACAATTTCCACCAAAGTTCCAATGACAAGCATTACAGAAGCCGTGCACCATATGTCTACAGCCTTCAGTTGCGGACTTTTAGGAACACTTGAATTTACACCTTGAATGACTGTCACAAGAGTTAAAAGAACAGTCACCACTAGTCCTAATCTAATTTGCACATCTACATAAGAAGTGCCAATAAAGAAGGACAGCCAAGAAACAAAAACCAATAAAGCAATTGGTACATACATTGTGTAAAGAAAAAACCCATGTTTCCTATAGAAGATCATTTCTATCTTTATAACAAACACTGAAAGAAATTCATATTCCTTTGTAGTCACGTCAGGAAGATAATAATCCGTGATTTGAGGTTTAACAATTTCGGGTTTCTTAATATCATATTTCCATATTTTTCTGTTTTCTTTAATAATTCCACCAGTTGTGTTTCCAGAGACAAAATCCACACCACACTTTAATTCATCAAAGGGAAAAGAGGAAAAGTCTTTGATACAATCAATCTCCAAATCAATTTCGTGGATCAAGCGTATATCAATACTGTTTCTTTGAGCCCTAAAATGGCAATCTAGGTTGATCGCCTTTTGGATATGAAAGTCTTCTTCAAACCATGGTACCCTATCTTTAAATGGTTTGAAATTTAAAACCTCGCAATTGAACTTCCCCTCAAATTCTGTGTTTTTAAACAAATGAAGAGGTAAAATTGGGTCAATCTCCAATAAAAGTAAAAAAGTAATTGTGACATTCAATTTAATGATAGGAGCGTCAAACGAAGCGTCAGATTTGGCAATTGCTTGTGTAATGTATGGCAACAAAAATATTGCGCTATCATTTTTCAAGAATGAAGTCGTTTGCGTTCCAAGCCACTTTAAACCTTCGATTATGGAGTCACTCGTTTCATTTGACAGAAGCAACCTTTTCTGGTACAGCGTTTCATAGTCGTTTTTTTGTGAAATTGTTACATTTTTAAGACTATTGTAGTAAGCGTATTGCAAGTTTCGGAATTTTTCATATGGAAATTGTTCCTAAAGAATAATAAGTATTTCAATATTAATTGCAATAATAATTTCATTGTTGAATTTTAATTTCTTACCCATTTCTTGTCTAACTCTGGGAAAACGGCGTAGGGATCAAAAGGTTCGCCAGTCGTGTTGACAACTACCTCAGATGTTTCATTCTGAATACAGAAAATCCAATGACAATGCAATGCAAACAATAACAGTCTGAAAAAGAGTTGAATGTACATTGTCGATTTTGCAAACACAATAAACAAAAGATAGTTGAATTTGTTCTGCGTGAATACAAGTCTTTGCGGCTGTATTTATTGATATTACATTTAGGTAGTTGAATAAGAGAAGGCTCCTTACGCAACTATACATAGGGAGAAGGAATCTTACATACCTTATGTATGTAAAGTAATTATAAGATGTTTAATATTACAATTATTATTTTTATAATTAATTTATTAATATTAAGAGTAAGAGAGTTTACCCATTCTTTATTAAGTTTTTCGATGTTTTCTAAAAGAATTGGTTCCAGTTCCATTTCTTCACTAGAATAAACTAATGGAAATGCGTTTAGCGCAAGTAACAACAGAGTGTAACAGAAATAAATGTTCATTTTGACTTTCAAAGTGATACAGCTTCTTGCCAGATGAACTAAGAAGAATGAAATGAAGAGAGCTAATGAATTCGGCACTCACACAATAACTATTTAGTATAAGAACATTTGCATTTAGGAGCAATGACCGAATTGCGACACACCTTTTCCACCCGGATCGATGGTTATCATAACCACTGTAAAAGAACACATACACTATATAGGTACACGAAATGTAAGACAATAAAAAATCCCTGTTGCTGAATAAAGTCCGACAAGAGCCAAGATACAACCCACTCCCGGAAACGACTGAAAATACATTGTACAATTTACAACATCTGCACACACGAACTATGGGTAATTAAACACATTCAGCCAAGGCATACATGATGCCATGTCAGTTTACTATCCGCATTCATTATCTCATGCAGTGAAGTGTGTATTTTATAGAATTAGTAATGATTCGCGTATTATAAGGATTTTTAGCTATACTGGTGTTATAAAGATTTTGATATTACTTTTGTGTAATACAGCACTAGTATGCAAACACTTTTTGCTGTGATAAACACATTATAATAATTCACAGACGTTAGTGACTACTGTTGAATGGTTATGATTTATGATGTCTCTAATGTATTTATTTCATCATTTTCATTTTGGTAATCCTAAGACCAATGGATATTTGACTCGGAGGGTTAAGAGGGAATTAGCAACCAAAGCATTTAAACGGCGTATTTTTTTGGCTTAATTACAATGAACTTTAATAGTACACGCAATTTGTTTGTAGATGCATATGCTTGAATATATGCTTTATCAATGTTGGTATATGAGTAGTAGTATATAAATTGGTTTTAGTTTAGACTTTAACACTATATATGTGAAAGGTAAAATTAAATGAGTATGCTTAATTACTTGCAACGAGCTGCAAACATGCCATTTGGGAAGCAATTGGTTTTAGAGTACAGGCATGTATTCAGGAATGTATCCCCGAGGAAGGGAGAGCATTTAGAAATTCTTCAAAAGTCTTAACTGCCACGGAGTCCCAATTTTTTCCATTATAATAAAAAATGTCACATTATCTAGAATTAAGGGAGGCTTTACCAACCAGGTCCCTGAAAATACTACCTGTCAGTGCAAAATTTCTTTCTCTTATATTATTAGAAGGTATGGCCAGTACAAAACTGATATGAAGAGTCAGAATCGTAAAAAATCGAATTAAATGTCGGAACAAACAAAACCTGTAAGCAAGTCAGCTAATCAAAGGGATAATGGGGGTTGACATAAATTTTTATATTGCTTAAACCCAAGAAATCAGAATAGGCCACGCAAACGACTTGTTGATTTAAACTATTAATAGTTAGCCATTAATAGCTAGTAGAATTCAATTTAGAAAATATTTTGATTATATGGTCTTGGAATAAAAGTGAATTGCGATGAAGTACTGCCCATATCCTAAATATTGACGCAAACATTTTTTTCGATTTTTATGAAATAAGATAAGATACATTATACAATATCAGAAAACCTCAAATCACTTTCGTAAAAGCGAATGAATAATATTTCCTTATACTTTGTTTGCCCATCAGCGTAACATGGGATTCTTTGTCAACACGACAGTAACAAGCAATATATTATCGTTGTGTTTACAAATAATATCTGTATGCGTGATTACTTTTGTGATATAAAATATACACTTGTGATATTTACAGATAAGTGATCAAATAATTAACGGTTACTCTATAAACACAAAAATTGGTTTGAGTATTTCTTTTTTAAATTAGTATTTATTCTATAATAACGTGTGTTTAATGGATTCGTGTATTTTTACTCTACTTGTGTAATGGAATGACTATTTTGCTTTAGCGTCACGTAACATTCTTGCTATGTAATTGAGAATGGAACAAAAAATTGGAAGAGGGTTAACATAAACGCAGATCAGTTTAGATAAAGGTGTATGGTGTTAGGCGAAGTGTAAGTAATTGTAAACAAAGTCTATGTAATACCTATATAATTTTGAGATGTGAATAAAGGAATGAAAATGCAGTTGTATCTAATGATAATATCTAAAGCTATTTTTATTTCCATATGACATTTCAATCCTGCCAATTTATTTCCTTATAGTGCTATTCGCTGCTTAATCTGAAGAATATGACCATTAGTATTTACATGCAATTTATAAGAAAAATTTGGCAAGTATCAAACCGTAGATAAGTAACTTCCCTTGAGTCTTCTTGCTTTCTCAGTACATAATATTGTGGAATGCTTATTATTAATTATTACTAGACTATCCTTGCCTATCTAATTGCAAATAATTCTTTTTTATTACTTAATAAGTACATTTCGCATTATGTCAAGTAAATCTCAGTCCCAATTAATTGGTTCATAATTCCTTTTTTGAAGCTTTTTATGCATTACATATCATTATCTATTAGTTTAAGCAAAATGTATTTAATATTGGGTGGAATTTTAACTTTCGAAAAGCTTATTTTGAGGTGAATAGAAAATGTAAAACATTAATGAGAATTGGTGGAGTAGTTTGAGACATTTTCGAAATATCTGTCTTTCCAAAATCTGTCTAGAGAACAGTATTCATGAATATGAGTCAATGCAAAATACAAATAGCAGACGAAAAAAAGTATTCCGGAAACAATATTAACGATTCGAACAAATTTTAATGTTCTCCACATTCGAGAGATCCGAATAACAAAACTCTTAGAAGGCAGTAAGTTAATACATCTCCGATTGCACTCTTTTCCAGCAACGAAATATTTGTTTTCTTCATTTGATCCATTTTCTGCAGTATTTTCAATGGGTGGTTTATTTTTGGAAGCGTCCGGTGTTACCGATGATGTGCTCCCTGATAGTTTATTTGGGACAACCCAGAGAAGTGCCCGTATAGTAACAATTTCGACCATAGCAGCAATTACAAATCCAAGGGAAGTCATTGACCACCGATCAGATGCTTTAAATTGGGAACTCTTTGGAACAAATTGATGAACGCCTTGAATAACGGTGACAAGAGTTAAGAGAACGGTGACAACCAATGATAATTTCATTTGCACGTCTTCAAAAGTCACTCCCAAGAAGAAGGACAGCCAGGCGACGAAAACCAGAAGAGAAATGGGTAAGTATATGGTAAAAATGTAATACCCGTGTTTTCTTCTGAAATTCCATTCTACACTTAGCACACGTGTTTTCGGATTCGGATGCAGTTCTATTTTCTCTAAATAGTAATCATTGACATTTATTTTTACATAACGCCTTTTACTCGATAAGTATTTCCACGGTTTTCCCTTTAGCATATTAACAGACCAAGTACATGTCAAAGAGTCAAATGGAAATGTTGCAAAATCTTTACTACACTCAAATTGCAAGGTTAAAACCTCTTTCATTTCTAATGTGAATGCACTTTCATTTGCACGGAGGAAGCACTGCAAAGTCTTCTTCTCAATTCTACTCCGATAAACAATCTCATAACTTGGGAAATAGAAAGATCGAAACTTGATATCGGAGCAATTGACTGCTTTACTCTGCATTGACTTATCTGATTGTGGATTTTTATATTTTATTTTGCTTACTGGAACAGAAGGATTTAATGGGACCTTATATCCTTCAATTGAAACTACCGCATATGCTTTCATTTTCGGAGAGTTGAATCCATCTAGTATATCTGGTTCCTCGGTAAATGAACTTAATATCAAACTAATGTCCAATTGCCTGTCGTAATCAATAATAGAAATACCTTTATATTCTTTTTTAACCCAAATAATTGTATCTAATACTAAATCAACACTCCTTTCTTTCAGATTTTGAAATTTCTCGTAAAGTGCACTTAAGGTTTTCTTCTCTTCTTGTGTCCCATTTTTAAACGTGTACACAGTACTGTATAGTATGTCGTATTCTTCAGTTTTGAAATCATCCTGTTCAAAAATAATGTTAACCACAGAAATATAATCCAATCCTACATGTTTTTTTAATAATTTCAGTAATATAAGCAATATTTACCCATTCCTTGTTCAGTTTTTCAATTTTTCCTAAAAGAATTGGTTCGGGTTCCAGTTCTTCTTTTTCAGTTGAATAAACTAATGAAAATGCGTTAAACGCAATTAACAACAGAGTACAAGAGAAATAAAAATTCATTTTCTCTCGTAAGTTTTCAAAACTTCCTCTCAGACGAGTTTAGAAGAATGGAAGGAAGAGAGCAAATGAATTCGGGACTCACATAATAACTATTTAGTAAGAACATTTGCATTTAGGAGGAATGACCGAACACACCTATTTCACCCGGATCGATGATTATCCTAACCACTCTAAAAGAGCACACACACGACACGATATAAAAGTGGCTTAATTGTAAGATGGGATATAATCAAAGGAAAATATCTTCTATTTTAAAACCAAATCCTATCGGAAAATTTGATCTTCGTTTTTAAAAATGTGTTCTACTAATTCGAATTTTGATGCTTCGAATAAAAGAAATCATCCATTATGCGTTCCGAAATGCAAAGAAATTTTTATATCATTATGGCATGTAATAATACTTGTTAGTGAATTATGCAGTATATGATAGTGAATAGTAGTAGCACTGTCAATATAGATTTACCTAGTATAATAGCATAGTCTTTGTGGCCGAAGAAAATTTGCTTTACATGCTATTTTCCAGTGATTCTTCAAAACAAACATGTCCTTTAATTAGAATGAATTCACGCAAAGGCACATTTCCTTTATTTATTACCCCCATTAGTTGGCAGCCATAAAAATAAATCCCTTTTGCTGAACTAAGCACGACACGAGCCAAGATACAACCCACTCCCTGATCAGACTGAAAATACATTTTACCAATTGGAACATCCGCACACGAACTATACGTAATTGAACAAACTCATCAAAGCCATAAATGATGTCATGTCAGTTTAGAATCCCCATTCAATATTTTAAATGAAGTGAAAAATGCATTTTATGGTATCAATAATTATTGTGGTATGATAATGACTTCCTGCTAATCCGGTGTTATAAAAATCCTAGTATTATAATGCAGAGACTAGTACATGATACCGTTTTCTGTTATTACTGTACCTCTACTGTGTCGTGTAGACTAGAATTTAAGTTAGATATTGTGCTGCAATCACCAATCATTGCTAGTATTTCACTGCTCATTAAACTGGTATTCCCTTCTGTATTTCATCGCCAAGCAGCAAATTTATATCCTGAGATCTCGCTTTTCTTTTCCTCAGTTTTTAAAATACCACCATGAGTTAAGTTTACTAGGAACCACTGCATAAACTATCCATCCAGGTGTTTGAAATACGAGTCTTCGACCGACAATGATAAAAAGTGCAATTGCATTACGACTGCTTATGATATTCACTGAAGTGAATTTGAAAATAAAAGTGGGAAGAAAATTTCCCGAGATGACCAACATAAAATGCTGTGAATTTTGAAACAGAAGAACATAATTGTTTAAAATTAAGTTCAGAAAAACAACATATTTTGATTATCAAAACAAAAGGAAGGAAATTAAATAATTATTAAGAATTATCTTAAATTATCCTTGTTACTTATTTAGGTCAGTCAATTTTTTGCTAATATTATATATTACATTTCTTGGTACATTTCGCACCATGTGACAACAAAGGAACTGCTGTTTCTTTATTCACACAAAATTATAGAAGTTGACATCAAATGTATTTCGGGTAATCGTGTGTCTTTAACCATAGACTTGACAAAGTTTCATAAAGTCATTAAACGCTTAAAGTTAAACAACGTATGTTTAAATCACGTGCAATTAGATGCTAATTTATGTCTACCAAATTTGGAGCAATTGACAATAGTAGCGCCACAAACTTTAGCATTACCTGATTTATTTTCATGATGTAAATTTCTGCGAAGCCGGTGGCCGGTAGGAGGAAAGGTTTATGCAATCGTCCTAAAGGCATTTTACTTTTTGATATTCTTCCAGAAAGCATGAATAATCACTACTTGAGCAAAGTGGAATGCTGTACTTCTAAAAAGCGTCTAAATTTAGATACGCTGGTATTAAAAGATTATTCAAGTAAGGACATTCTTAATATTTTAGATTATGTGTCAAGTGAAAAAGTCATGTGGAGTAAATGGAAAACATGTTTTGTTTATGCTCTTTATTTTATTCTAGATTGCATTTCTGTTAAGCATTGCTAGATTTCAGTTAAGCTATTAGATTTTTTCACATGTAAATAATAATACAACTTAAACAAAAGTTTTAAGAACAAGATTGAAGTCTTTAAGAATTCTTTAACTGGAGCTAAATCTTCCGATAGCTTGAGGGATTATTCAGGAATGTATCTTCGGGTCTCCTTAGTTCCAGTCTTTTCTGATACACGGAAATAGCTAAGCATAACTTGAACTTGAGTGTGAATTAAAAATAAATATAGCGTAAGGCGGAAGCTAAGAGAGCAACTCTTAACGTTGCACTGTGAGTGTGATCTTCTGCTTATTATTATTACTTTAAATATGCGTGTAACAATACCTTTTCTTATCTAATTGCGAATATTTCCTTTTTATTAATTAATAAGTATCCATTACGTCAAGGAAAACTCAATAACAATTAGTTGGTTCATAATTGCCATTTTTGAAGCATTATAAGCATTACAAAATCGTTATCTATTTCTTTAAAAAATGTATTTAAGATGTTTGGAATTTTAACTTCCGAAAAGAGTATTTCTAGGCTAGTATAAACTGTGAAATATTAATAAGACATGTTGGAGTAGTTTGAAACATTTTCGAAATATCTGTCCTTCCAAAATCTGTCTAGTGAACAGTATTCATCAATATGAATAAATGCAAAATATAAATAGAAAGCGAAGAAAAGTATTCCTGAAACAATATTAACGAATCGTACAAATTGTAACGTTTTCCACATTCGAGAGATCCCAATAACAAAACTCTTAGACGGAAGTAAATTAATACATCTCCAAGTGCACTCTTTTCCAGCCACGAAATATTTGTTTTCTTCTCTTGATTCAGTTTCTGCAGTATTTTCAATGAGTGTTTCATTTTCGGAAGCTTCTGGCGTTACCGATGATGTGATTCCTGATACTTTATTTGGAACAATCCATAGAAGTGCCCGTATAAGAACAATTTCGACCAGAGCGACAATTACAAATCCAAGGGAGGTCATTGACCATCGATCAGAGGCTTTGAATTGAAAACTCTTGGGAACAAATTGATGAACACCTTGAATAACGGTGACAAGAGTTAAGAGAACGGTGACAACCAATGATAATTTCATTTGCACGTCTTCAAAAGTAACTCCCAAGAAAAAAGACAGCCAGGCGACGAAAACCAGGAGAGAAATGGGTAAGTAGATGGTGAAAATGTAGTACCCGTGTTTTCTTTTGAATTTCCATTTCGCAATCAACATTCGTTTTTTTGGGTTCGGATGCAGTTCTATTTTCTCCAAATAGTAATCATTGACATTTATTTGAACATAGCGCGCATTACGTAATGTATAGTTCCACGGTTCTCCTTTTAGGAAATAAACAGACCAAGTGCATGTCAAAGGGTCAAATGGGAAAGCTGAGAAATCTTTACTACATATAAATTGCAATCTCAAATGTTCCAACAATTCAAATGTGAATGCACCTTCTTTTCCACGGAGGTAACAGTATGAAGTGCTGTTCTGAATTCTACTCCAATCAAAAGATTGATACCTTGGGAAATAGAAAGAGCGAAATCCGACATCAGAGCAGTTAACTAATTTGCTGTGCATTGTCTTATCTGATTGCGGATTTTTGTATTTTATTTTGTTTACAAGAACCGAAGGATTTAATGGCACATTATGTGCTGCAATGCTAACTGAGGCATGAGCTTTCATTTTCGGAGAGTTGAATCCATCTAAATCCGCTTCCTCATTAAATAAACTTGATATCATATTAATGTCCAATTTCGTGTCGTAATCAATTACTGAAAAACTTTTATATTCCCTTTTCACCCAAATAATTGTATCCAATGCTAAATCAACACTCCTTTCTTTTAGATTTTTAAATTTCTCGCAAAGTGCAGTTAAGGTTTTCTTTTCTTCTTGTGTTCCATTTTTAAACGTGTACACAGTTCTATGTAATATGTCGTATTCTTCAGTATTGAAATCATCCTGTTGAAAAATATTATTGATCACACAAATATATAACAATTCGACATGTTTCTATAATTTAAGTAATACAAACAGTATTTACCCATTCTTTATTAAGTTTATCAATTTTTTCTAAGAGAATTGGTTCCAGTTCCACTTCTTCAGTTGAATAAACTAATGAAAATGTGTTTAACGTAATTATTAACAGAGTACAACAGAAATAAAAACTCATTTTCACACTTAAGTTTCAAAACTTCCTATCAGATGAATTAAGTAGAATGGAATGAAGAGAGATAACGAAGTTGGCACTCATACAAGAACTATTTAGTAAGAATAAGAACATGTGCATTATAGAGCAATGACCGAACACACCTCTTTCCCCCGGATCGATTTTTATCATAACCACTGCAGAAAATACAGACACAACAGGAAATAAAAATGGCTTAATACTAATAGTGGATAATGGATTATAATTAAAGGAAGACGCCTTCTATTTTAAAAGCAAATCTTAAGTGAAACTTTGATTTTCGTTTTTTAAAATGTGTCCCAGTTACAATTTTGAATTATAGAATGAAAGAAATCATCCATTATGCTTTACGAAAAGCATAATAGCATGTAATAATACAATTTAGTGAATAGCAGAAGCACTGTCTACATAGACTAACGTAGTTATAACAGGTTAGTCACTGTGGCCAAATTCATTGCAGAACTTAAAAAAATTTTGAGAATTTCAACACAAATTGGGACCTTCGAATTTTGTACAATTTTTGAAAAAAACTTAAATGGGCAAAAATTTTCGTCTACAAGCGATTTTGACGTCATTCTTCAAAAAACCAGTGCATTAATTAGAAGACATGAATTCACGAGAAGAAATTTTTCTTTATTTATCACCCACATTAATAGGAAGTCATAAAAATTCCCTATCGCTGAACAGTGCTCGACACGAGCCAAAATGTAACCGACTCCAATATTCGACTGAAAATATATTGCACCATCTCCATGTACAACATCTGCACACGAACTATATGTAATATAACGTATCCCACCAAGATATATGATGTCATTTCAGTTTACTGCCAGATTCAATATTTCAAATGCAGTGAAATGTGCATTTCATAGTAGCAGGAATAAGGATTTTCTGTTATTCTGGTGTTATGATGATTCTGGTATTATAGTGCAGTATTAGTACGTAAATAGTTTTTCCTCTGATCACACATTATAATAATTCACAGCCGTTCGTGACTATGCTTGAATGGTTATGATGTCTCTAAAGATTTTGCTTCATCATTTTTATTTAGGATAGACTAAGACCAATGGATAGTTGAGTCATATTACTAAAGCACTTAAGATAATTATCAGTGTTGCACTACTTCAGGTTCCATACAAGTTTCTAAACCCCAAGACTATTATTTTAGAAATTAATTTTAATGCTACTTAACATCAATTAAGACATACAAATGATTTATTTTGGTCTAAGTAGGAATTAGCAATCAAATAATTTAAATGGCTAATTTTCTTGGCATAGCATTTTATTTACAACCATATTTAATAAATAAATACAAGAATTTACATGGATTTAACATACGTGTACACCTAGAAGCGAAGAACATACTTAAACGTGCTGAACGGAATTTCTTAAGCTTTAGTTAATGCCAGCTTATAGTTTTGTTCCCTGAATTATTAAACAAAATTAGAAATGATGAAGGCGTAAAAAATGAAAACCAGACTGCTTGGTAATAATTTATCCTTTGCCAGACTACTAGGTCATCCTCGGTGCATTTTACGTTCAATATAGCTAAATGACCTTGGTGTACCTTCCCTGCTATAAAATTACCATTAAAAGTTTAAAATATTGGTATGCTCACTAGCACATCAGCCTAGACACCAATATCCATAAAAAGGGCATAAATAAACCGTGTGCAAAAAGGCATAGTTATTGTGTAGCGCGGGCTTTATTGCTTTTTTATGCATTGGTTGGGAGTTCTACACGGTGCATTGTGCATTAATTGTAATACATATAACTTATTATGACAGGCAGTAAACAAAATTTAAGCCATTTAAATACATTTTGGTTCTGTTGAAAAATTTCCATTCTAATTTCTATTTTATTTTAATTCAGTTGGAAATTTTTTTTTAGTTTTTGATTGCACATGTCTCTTAAAGGCGTTTCTTCAAAACGTCTTCCATATCACGTTTTCGGTTTTAGAAATGCAATAATTGGTCACTGCAATGAGATAGCTTCATGGAAAAAATAGTCAATTTACTTTCGAAACTTTCTGTTTTCCACTTAAATTTACCTACTGCTTTATTTTTAAAAGGACAGCTGTGACGCAAAATCAATTATTTAAGTTTCAAATGAACATTTCCAATAAGTGAAAGGTATTTGACACTTTTTGAAATCATTGAAGAATTTAAGTTTTTATTTTTGGCATAACATTCGAAAACCACCTCCATATATTCAAAATTTTGTAGCCAAGAACTACAATTTGACAGTACTGATATACATGATTTGTATAACCGGAGATATTTTAGATTCGAGAAACTGCATTGGCGTAGAAATCTAGATAATATTATGATGTCATTCAATGTATGTTTTGAATTCAATTGTGTGACATTGCATTGACCAATGAAGATAAAACCTATAGAAATTAATATCAGACAATTGCAATACTTGCTTTTAAATTTCGAGTCGTATTTGTTGAAATATACGCATTTTTCAATTTGTAAATAGTTTTGTTTCTCGTTGTTGAACGTTAATAATGTATGCTAGATTACAATTATGGAACTATTGGCAAATTTATATATGATAAGCATAAATACTTACGATTTGATTTATCCTTGAGTTTTGAAATTTAAACTTGTTAAATAGACATTGTCGTTGATATACTATAACCTGTGGGAAATGACAATGGGACTTATTAAATAAACTTTTCAATATCCAGTTATTTTTACAAAGGTATTTTTAGCTTTCCCAATTTTTTCTGGTTTGTGGATTTGTGCCGCTTATAATTTCTACTCAAACAACTCTTTTTTCTCGGAATAGGACTACCTAAAAAAGGTTCACTGTCTTAATTCTTTTAATGGTGGGAATATGTTTTCTGATTTGAACTATATGCTAAGAAGTACACTATATGCTAAGAATAAAACAATCGAATTAAATTTTTTGTTTAATTTCCAAATCTTCAAATTCAATTTTAATTTTTTAATATGCAAGAACATAAGAAAATTGTAAGTTAAACGCTGTAAGCTAATAGAGTAATTGAATCGAGAATTGTATTTAGCGTGCACGAAGAAAACATTCTATTTTTCGTTTCTGAGAAAAAGGGTTATGATTCCTTCAATGGAAAGGAATAGTTCCCAAAATCGCCAAAGGCTGTAAACATTGTGAACACTGTATACCACACGTGTGGTTGAACTTAGCTTTCTAAAACTAAAAATAATATAATTAACATAGCCTGTGAGTCTTTGCAGTCTTGTTTTTCCTCTATCTATAGTTCCGCGCATTAAGAAACCGACAATTCCCTTTTCTGGGTCATTTTCCACTTTTGAACAAAAAGCATTTTATCTGGTTAATAAAAATTATTCTAGTTTAAAACTAAATTGCAATATTTCGTGCACCAATTTTGCTACAATATATTAGGAATTCTAAAACTGTTATAAGCACGTTGGAGGTTCACATTTTAAATTTAGTCCAGTCGTTTAAAACCTACTAAATTCTATTCATTAAAAGTCTACAGTTCACAGTAAGATATCATTGGCAAGTATTCCAATCGTGGTTAATAATTAGTGATAATATCATGGATCTCAAAAGTGAAGTAGGTTTGCTGACGTTAGTTGCCAACTTTGGATTTCAAAACGGTTGGATGACTGAAATTGAAAATCTACAAATCGTAAGAAATTTTGATTTTTTTTGTTTTATTCATATTTAATCATTAGCTGTAAAATGTTAATCAGAAAAAAATCCCAGCTGGGCTATAAAACTAAAAATATTTAACTTTTTTAATTCTCTAGAAAACGAAGGCGACACTCGACCTTCAAAAGTTGGCATTTTTTGAGGTTCTAACAAAAACAAAATGTGATGAAAATGCTATAAGATTATTATGTGCTTTACGATGCGTTGAAGAAATGAAATTGGAGAACACTACACCATGTTCTGAGGATACTCTTGATGAAAACTACTATTTATTTAAAATTATGTCCAAATTGTACACAAAGAACCTCGTAACTAAAAAGCAAAAGCTAATCTATGTGAGTCACAACAAATATTAAATTATTAAATATAAACATAATTAAATTCATTGCAGAAACCTTTTTGCTTTTATTTGAAAACAAGCAATCCGCCCAAAATGAACCAACAAGTAATTTACTTATATGGGTAATGTGTGTATAGAATTCGGTTGTATTTCTATCTTTTATGGCACATTCAATTTTTGGTGCATTTCTGACCTCAGTCTGCAAATTTCAGGAAAACCGTTGTCTGCGGGAGAAAATGGTAAAAAATAATGCAGCTCAGAAAAGGGAACTGGAGAAAGGAAATGCGGTTCTAATTAAATCTGATGATCCTCAAAACGAAGATAAAAGAAAAGCTGTTGAATGTTTGACAAATCCTATGCTGATTGATTTGGTAGGCAGTTGACATTTTATTTCATGAATATATTTTTTATTTCAAATATCTCTTTGTAAACTGATTGATATATATTTGTTTTTCTAGGTCATAAAATGTACAATGCAGTATTTTAATTTTGAAGAAGTTAAAAACGCCCGCTATATTTCCCAAGTCTGGAGTTTAGTTGGACTGGATGTACTGAAAATTCGTTCAAAAATTGAATTTTCAGTGAAGACATACTCAAACTATACTGACCGCTCACCTCTTAATTTTCTTTCGATATTTCACCTTGAAAAACTGGAAAATGTTCATTTCGCCAACATTAGTTTTGGTAACCAACAGAAGCGTGAGGGCATTTCCAAAACATGGACAATTGAGGAGTTAAACTTTTTTTTCCAAAATTACCAGAAACACATAAAACAGTTGGATATTGATATATTTCAGTTAGTAGATAAAAATGGTCGTCCCTATGATGATTACGATATTAGCCCTTGGCTTCATAATTCGGCAATGACGAAACCTAATACTAAATTCACCAAATTGATGATTGATAAACCTATTTCTGCCAACTACGGAACGAAAGCAACACGGATTTTTGTAGAATTAAGTGTTCTTGTAAACATCAAAGAATTGCGACTTTGTCACTCTGGGGTATTCATTCAGGAAGGAATGTTAATTAGGCCACACAAAATAGAATTGTTTGACGTATGCTTTCATAAAAACGGAAATAAGTTGACTCAGATCTGTGTAAATGATATTATAGATTTCACAAAATCCAAAGAAGTCATTTTGACCAATTGGTCAAGCAAAGGAACTAAAATGATTTTAGATATGGACAGAAATCCTGAAACGAAGATTGAATCTCTTACATTATGTAATATTGCATTGGAGAACCTTGGAACTTGTAGATGGAATGTAAATCATTTACATTTAGATCCCACACCTTTTACCGGAAGTTCAGAGATGGAAATCAGAGAACTTACAATTACAAATCCTTCTTCCCTGTGGGATATTTCCGCAATGCCCCAATCAATCGAAAAACTTACCACCTTACAAATCAGCAATTGCATATGCAGCCAGACAATAGTTCTACATAATCTCAAAACATTGAAATTAAAGAACAACTACAGAGATGATATTCTTGAATTCCTAAATTCTCAAACTGTTAAATGTCCACAGTTGGTTGAGCTTCATTTGGAATTCGATATAATGTTTATATATCCCCTGGTTCGTCTAAATGTAGCCTGGATTTCTCAAACTCTCAAAACCCTAAAACTCAAAGGTATCCTGATTAATGATGAGGAGATGGATAATAATTTAAATCTAGATACAGTGGTTTTAGAGGAATACCCTATTGGTGATGTCGGAAAAGTTTTTGGCACAAAAGTTAGAACAAGAGAGTTAATTTTATTCTATAAACCTTACAGTCTTCTATCACCTGCAATTGACGATTTTTTAACTTTCTTGAACAATAATAATATCTTCCATGGCTTGGATCAATGCATTTATGTTGGTCGTTTTGGATGGAGTTTGACAACCCCGTTTGAAGAAAGTCCGTTTCGAAACTATGTTGACAAGAAAGCAGAATATTACGTTTTCAAAAACAAAGTTGGAAAAGCTATCGATATCAAGGAATTTGAATTACGGAAATGAAACTATTATTAAATCCCAACAAGTAATCATTTTCTCCATATTATAAAAACACAATTTTGTACAAAAACCCTCAGTGCAATAAATAATTTAAAAAAATTGTTGTACGAAAAACCTTGTCAATAAAAATGCGGTTTTGGACGTAAACATCCTAAGAAATAAATACTCACATATTCAATATCATCTTAACTGGCTTCACTCTATCGTCCTAAAAGAATTTTACATTTTGATTGTCTTCCAAAAACTATGAAAAATCTCTATTTGAGCAAAATAGAATGCCGTCTTTCTATAAAGTCTAACTTTAGATAAACTAATATCAAAAGATTATTCAAGTAAGGACGTTCTATTCTAGTAATATTTTGAATTATGTGTCAAGTGCTGCAAAATTAACTGTTTACACTTTGTTTGACTCTCGCATTGGCACTATTCGTATAATCCAAGTAAATATAATAACCAAAGAGTAGCTGTCTTATATGATTTTGACTCTAAAACGTCCACTTTCAATCAAAACACCGAAAAGAAAACTGATAATTATTTGAATTATCAGTTTTCTGAATTTTTTGAATTTACTTTCGCTTTCCTAAATTTAACTTACATTTGTCTTTATATATATGTAGTTTAATAGCGACAAAGATGTACACAATTATTATTAGAGCGTTTGTTAAAACGGAAACAGGTACCGACAAATTAATCGGTTCTGCTTCATTCACTTCACTCACTCACACTGGAGAGGATTAGTTCTCAAAATCGCCCAAGGTCATAAACAGTGTGGTTGAACGTAGCTTTCTAAAGCTAAAAATAATTTGACTAACACAGCCTGTCAGTGTTTACAGTCTTGCGTTTCTTATATCTGCAGTACCGAGTATTAGGAAGCCAACAATTCTCATATCTGACATTTTCCATCTTTTGAACAAAAATCATTTTGACTAGTTAACAAAATATTATTCAAGTCTAAAATTACATTTCAATATTTCGTGCACCAGTTTTACTAATTTCTAAAGATTCCTAAAGGATTTCTAAAGCTGTTTGCATGAAAAGGACTAAAAAAAATGCAGTGACTAAAAAATACAAATAAGTACTTTTATTGAACAACGATCATTAAATTTTCTCCAAATTCTTCAAATCCATTCTAACGTGCGAATATTAAAAGTACGTTGCAGTTTCAAATTTTAAATTTAGACTACTGTCGTTTCAGAGCTACTAAATTCCATTCACTAAAAGTTCACAGTTCACGTTAAAATATCATTTGCAGTTATTCTATTCCAATCGTGGGTAGTAATTGTAATACTGGCATGGATCTCAAAAGTGAAGTAGGTTTGCTGACGTTAGTTGCCAACTTTGGATTTCAAAACGGTTGGATGACTGAAATTGAAAATCTACAAATCGTAAGAAATTTTAAAAAATAAGATGTTTAGAATTTTTACATTTCATCCATAGTTAATCATTAATTGTAAAATGTACGGCTGGAAAAAAATCACAACCGGGATACACAACTATTTAAGTTTTTATTCCCTAGAAAACGAAGGCAACACTCGACCTTAAAAAGTTGGCATTTTTTGAAGTTCTAACAAAAGCAAAATACGATGGAAGTGCTGAAAGATTATTGTGTGCTTTACGATGTGTAGAAGAAATGAAACTGGAGAATACTACATCATGTACGGATACTCTTGATGAAGACTACTATTTATTCATGTTTATGTCCAAATTGTACACAAAGAGACTGGTAACCAAGAAGCATAAACTGTTCTATGTGAGTCAAAACAAGTTTTAAATGAATTAATTGCATTGCAGCAGATTTTTCGCTTTTATTTAGAGAAAACATACAATCTATCCAAAATTAACTAACAATGAATTGGTTTTAATATTTACCAAGAATTCGGTTGTTTTTCTTTCTTTTATTTTGTGCTAATGTTTAGAAAATTCTTTTCTCAGACGTCTAACATTTTACCTTTGTTCATTTTTGACTTCTTGCTGCAAATTTCAGGAAAACCGTTTGCGGCAGAAAATGGTAAAGAATAATGCAGCCCAGAAAAAAGAATTGGAGAAAGAAAGTTCAGTTCTAGTTAAATCTGATGATCCCCAAATAGGAGATAAAAAATATCCTGTTGAATGTTTGAAAAATCCTATGCTGATTGATTTGGTAGGCTGTCAACATTTTATTACATGAACATCATTTAAAAGGTATCTTTGTATAGCAAAATGTTTGACATATATTTGTATTTCTAGGTCATAAAATGTTTAATGCAGTATTTAAATTTTGAAGAAGTTAAAAGCGCCCGTCATGTTTCAAAAGTCTGGAGTTTGGTTGGACTGGATATACTGAAAATTCGTTCAAAAATTGAATTTTCTCTGAAGACATACTCAAACTATACAGACCGCTCACCTCTTAATTTTTTTTCGATATTTCCCATTGAAAAATTGGAAAATGTTCATTTTGCCAACTTTAGTTTTGGCAACCAACGGAAGCTTCAGGGCATTTCCAAAACTTGGTCGATTAAGGAGTTAAACTATTTTTTTCAAAATTACCAAAAACACATCAAAGAATTGGATATTGATATTTTTCAGTTAGTAGATGAAAATTGGCATCCATATGATAATTACGATATTAGCTCTTGGCTTTATAATTCGGCAATGACGAAACCTAATACAAAATTCAACACAAGATTGATGATTGACAAACGCCATTCTCAGAACTACGGAAAGAAAGCAACAATGACTTTTGTAGAATTAAGTGTCCTTGTAAACATCAAAGAATTAAGACTTTGGAACTGTGGATCCGCCTTGATATAGCCTGGATTCCCCCCACGCTCAAAACCTTAAAACTCAAAGGTATCTGTACTAATGATGAGGGTATAGAAAATATTTTAAATCTAGATACATTGCTTTTGGAGGACTACCCTATGGGTGATGTCGGAAAAGTTTGTGGCAGCAAAGTTAGAACAAAAGAGTTAATTTTATTCTATAAATCTCACAGTCTTCTATCACTTGAAGTTAATCATTTTTTAACTTTCTTGAACAATAATAATATCGTACATGGCTTGGATCAACGCATTTATGTTGGTAATTTTGAATGGAATTTGATAGTCCAGTTTGAAGAAAATCCGCTTCGAAACTATGTTGACAAGAAAGCAGAATATTACGTTTTCCAAAACAAAGTTGGAAAAGCTATCGATGTCAAGGAATTCGAATTACGGAAATGAAATTTATATTATATCCCAGCAATTATCTGAAAGTAATCCATCTTCTCCACCCTATAAAAACTACTCAATTATTTTGTTAAAAAAATACCCTCAGTGCAATAAATACATTTAAATTTTTTAGGAAAACCTTCTCAGTTAAAATGCGGAATAAACGTTTAGCTATTAAAGGTTGCAGAATTGTTTTGCATTAAGTAAGTTTTCTAATAATTGAAAGCGTTTTATTTTATTTTTATATAATGTGAGAATTTAAAGCTTTGATTGTTTTTGTCGCCGATATTTGAGAACCTATTTGCATATTTATACTGTGGGATTGTTTCCATTGTATCGAAGATTATGATTGCTACAGTGGTAAGTGAATGTATTTATACCAACTTGATGTGCATGCTAAAACATCCTAATAAATAAATACTCACACATGCAATATTACTCAGTTTACTCAGTTTTTTCACCTAAATTCGTTTTCAAAATTTACCACTGTCGCCTCTAGGAATTCAAGTGACATTTTTAGCGCTTTGTTTTCGACCTCAAAATTAACAAGCATTTCATCAGTCGTAAAAAACAAGAGTCACAACAAACGGTGAATGCTGTGTTCAGAAATAGTATGTCAGAGAAGTATAATATGTTAATGTATTAAAATTTGAATTCAAAGCAAAAATTACGAACTGGCACCAATGTCAATTACAACTTATGTCGATTTGTTTGCTACCTTCAGTGTATTACTGTACAACTCATTTTTCAAGAGTGAGAATTTTCATTTGTTGAGAATCTGTTTTAATGGAAGCTTTAACTTAATAGGTAATCTTACTACTACTATGTGTACCTAATCTATGCTATTGTGTATAATACGCAGTCTGGCTCCCGCTACTTATTTAGACGCAATTCATATACACATGTGTTTCTCTTTACATGTCAATGCAATGGATACTACCTACTGGACCTCACTGCATAGAAACCTCCTTAGATGTATTTCACATAAATCAGTTAGCTCAGAAATATTGCATGAACTAACAACAGTAACAAGATGAACAACGTTTGAATTTTAGATGTTTTGTTTTTGATGTTTATTCTACTATGAAACTTGTATGTTACAGATTTAGGCAAAGTCAGGAATTTTGTAAAATGCCAATGCCGTTTGTAATTTTTTTTTCAGTTTTTGAGCCATAACTTTTTTTGAAATTATTTTTCAATAATGTTGTGGGGTACCATTCGACGCTGAATTAAAGAAGGAATCAAAATATTAGAACTATAATGGAGGAAATTGGAGTATGCTAGTTATACATATGGTTTTGTATCGGGTCGAACATACCCTTGGAGTTTTAACGTACAAATAACAAACTATGTTATTTATAGATATTTGTATTCGATTTGTTGTGCAATTCTGCGTCACAAAAAGTTATGGTTCAAAAACTGAAAAGGGTTTTACAAAATGCTTCGGCATTTTACAAAATTTTGGACAATATTTCCGGAATATAATATACAGTATATTTATCGTTATGTCAAACAAAATTTATTCACAATTATTTAGCTCACAACTTTTATTTGTGGAACATTATAAGCATCACAAAATCATTATCTATTTATTGATGAAACTTTAACCTCTGAAAAGAGTAATTCGAGGCGAATAGAAAATGTAAAATATCACTGAGACTTGTTAGAGTAGTCTGAGACAGTTTCGAAATACCTGTCCTCCTAAAATCTGTCTAGTGAACAGTATTTATGAATGTGAGTCAAGGCAAAATACAAATAACACGCGAAAAAAAGTATTCCCGAAACAACATTAACGATTCGAATGAAGTGTACAGTTTTCCACATTCGAGAGATCCGAGAAACGAAACTTTTCGAAGGCAGTAAATTAATACATCTCCGATTACACTCTTTTGCAGCAGCCAGACATTTGTTTCCTTCGTTTGATTT
This sequence comes from Yoshiicerus persimilis, assembly GCA_020352615.2. Lineage (NCBI taxonomy): Eukaryota > Metazoa > Arthropoda > Collembola > Entomobryomorpha > Tomoceridae > Yoshiicerus > Yoshiicerus persimilis. The sequence goes on from CM036940.2 coordinate 100,061,143, forward strand.
CTTTTCCGCAGTATTTTCAATGAGTGATTTATTTTCCGTAGCTTCTGGTTTTACCGATGACGTGATTCCTGATACCTCATTTGGGAAAACCCAAAGAAGTGCTCGTGTAGCAACAATTTCGACCATAGCGGAAATAACAAATCCTAGGGAAGTCGTTGACCATCGATCAGATGCCTTGTATTGGGAACTCTTTGGAACATATTGATGAACACCTTGAATAACAGTGACAAGAGTTAAGAGAACGGTGACAACCAATGATAATTTCATTTGCACGTCTTCAAAAGTAACTCCCAAGAAAAAAGACAGCCAGGCGACGAAAGCTAGAAGAGAAATGGGTAAGTAGATGGTAAAAATGTAATATCCGTGTTTTCTTTTGAAATTCCATTCTCCAACCCACATCCGACCTTTCTTATACAGTTCTACATTCTCCAAATAGTAATCATTGATGTTAATTTTTACATTATCGCTTTTCCTCAATGAATAGTTCCACTGTTCAATTGCTGGCAAATTAACATGCCAAGTACATGTCAAAGAGTCAAATGGAAAAGCTGAGAAATCTTTACTACAATCAAATTGAAATTTCAAACGTTCCTCCATTTCTAATGTGAATGCACCTTCATTTGCACGGAGGTTGCACTTTAAAGTTTTATTCTGAACTCTACTCCGATAAGAAGATTGATAATTTGAATAATAGAAAGATCGAACTCCGATATCAGAGCAGTTCACTATTTTACTCTGCCTATACTTATTTGATTTTGGAGTTTTGTATTTTATTTTGTTCACAGGAATGGAAGGACTTAAAGGAACACTACATCCTGCAATATTAACTACGGCATATGCTGTCATTTTCGGAGAGTTAAATCCATCTAAATCTGTTTCCTCGTTAAATGACAATAATACCAAATCAATATCCAATTTCCTGCCGTAATCAATTATTGAACTATTTTTATATTCACTTTCAAACCATATAATTGTATCTAGCGCTAAATCAATACTCGTTTCTTTTAAATTTCGATATTGCCCGTAAAGGGCATTTAAAGTTTTCTTCTCTTCTTGTGTCCCATTTTTAAACGTGTTCACATTTTTATATAATATGTCGTATTCTTCAGTGTTGAAATCGAACTGTTGAAAAATAATATTGATCACACAGTTATAAAAGAATTCTACACGTTTTTATAATTTAAGTAATAGTAATAATAGTATTTAGTATTTCGTATTTACCCATTTATTATTATGTTTTTCAATTTTTTCTAAGAGAGTCGGTTCCAGTTCCACTTCTTCAGATGAATAAACTAATGAAAATAAGCTAAACACAACTAACAACAGAGTACAACATAGATAAAAATTCATTTTCCCTCTTAAGTTGTCAAACCTTCCAGTCAGACGAATTAATAAGAATGGAATGAAGAGAGATAATGAATTCGGCACTCACATAATAACTATTTAGTTAGCGCATTTGCATTTAAGTGCAATGGCCGAACACACCTGTTTCACCCGGTCGATGATTATCATAACCACTTTAAAGAACACAAATATTTCACGAAATCTAAGGAAATTAAAAATGTCTATAATGAATATAATTAAAGGAAAATATCTTCTGTTTTAAAAACAATTCTTAAAAGATACTTTAATCTTCGTTTTTTAAAAGGTGCTCTTCTAATTACTATTTTGAATCTACGAATAAAAGAAATCATCCTCCATGCGTTCCTCATAACAAAATTTTTTTAATGTCATAATAGCATGTAATAATACAAGCTAATGAATTGATGTAGCACAGTTAATATAGATTTACCTAAACATATAGCATGTTATTCCTTGTGGCCGAATTTGTTTCAGTACTTTATTATTTACAAAAAATACTTCCACTGAACCCAACTAACACAATCAAAAATAATACGACATCAGAAGTTCTCGTCTTCAGGCGATTTGGACGTCATTCTTCAAAACAAAGCTATACCTTAATTAGAAAACATGAATTAAGGAGAAGACACTTTTCTTTATTTATCACCCACATTATTCGGCAGTCATAAAAATCCCTGTTGCTGAACACGCCCGACACGAGTCAAAATGAAACCCTCTCCCATATCCGATTGAAAATACATTGTACCATTTACAACATCAGCACATATAATTAACATACTCAAGGCATACAAGATGTCATTTCAGTTTACTAACCCCATTCATTATTTCAAATACAGTGAAGTGTTCATTTTATTGCATCAGTAATGAATCTAGTATTATAATGACTTTCTTCTATTTTGGTGTTATAACGATTCTTTTATTTTAATGCAGTGGCTAGTACGTAAATACATTTTGCTGCCATGAAGACATTATAATAATGGTTGAATGCTTATGTCTCTAATGAATATATTTCGTCATTTTTGTTTTGGGTAAGCTAAAACCAATGGATAGTAACACTAAAGCACTTAACACAATCATCAGTGTTACATTACTTCAGGTCGCATCCCATGTAGGTTTTTTAAACCACAACACCATTATTTTAGAGTTAATTTTTATGCCGATAAAACAAATTAAATTAAGACGAGCAAGTGATTTATTTTCTGCTAAGAGGAAATTAGCAATCAATGCATTTAGATTGCTTATTTTCTTGGATTAAGTACCATGTACTTTATTAGCACACGCAATTCGTTTACATATACATAGGTATGTATGTATGATTAAGCTTTATTAATTTTGGTATATGAGTAGTGGTATATAAACTAGTTTTACACATCAACACTGAAACTATAGAAACGGAAACAAAAAACTATGTTGATTGTTACATTATACATGTCCATGAGAAGAAAATATTATATTTCTTTTTAACAAAATACAGAATAAATAAAATAGAATAAGAAAGAGTAGGGAAATGGAAAAGTGAACATTGTCACCTATTCCAATATACAATATAAAGTAGCATAAGGGATATAGGCAATAAAATGACCCTTCAGAATTCAAGGCCAGACTAGTAAGTCTGCATCACATCCCTTAGACTGACCCCTACTTCAAACATTGTTTTCCACTTACAAAAGTAATAAACTTTTGTTAAGTGAAAAACATTGTTACAATACTAATATTACTATCATATATATATAATATAAATAGTTAAGTGCATGCAATAAAAGTTCTCGACCCTTTGGGAAAAAGGAAAATAAAAGCAACCAGAAAAACAAAGTAATATAACTTGTCTCCAGCAGAAGGGAACCAGAGAAGCAGACACAAAAGAACAAGAACCTAATACCCAGCATTTAGAATAAAAATAAAATAGTATTTAAGAACTAAAACTAGGTCAAACTACTATAACTACGAAGCTTTTACAAGTGTTGTTTATTTCATTTTCATCATTTCATCATCATCATCATCATCATTTTTCATTTTCAAAATCATATCTGGGCTCATCGAAAACCAAAAATGGATAATAAGGTACGAGAATTAAATCTCTATTACTCCATCACATCTCACTCTATTCATTAAAATGGAATATTATAATTAATCTTTAACATTTTACAAAAAAAGCATACAAAATCAAATAAAATTAGAATAAATCAATAAAAACCCGTGACATAAATTGGTGGCCCGTAGAGGCGTGGTTGATGACTTTTTATAAGCTCAACCACATAGGAATTTTCAAAATTTAAAATTAATTTCAATGTCACCAACATGAACTTACAATTTTCATTGGTATTTTTTTCACTTTTTCTGAAATTCCCCGAAAACCATTCATTGATTTCCTGCAACCTATCTTAATGCAAAAATTCCCAAATAAACAAATAAACTATTACACCTTATCCGATTCCTTAGCTATTCAATATTTTACAGACATTGAATTAGCAGAGGCGTTAGAATTTATTAGGACAAATATAGGCCCCCACCTTCCTAACCATGTTAGATTTTTAGTAGGCGCCAACCAAACTAACTAGAAAAACTTTCAGCATTTAATTCCAATACACTTGAGAAATATTAACTACTATAATAATAGCTACACCCTATAAATCCAAATTAATAAAAAACAATAGAATATATTTTGAATTCATTCTAAGATCCCAATTCCCAACTAAAAACATCCGCATATTTCTTCCAAATAAGATCTTAATAGAATATTTTAATGAGCAAGATTTAGCAGAGGCTCGTACATTTTTAAAAAAGGAAAACATTCTACAAATCTTCCAAAAACCAGATATTATCATTTTTCATCATCATTAAATAAAATGTCAACAGACAATAACGTAACCTTTATTGTTTTGTAGATTGTCACAAACCAGTGAATGCTCTACAGCATTCAAAGGAATATGCGGCTGAATTGATTCATCAAAAATTTTTGTTCAAAACCGTTAAAAGCATACGCAGGGAAAAGCGAATTACAATTTCAGCCTTTCACCCTGACGAAATTAATTCTGCTTATAACTACTTAAGAGACGCTATACTAGAGAATCTACCTATAAATACGAAACTTTTTATTCATAACCACTGTGACACTTCCCTCTAGAAGTCATTCTGAGGACATCTAAATGACAACAATTCATTCATCATTCAATTCACATAAATACGAAATTTTCTTTTATACCATTAAAATATATCCTTTCTTATATTATAAAAGAAATTAATCAACATTTTGACATACAGGACTATTCAATAATACACGACTCCTCCAGTATTCTGATAAAACTAATAACGTTAAAACGTCCTGTGATAACAAACTATATAAAATTATGTATTCTACCTAATATACCTATAGCCACAATAATTTATCGTTCAAGTATCCAATATTATTCTTTGCCTAGAATTGAAAACATATTGAATCTATTATAACAATAGTTACAATTGCCAGTTATTAGATAAATACTATTTAGAATACAAATAAAGGTAAATCGATTAATGAAACAATAATACATAATCGTGTGCACTATTGTATAATTAATAAATACGACAAACACAATGCAAATAGTATTTCAAAAAAAACATTGCAATGCATACAAATAAAGAAAATGTTTGTAATATATTACTGAATCACATATATGTATTAATGCTTAATGTAAACATGTTCATTTTTTATCAGGGAGTAAAATTCGTCGGCGAAATAATTAGTAGCTCAAGGGAAGAGCAACGTTCTAATAGAAAGTTTAATGAGCGGAAGCATGGGACTACCCGCGCTCATAGAACTTAATATTAACTAACGGAGGTTCTCGGGTTCAAATCCCAGTAAATTATTACGCTTATGATTTTGCTCTTTAAAAGTGAAGGAACTTTTACATTTGAAAGAATTAATCCATATTTTCAAACACTGTAAGTATAAAATACTATTTCATAAGAATTAGGAAAATATTATCTCATAAGAATTAAAATCATATAATACTGCACATAATTCAAATTTAAAGCATAACGAAATATTTTTATGCAAACAAAGATTGCATCAAAATGAATCATATTACAAAATATTTTTATGCAAACAAAGATTGCATCAAAATGAATCATATTACAAAATATTTTTATGCAGACAAAGATTGCATCAAAATATAATAATTAATAGATTACAAGAAATATCTCTTTATTGCACAGATAACATACATAGAAATGTTTCAGAATAATTTACTAATCCTTACTAATAGTACTTAAGATTATATAAATATAAAAGAAAAATAAATATAATACTCTGATGTACACAGAATATTATAGTTATATAACTCAACCCTAATAAATAAGAATGGCAAAGTAACTATATAAAAATAAACTAATAAATACAAATAAATCTCTATTACTCCATCACATCTCACTCTATTCATTAAAATGGAATATTATAATTAATCTTTAACATTTTATAAAAAAGCATACAAAAGCAAATAAAATTTGGATAAATCAATAAAAACCCGAGACAAACATTGAGAGGTGACAACCCCACTTTGTTCCAGATCCTAGAAACTCGGAATAAGTTTTAGTTTTAGATTTTAGAAATTACAATCTCTCCAACTCTCTCTGAGTAAGGTTCTCTTACTTTTTCTCTCTGGATTATAACCAAGTTAAATGTACAAGTAAATCTTTAACATCTAAATAAACTAAAAGTAATAACTTCAAAAGTGTTCAAATTAATAAATCATCATCTAATGATGGACCCAATAGAAAAAACCAAATAGAATGGTATGGCATAAATCCAAAAAGTAATCATTCCAAAAAGGCTTTTATAATAAACTACTGTTTCAGTTTGACTGTTAAAACTCCAAGTTAAATAGGCGAAGATGTAGATCTGTCGCAGAGCAAAGGTTACAGTATTATTTAAAAATACTGATTAACAAAGGCTCAGTTTGTTATATCAAACTCAGTAAAGTATGTGTTCCATAAAAACACATAATATTTCAGGGATTTAGTAAATCTTACGTAACTTCAAAATAAGAAGTCTCAAACCGGATCTCAAAACACCCCAGGAACATATAATTGATGTTTAACAGTGCAGGTATGCGAATGGTATATAAAAATGAGTTTGCTTAATTAATTACTTGCAACAAGCTTCAAACATGCTACTTGAGAAGTAATTGGTTTCAGTGTACAGGCATATAAAGACTTAACTGTCACGGAGCATGAAGTTTTTCATTGTAAAGAAAAATTGTCGCTTTTCTAGAATTAAGAGGAACTTTAGCCCCAAGGCCCCCTGCAAATACTGCCTATCAAAATACAAATAATGCAAAATCGATAGACATCTTTTCCCTTATATTAGTATTAGTAGTGGACATGACCAGTATCTAGATTATGCACAAAAATCAGAATTGTAGAAAATCCATGATCACCTGAAAATGTGCGAATTAATGTCGGACACATTTAATTCTGAATTCACAACTTTATTCCCCTATATGTTATTTGAAAATAACCCAACTAAAACAATTTTTTTTCAATTACAAGATAACAATATAGTATTAAAATCTTTTACCCCCAAGAGATTAGTGACATAAAAATATATTAACAAAAGAATTTTCTTCCACTTTTTCCGGACAATACCATAATAAAAATCAATAATATTACTGTTACCATATAATAAATTTACCATATAGAAACAAATAAAATTATAATAGGTGAATTAGACAATTATTTTATCTTTCATTTAGCAGAATTGTGGCCGGACATAGCCGTACACTTCTGTAAAATAAGTAGTAAAATAACTACAATATATCGAACAGGAATTCATTACCTTGATAAGTCAATATATTTCAAAAAATCTACTACCTTATTACCACCCAACTGAATTATGTTAGTTGTTGAGAAACAACAAACACTCTTTGAATACCTGTATCTGTATTTAGGTCATTTTATAATCATGTTTATGAATTGGTATTTCTATTGGAATCTTTTAGGACCTTCGTCTAGAATTTAAGCTAAGGACACTTTATTGCATAGTATAAATCATTAGGCAATGACATTTTATTACTAATAGAATCTTTCGCATATCTATTAAGTATTGCAGTAAGAAATATGTAACTTTGTAATGAAATGATGCCGACATAGTATAAATAAAACTGAGAGAATTCAGTTTTCTCTCTCATTCATGTCCTAAAAACCACTGAGTTAACTTACTGGCAAACAGTAGTGCATACCTTCGAACATTAGTATTACAAGTAGATACTACAAAATGGTAAACGTATATAGGTATATTTGAAAGATCACTTTACCAAAAAATTCAAATAACACAAACCTAAATATCTACGAAGTAGAAATTTTCCACGATAAACTTACAATTTTCATGTCTACTGAAAAGACATTTACAATTTTCTGTCCAAGTAGAGGTACAGTAATTACTATTAAACAACACAAAATAGAGAAAAGAAAAGATAAAATGCAAACTCCATCAACACAAAGTAAGACGCCTTACTTTGAATTTCAAATAAAGAAACAAATTAAAAAATAAAGACATCATTTTATTACAAAATGTCTACTCGTGTTTCCTTTATCTTTTCTTTTTATAAATGCAACAGAACACCTTGCCCTGTCAACTTGGGGAAGCACAACATATTGCAAGTTTAAACATTAAAATAAAAATCTCACATAAAAATAAGCGTCTTACCTTGTAATCATTTCTTCCATCCCAGGTTAATAACGCATATACTTTTCTGAGAGAAGAAATATTACCAAATTTACCCAAATATGCCAAATTATTTATTTATTTTAAATCAAACAGGCAATTCATTACTGATTATTAGGAAACAAAGTCCTATAGCTCAAAAGGAGAGCAACAAATATATATTGGTCATATTTGATGGAAGCAAGGGATTACCCGCATTAATTATTTATTAATTATATAATGGAGGTTCGTGGATTCGATTTATACGCATATTTTCTATTTAGGTTTCAATGTAATGACTCGGTCGGACCCGAAACACTACAATCGTGTTCTATATATATTTGTTGGTTTTGGTGTCATTACAACACACGTTACGTCACTGTAAAGCTGCCATTTGAATTTGGATTTGTAAATTTTGTATTCATGGATAATGCAGCAATGTAAGAATAATAAGGTACATAAACTTTGTCTCCGACTACTATTTGAGCAAACGAAAAGTACACAAATGTGGAAGATTTTTAGCGTGTTATTTTACTTCCGTCAACGTGATCATTATCTTTCCATTAATGGTTAATTAAGTTCAAAACACTTTAAGAAACATCCTCGGGAGTACATCTCCTGAAGATAAAGACAGCAATGAAAAGGTGACTACCTGTTAGACTCATCAACAATGAAGCAGAAGAAGAAAACAAATCAGGTGAATTAAGCTGAGAGGTAAAGCTGAAAATTTAAGAGAGTCGTGAAAGCTTTAACCATGGATCTACTACCGGTAGGTAAATTACACTACATATTTATAGTGATAACTGTAGTCTTATTGAACTAAAATGTATAATTCGGCGTTGAAATTAATGAATGTACCGAATTCAAATACAAATTATAACGAAACACAATATTCATCTAGTTAGAAGAATACTAATAATGGGATAATTCAACATTATTCAGTACCATTTTTAAATAGTTGTAAGGCAGATAGATGACCAAGCTCAGATTCCGTTATTACTTTATGTTTAACTGTATTAAATTGTATTGGAAAGGAAAAATGATGTAAACTAAGAGCCTACACAATTAAATTCAAAACATTAGAAAACATAATCAGGAAACGTAATCTCAGGGGTACATCTCCTCAAGAGCACCTGCCAAAATATCCGAGGATTCCAAACATTGCAAGAGATACAAATACTTTCTATGTAGAGATAGATGAATGAATGAATAATTTACAAATATCTTCACTTAAATACATTTCCTTTCTCTAAAATATTCAACAAAAGAAACTGTATCATAACTTGATGCTGTAAAGAGTCAGTTTGGCTACAAGTGTTATGAGTACGAAATTCAGCAGACTTGAAATACTAATTAAATTTAATCGACTTTTATCTACGAATTTGATCCGCAAGAAGTTATTTTGCCTTGGGACTAATATTATTATTGTTACCTAAAAAATTCTTACAACTCACGCGAAAGTGAAATATTTGCATCTAGGTTGGGTACCAAGAAGACTTTGGCACATGAAAATAAATCTGTTGTGACTGAAGTTCCGGATCAGTAATTTTCCCGCCGGCAGCAAACCGTAAAAGCCACTTTTCAAATAACGGGTTCTTTTTGGTCACAGTTTTTGTAATTGCGGTTGGAATATCGAACTGCGTGTGCAATTTTTCGTGCAAGAATAATGTTTGCACTTCTTTCTACATTTCAGCCCCAACAGTGAATAGAAAATAAAATGAAGACATTAAAAAATTCATACAGCATTTTCTAGCTCTAGTCAACATAATAATGCCTATCCTATCAGATATGGATGAATTATTATATGAATGTTGACCAATTATTGGCCAGCACTCAAAGACGGCAACATGGACTCCAATTTTTTTAAACAAAATCCGTTGCATAAACTTTACAACTGTCAGCTTTCATTTTCATCAGTTCTTCCAATTTCTCCGGTTATCTTCCTTGTTTTGAATTTTGTCCACTTGTTTCCATGTTGCACCACTTTATCTAAAATAATTTTTGTTGTGTGATTAGTAACTAATAATTAACCTCGGATAAACATTAAAAAATCGAGCCGTCTCTACAACGTCCTGGTAGAAGGTACCGTCATATTTTGATCGGATCGGATCCTATTTTCCTAAACGAAATGATAGTCTTGTGGACTTCCGGGCTCTCACTTTCATAAAATTAAAAGCTTTTCAGATTCAGATAAGATGTTTAATATACGAATTACATGTGCGTTTCTTGAGTTTTTCTAAGCACAACTGATTTGTTTTAGATTTTGGATTGGTTTTCATTTTTGTTTGAATTTAAATCAAAGTTTTAAAACTAAAGTGGAACCATTTTTTCCCTTTAAGAATTATCAGTAAAAATCAGGTATCAGAAAAGAAAAGAAATCATTTTATATTCTTTTTATAATAACCAAGAGTCAAGCATTTTTTAAATTTAAATTTCGAAAAAGATTATTTTATATTTTCTTAAAAACAGCGATATATTTACTGAATGTTTTCTTCAAAATAAAATTATTGATTTTAAAAACCAAAAAAAATGTATAGAAGAATTGTTTGCTCTTTGATTAATATTCCATATACAAACATGTATATTTTGTGAACTGAATAAGATATAAGACTGTTTTAATAGAAAATATTTACTTAAATATTTATCTTGTAAAAAAGCGAAATATTGAAAATATTTTTTATATTTTGTTTGTACAAGACTCCTTTGGATTCCAAGTGTACAAATAGTAAAGCTAGTGGAGCTAGCTTTCCTATATTATTTATATTTAACTATTAACTATTAATATTATGTAAATCAAAATTTTAATGTAAGTATTGGGATTTCATCAAATAGAGAATATATATGACATCAGGAATGAAATTTCAGAAAACTTACTAACATAATTATTTATTTTCAGTTGGCGTGACCGGTTTTACTCTACTTGCTTGAAGATTGTTACGCCGTCGAGAAACATAAGGGATGGCAGCCAAATAACCAACATCGTTCCTCATCAATTAAGCGACTCCAAAAGACCTAGAATGAAATTAATTTTTTTAAAACCTCCAATTCCATTTTGTTAACAGAAATAATTTTTGAAAACCAGTACTAGCTTTATTTGTAAAATTCAGGACTGATTAATTAATGTTACATTCAGACCCTAACAATTTGTTTTTACGTTCACATTAAGAAATTAACGTATTTACGTGTTTAATTAGAAATTAAGCGCGGGTTCTAAAAATAATTGTCTAGAGTATCTGCTACTTTCAATGCAAACCTCAAATTAAATATTATTGTTTTATTATTAGTCAGCATTTATGAAGATATACCAATGTATATAACGTGTACTAGTTTGGGTGCTAATAACACAGAAATTTGTACGGATGAAACGATAATTAGGGTACAGATTATCTTAAAATGAAGAAATATTTTTCAGGTCCTGTTTTTTAAATATCCTCAGCATTTCATTTTCAGAAAAAACGTTTTCTGAAGCTCTAAAAAACTTAAGTTAGGGTTTTCATTCTTGTACAGGGTTGCAATGAATTCAGGGCATGAAGAAGATTAAATTTCTTACCAGATAGAGATGAACACAATTTTGTTTCTATTTTTGCTGCCAACAAGCAATGAGCTTGGGAAAAATAATTTTAAATTTTAAGTTAAGGGCAATTATTTCAGATACCAGTGTTGCACTTTTTTATATTTATTGGCAACTTAATGCTTCAAAATTTTAGTTTAGTTGTAAGTAGTTGTATCTCACTATTCTGAAAATTACTATTGCACAAGAGTTTCAGAGACACTATTTTCTCAAAGCTTGGCTTTGTACTGATTGTTATATTTGCTTTGTGGAGACAAGTAATCTGAAGAAAATGTCTGAGAGGTCTAACATATTTTATTACATTAACTGCCAGAAGGAATATTTACCGAGATAATCATGTAGTTGCACAGAAAGGACTAACAATGCAGATAAGAAATGATTTCTAACCCTCTATGTCTACTTAGAAAAGGGAATGTTGTTCCAATGTGAATAAGGATAATGTTAATATAATAAAGCATTTTTGGATTTCTTGAAACTAAATATTTGTGTTCATCGGAAGTTACGAAATGGGTTTAGTACTAAAAGGGTAAAACACCTGGACAAAAGCTTGAGTTATTAATAAAGAACTTGTTTGGACGACTTTGATATATACTAATCCTCGCTTCAAAAATCCCTTCTCCTTTTCTCGGAAATCTTTCCCTGAAAAGAGTTGCATACTTTGCTTAATAGTAAAACTCTAAAAAGACAAATGGATTATTTTGCAGCATTAATATGTATGGTCGTAATTGGGTTTATCGCTAAAAGCCCGTTGTGACCCTTGAAGAGGAATGTTGAATATTTAATCGGTGTCTAATTAACACAAACTATAAATAGAAATAAACTTGTGGATTTTTACGCTATTTTCTAAAATGTTTATAATGTTGACAAGGACTACGATTTTTGAACTTTCAATTAGGATTTCAAACAATGAAATATCGGACCCATGCTTATAATATGAGATTTCCTGTTTTCTACTGCACGTCTTCTGAGAAAAAGAATTCTGATTTCTCGAGTGGGGAGCTGAACCATCTTTTTCTTTTTTCTCGTTGCTTAAACAAGTATGGGTGAGGTTATCTAGAGTGTCGTACAATAAATATGATTGAATTTTAGAAAGGCATGTATGTACCTTTATTCTTGCTTTTCCTGTATATCCTATATAATGTATTAAATTCTAAAAGTCTGTTTCGGTTTTTCAGCAAGGTTCACATTCAACACAAAAGTACCTCCGTTCTGCTCAAAAGAGTAAACATCATTTTAATTCATAAAAAGGTGTTTCGTGTTCTAGCAAATTAATTATGTATGAAAGTAACATAGTTTCTGAGTTTAATGTCAGATAAAAAAGTGACTATTCATAAAAGGATGTCATTTCATAAGCCTAATGTTTATTGATACTAGCTTTAGTTCATGCTGTCGGAGTTATGTCTTTCACTTATGGGATCATGTAAATAAATTACATAAATTTAGATAAACTAAATGGACAAGTAAAAATTATGTTGTTGAAGTTTATAGGACAAAGAACAAATGTTCTTCAAAAGCAAATATTATTCTATCAATAACATTATTTTTCAAACTGCTCGAATTTGGTAATAAAATAAAACAAAACCACGGTAGCACAAAATATTCCACACGCCATGGTTTGGCCTAGGAAATACGTTTATGTAAGTTTACTTAAGTTTATTAATCCACGGAAATGCTATTGGGCAACTATTGCTTACAACTAATAATCTTAAATTGTTTTCCGATGTATCGTTGTTTTTATTTCTTTCCTCTGTCCCAGTTGCCAAATAGCAATGGAGCCCAACAGTAAAAATAAGCCAAAGAGGCTTAAAGGAAAAAATCTGGTTAAGACATTGAGATGTTTTCAATTTAATATCAGAATGTCAAATATTTTCGGTGGATTTCCCGCAGTCTATTGTAAGAAAAGGAAAATGTTTATGAAGTCTGCATCAAAGTACGATTATTGGAGACACTGCATTACAACCGCATTGTGGCTAATTACTGGCATTTACTTTACGACTCAATTCGTAATTCTATCAATAAAGGATGATGCTTCCTTCTACTACTGCATTTGTTTCTTTTTCAACTGTGCAATCTGGGTAGCAATTGTTCTTCAACTGCTACTATTTTTGAAGCTCAATGCCATTCTCTGTTTCATCAACAACATTGTACAGACAATGGAAAAATATGAAGGTCAGTGCATTTCTATGTTATTGAATTGTTCAAATTATTATTATTGCTTTTATAACCAACAAAAGAATAATTATTGCTTTCCTAAACAATAAAAAAGTAATTTTTGCTTTTATAAACACCAAAAAATTATTACTGCTTTCATAAACAATAAAAAATAATTATTGCTTTTATAAACAATAAAAAATAATTATTGCTTTTATAAACAATAAAAAATAATTATTGCTTTTATAAACAACAAAAAAGGCATTACTGCTTTCATAAACAATACAAAAATCTGTACTACTTTTATGAACAATAAAAAATCATTATTACGTATCTGATTTGCAATTTGGTATAATTATTTCTATTCCTTAGAGGATTATTGTGGATTGGACACCAGTATTGATCTGACATCGAGAGATTGGCAAATCGTACAATGCATAACTTTCTTCAGCTGCACATATTCGTATGTAGTGACTGGCTCGTGTGCTATTGGTTACGATCTGCCCATATTTCCTTATGCACAATTGCCAGAAGAGTATCAACACTTCGGAATTGTCATTCTCACTGTAATTTTATGGTGGTGGATATTGTCCGGCATGTACCTGATTGTCGGATTCATATTTATGATACTAATATTGGCAAATCGACATATTCAGATTCTCGGAAATGAACTAAAGTAATAAATGCAAACTAATTTTTAACTTATTATGAATATTTACAGCAAAATATGAATTTTGTCATTATTAATTTAGATTTGGAGAGTCAAATTACATAACTCGTGACAGTTTAAGGACGGCAGCGACGTTTGTGAAACACCATAGAATGCTCCTGCTGCAAATAAAATTCTTTGAAGAAGTGTCCACGGTTACAGTCCAAACGATTTGCTTCATTGTCAATCGGTCCATCATAATCACAAATTTGTTAGTATGGAAATACAGTTCAAAAATGCCAAAATTCATTTTCACTGTTGGAGTCTCCTCATTCAGTGTGCTACTAACAGTGATTTGGTGTACCTTCCTTATCACTGTCAACATGTTCTCTGAGAACTTCAATTCCATCACTAAGTCTGTATCACTCTTTTCTTCGAAGAATCCAGCAGAAGTGGCATATATGAAGAAATATCGTTCCTCTTGCAAGAAGTTCGTTTACAAAATTGGAAACTACACAGACGTCACAAATAAAAGCGTCCCCAATTTTCTGTTAAGCATCAGTCGTGGTACCTTTAAGCTCATTATGGGTTTATGAAGAATGAAAATCTGGAAGTCTAACCTGTATACTCTAATGGAATGACTTAATACTCGATATGCAATTTACTCGTAGAGATGTATTATGAAAACAAGTTTTTCTTTCTAGGGAGTCAATAATCCCACTGCCCGCCTGGGATGATTCGTTTAAATAATAAAGTATTTTCACATATATTTCTAGTAATAATAACACTAAGAAATAATTTAATAATAGTACTAACTAATAATCTAATAATAATTGTTAATAATAATACTAATACTCCACTTTTTCACTTGTAAATACAGATGCTCAAACCATTAAAACTTTAATTCCCGATTTACTAACTAAGTTTAAAATATATCTCAGAAATTCAGATATCAACCGAGCGGAAAAGTCTACATCTATTCCACACTATATAAGTATCACTCCCAAATTACAAATGAGCCAATATATTAATAGCAATCTACCAATGAAAATTGTATCTGTAATAGCTAACTTAAGACTGAACTCAAATTTAACGCGTAGCTATTCTTTGAATGTTAATCCCATGTGCCCTCATTGTTACGACAATTGTAATACTCTTTATCATATATTAACAAAATGTAATGCTTTAGAACTTCTAAGAAGACAGTATCTACCTATGTTGATTAATTGCGATGAGTCGTTGACAGTCTCAAATTTTATACCTAAATTATTCGAAAACGAATGTCGTAGCTTATATCTTGATATTCATAATTTTCTTGTAAAGGCGAACGTGAAATAATGATAATGATATTGATTTCTACTCACTGATATATTAACACTTATAAATATTGAACAAATGACAAATGACTTTAGTATATTTTATCAACCATACCATGACTAAATGTAAACTTGCTGTTAATTATTGTAACATGTACTGGGCTGGCGGGTCCTATGTCCAATTAATAAATTCATTCAATAATACTAATAATGCAGTAAAAGCTAAAGCTCTAGGCACATTTAACTCTTCAGTATTGTCCTAATTTTAAAGTATACATAATATTATTATATTACTCTATTATTTCAGTAAACAATATGAAGTAAACAATATCATCGCACAATTAAATAAATAGCGTAATTATGAAAAATTTTAAGATTTCACTTTGAAAATTTCAGAAATGTACTGTGTTTTGTTTTTTTGCATAAAATAGAGAACGGACCGAAAATATTTGTTTTTTTTTAAACGAAGCGATTCTACTAGTCACCAAGCATCAGTAGCAGACGGAAATGCTACTTAAATATAGAGCTAACACAGAATCCTATCTAAAGTTTAATTGCACATAATTATTAGCAGATTTTTCATTTGTCTATACTTAGTAGTGCCAGAACCTCAAGATAAGCAAAATGACTTGAATGACCATACTTAATTCCTATTCTATATCAAGTCTAGTAGATATAATTAATGTTTCTTTTGCATCCCATTTAGGTCTACATGAAATTAATCCATTATGGTGATAGTAAATACATTTAAAACTAAATACGTTCGCCTCTAATTACAGTTTACATATTTTAGCGTGTAAATTAAGACTGAAAAAATGTTACGCTTCTCGTAATAATCCGTATCCGCAAACTGAACTTTAATGATTTTCTAATTGGTCTTCATTAAAGTTATCGAAAGGTATATTTAAAATGTACACGTGCCGTTTGTAACCAGGTCTAGGTCAACATTTACATTTACAATTAGATATAGTAGGGTGCATATTTCACAAAGTTTCTAGATAAAATGGAAGTACAATATAGGTACATCATATAGTGAATAATTAACATGACATTATGATTATCATGTTGCGCTAATTACGACTTTTATGATGAAAAATAATTATTATAATAATCATTAAGATGTTATGTTAATTACAGTTCAAAATATGGTTAAACCATATTCCGAACTGTATTATAGCAGTGTAATGTTCATAAACATTGTGCATCAGAACAAGGATTTACGAATTTTTCAAATTCCTCTAATGATATCTTTCCAGTGATATAAACAATATTAAAATCTTTAGCATTGGTGTGTGTTCATAAATAAGCAGTTGCTCCGATTTCTTAGAAGAGAACGAACACAGCCACCGTACAACCTGGTTGTTCAATTTAAACGCTTTTTTCCCCATACCATAGCATTATAGAGCCTCAAGGCTGTTGCAACTTAGGTGATTGTCCTATAAGGTTGTCTCAAGCGAGAATTTTTTTAAAAAGTGTGTCGTTTGCAAGCGGATAAAGAAAACATTTTTTGGAAATTAAATTATTCCAGTGTTTACACTAGAATTTTAGCAGGCCGGATACCGAATAAATCTGAACTAATGTCTAAGAGACCAGGCTTAATAGTTTTCGATCTGGGTTTGTATTTTGTTAAATTAAATGATTCTATACTACATCTAAAAGTAAACACTTTTTTAGACTTGTTCGTTACTTTATCTCACATTTCTAGATTTCACATTGTGGCCTTACCATGTGGATTCGACAATTAATCCCCCTTTCTCTAAAAAAGGGTATAGACTGTAATTGATTTTGTAAATGAACTTTAATAAGTATTCTTTAGTATACAGTTGTATACTATGTAAGAAATATTTGTAATTTCAGGAGAAGGATTGTTGATAAATATAATGAATGCGTAGCATGCTATCCAGAAGTTCCAGCAGTGTTGGAATACCTTAAACAAGAAGGATACGAGTTAGCTGCGGCTTCGAGAACAACGAAACCCGATGGAGCAAAACAGCTTCTGGAATTATTTGACTGGAATAAATATTTCACGTACAAAGAAATTTATCCTGGGTGTAAACTAGATCATTTTAAAATGTAAGTTATACTGATGGAATAGTTTTTACTCGGAATTGTGTGTCATATTATTTGTAATCCATTTGGAAAGTGTCACATTGTTTGATTACAGTTATAATTCTCATTTTAAGAGAATAGTATTAATCCATCTTTTAAACAAGCTCTACGAGTCAAGCATAACTTTATTAATAATACTGGTGGTGTAAATCTGCAGGTTTTCCGAGCAAACAAAGCTTCCCTACAGTTCAATGTTGTTTTTCGATGATGAGATGAGAAACATTCGTGATATGGAAGGAGTTGGCGTTAAGTGCATATTGGTCAACAATGGTGTTACTATGAAATTAGTAAAGGATTCAATTACACAATTTGAAGAAAATAGAATTAAAGTTTATGAATAATTACTCCGCTGGGAAATTACACAAATTACGTGGGCACCCAAAAGGGGGTGTCATGATTCTTGAAAAATAAGGGGGGTCAGAACGATTACTTCGTTATCAAATTTTTGCAGCACAACGCATATTTTAAAAAAAGTAAAAATAAAATACTTATTTCAAAAGCATTTGATGAGTGTATTATTACAATTGTTTTAAAACGCTGAGGTCAAAGTTTTTAATCAAATTGTGTTATCGTTTTCGTTATCTGTGTTCATGGCTGCCTTTTAGATGGTTTTTATAAACAATAAAAAAACATTATTGCTCTTATGAACAAAAATTCATTACCGCACAAGCATTTAACCAACGCATTTTTCGTTATGACTTTTTCAGCTTTTTATTTTTCGTTCGGTATGCTTATATTTGAAGAACTTTTGGTTCGTTTGTATTTGAAAAATGAGAATTTCGGTTCGTTGGTATTTAAAAACGACACATTTTGTTAGTATTTGAAAAACCAAACTTTCTGTTATCATAGTTCCACTAATGCTAGAGAAATCGAACAGAAGCTTTAAGTTGCACATAATACAATTTTGATGACATAATGGTTGCTTTAACTTTTACATAAAACAATGTGAAACAACCTGGGAGTTTGAAATTATTATTAGGCTTTCTGCTTAATAGAATTACACATTCGGCTTACTGTTATGAAACCGGTAGTTATCCGCTGTGTATTTTGTTCCTGTCTATCACTCCGTAACTTTTGGTTGTTATTTGGTCCTTATGACAAAAGTTTTAAAAACATTCAGCTTACATTTCAACATGTCCTTGAAATTCCATTGTAGTACTTAGTTTATATATAGCTTCACCGTGTTTGTTTCTCTGATTGAGAGGAGTAGTGACGAATATGTTAATAATTTCTTCACCTTTTAGAAATTTACATAATTCTGTCGTTTATCCACCCTGTAATTGTAATTGAATTACCTAAAACAGTTTGGTTGAGAAACCTAAATATAAGTTACCGAATATGACGAAGTAGTTGATGGGATAATTATAGTCTCCAGTACTACTTTGCCAGCAAAAAGTGCTGAATTAATGTTCCAAGCGCGTTTTTCGCAGCAATGATATTATTTTTTTATTACAGGGTAATAGTAATAGCCAAAATTAACGAATAGAGAAGAAGCGTTAAGATTATGCCTTTAGAGAACACATTTTGCATTATTACAAAATGTAAGAATATAAAGTGGGGATAATATAGGAATATTCCATGCCAATGACGTACCAAGTTCGTAGGTTTACATTATCAACGCATAAAAATATACTACTACAATAAATGCAGTTAATACCTGCATATTACCAAACTACTACGTAGAATCGTAAATATTAAGGTGGGACACTTTCGCTCTTATTTTCCTGCTTATACAGCTTTTTGACATATTCATAAAGGGAATATCAATTCCAAAAGAAAGTATCTACAATTTCCATACAGTAATACTTTTACAATACCAATTTTGCACCTGATTGTTTGGTTTCATAATTGCAATCAGTTCACTTTGTGTATCTGTGGAGAACCTTTAAAAGGGTAGTTATAAGTTAAAATTAGTATTTCACAAAAAAAATTAAACTGTAGTCAGCTAAATTTAACACCAAGACGAAATACTGCCACGAGCTAAAGTATAATGCGTAAATTCAGTGTGAAATCCTTAATAATCAAACTAGGAATACAAAGTAATGCAAAAATTGAAAATTTGGCATGGTTTGGGTTTTATTATAATATTATATCACATTTTGGAGTTCTTCCTATTAATTTTAATACTTCTAACAAAATGTTCGTGGTTTCAAAAGCTAAATTTTTGAACCCGCTAATTAAAATGACAATGGCTTTAGGATTTTTTCAAATACTCCAAATTGTAAATTGTATAAAGACAACTACAAATGTCAATTTGGACATAATTCCAGTCTTTATTTGTGGACTCTCTTATTTTATATTTGGGATGGCCGGATACATGTTGCAGAATAATGCTGCATGTGTTGTTTACCTGTTAAATCAACTCAATTTGGAGCAGTATTCCATTTTTAAAGAAGGTATTGTTTAATTTAAGACTACTTCTTTGGTTTTGCAGAATGTGTAGCATAGACATTGTAATAATTACCGATAAGAGTTATCAACAAAAATTCTTACAGGTCGGGAACCAAAGTATTCAAAAAACTTCAAAAAATTACGTGTAGTTGAATCATTTCTTTCAAAATTGATGATGCCAATTGTAAACGGTTGGTCTTGGTTATCAATTGGATTATTTTTTTTCTTTGCTCATGGAAAACAGTCAATTTTCTCAGTTTTTGAAAAAATGGAATTCTTTGAAAAATACAGAACTACGAAAATTCTCGCTGCATTTTTTTGCAACCTTTTTCAATATATAATTTCATCTGTTGGGGTAAAAGTCCTTTCTACTATGACTATCTACATGCTCATATATGCTACAAGAATGTCATTTTACTTGTCTGCCATCAGGTAGCAATTACTATTAATTGACGGCAATTTTAATGAGAGAAATTTTTTGTATTTATACTGATGATTTTTAATTTTCTAGAACAGTGAATGTTGACTTTGAGAAGCAAATCGAAGCATTCAATGGTTTGCAAATTATTAACAAAGTATATAACGAGAGTATAATGATGTCATTTCTTCCTTCGTATGTTTTTGTTGGGTCATCCTGTGCAGTTCTTTCCACGTTTGCTCTCATCAGATTGAAAACCGACCAATTATTGATTGGAAATGTTTTATTGTATTGCTTTGCTGCATCAAATTACTCGTTTATTATCGCGGTTATGTTTTTAGGTTTTTCTATGTGCTGGAAAAACTCTTCGGCGTTTCTCAAAAAATTGAAAGTAGAGCTGCCGACAGAGAATGTGAAAACACGGTACTATTGCAAATTGTTAGCAAGCAAAACTGCTATTGGTATTCGATATGGAGTATTCACAGCAGTTAAAAATAAACATACTTTGGATATCTGCGACGCAATGCTTAATGGTTTAACAACTCTACTTTTTTTCTTATCTGTGTAAAAAATTAGTAGTGGCTATGTACACTTTTCTAAGAGCTTCTAAGGCAAACTAAATTACAGATCTACGTCTATAAAATTTTTTGGTATGTTATTATGCAAAAATATGATAATTTACTACCTTTACTTTTAAACCGTGTCGCTCATTTTTGGTTAATAAATAATTGCATAGTTTTATGTCTTAGCTCATAATATTGTATTGTAAACAATGCAATAAGGGTACTTATGATTAAAAATTATTTAGAAAACTTTCAGAACAGTAGTAAATGTAATTTATTTAGAAATAGATGTCGCTACTTGTCTTATAAATATACTATATTCTTTCAGTAGTAATGTAATAATCATGACCTTAAATACATTTATAAATTATTGCGTTAACATTATTTTTAGGATAGTTAAATTTCAAAGAGAATGACCTCAATTATTTATAATTGATTTTCAGTTTACAATTTGTATTATTTACTTTATTGCAATTAAATGACCAAATGCAATCAATCATTGACGCAAAGAACAATTTTGTTACATATGTATTTCTATTTGTTATATAGCTGTCAATTGAGTCAATTGTGAAACATTATGTTTGTTAAACATCGCTTTGGCTAGAGCTGCAGAACTAGAGCTAAAGCTGGGTTAAAGCCGAACTTCTAATACCTAGAAGAATTCCCTCGCCATGAAACTTTAAATCTCAGCCATTAGAAATTACGTGTACTACGCTATGGCAGAAAATATTTGCTGTAGACTAGAAGCATACTTAGTTTGCAAATAAATAAAAACTGTCCGGAATTTACATTTCTGGTATCATTAAAAATTTCTCAGTTTTGTTTGTTCACAATTATATATTACTGCTGTTATCCATTTAAATGAAAATATTGCTCATTCTGTGTATTCACTTTTATTATTCCATTCGTATAAAGCATCTACGATACCTAATAATAGCATTTAATAAACTATTCACTCCCGCAGCTATGAACTACTGATATTTGCCCTGTCAAAAATGGCCACGCAGAGTTCTGCGGGCAAGTCCCCGCTACCTACACGCAGAAGATTGGCACTTTTATCTGCGTCTAATGCTCTGAGGGTAAACTAATACAGAATAGGAACTGCATTTATGCACCCGCGGGTCCCACTCGTAAAAACTAAAATTCATAAATGTGCGTTTTCGAAACCGCGCTTACTAGGTCCTCCGATTGTACGGTTGTTACACGCAGATAATTGGCTGTTTTACCCGCAGTAGTTTATCTGCAGAAAAAATGCTGCACTACTGAAAGCAGTACAAAAATATAATTCAATTATGCTAGCTATTTTATTTCTAGCCAGTGGGGTGTATTACCTGCGGGTTCTACTCGACACACTTTTTTGACTTTGGTGGGATTTGAAGTCTATGACCCTCCACTTTAAAGTTCAATTACTTTACCTCTTAGCTGTTTCGGCTTCGCTGAACGATGATACGATAATTCTGTGCAATATGCAATAAATATACACAGTTTGTAAGTAAACAAATGCAATCAACAATTTAATTCAACAGATACTGTGATTGAGTATATATAAGCAAAAAGGATTCCTTAAAAATATATAACATTAAAAAATTGTAAAATTTTATTAAATGCCAACAGCAATGTTTTCCTTATTAGCAATCCTTTTGTCTTTGGCTCTCAACTCCCGTAAGTAGTCGGACATCGACATTTTTATCTGGCGAAGCAAACCACTTGTTCGCATGCGGACATCTTCAATTTGGTGTCCACAAGTTTGCAAAGTATATTCTAGTGCAGAATTTCATAATAAATGCTATTACCATTAATATGTAAAATAACAGAGAATTTAAAATAAATTAGCTATAGCTCATTACTTATTATCGCATCTCGCCGAAGTGGATCCAATGCTGCCCTAGCAGGTGCGTTATTATTTGCGCTGCAGGCACCACCGAATAGAGAAGCTTCCTTAAGCTCTGCATCCGTAAATAGTACTCGCATCATATTTCTCGCAAACACTGTTGGCCGATCCGAAAGCGCCTTAATAGTGTCAATCTTCTGTTTTGAAACGAGTACACCACTTGAGATGTCAACATTTTCCTATTACAAGATAGTGAAATATGAATAATGCAAAATACATGCAAAAATTGTTCGTATTAAATAATAAGTATATTGCAGCATAAACAAATTTATTATAATTATAGAAACTACGGTGTTATTCTGATTGTCCAATCTTTGCTCTAGCTCTTTTATCTTGGTTTTCCGTGCAATAGCTTTATCTACAAAAAAGCAATTTCATTAATATTGCGTAAAACTTCACTTTCCATAATTATTACAAGTGGATATATAACTTTAATATAGAAAAGACTTTTATGGGATTTAATTACATTTCCACTTGTCCACTCGCTTTTCCAGCTTTGCTATTTTCATTTGAAGACAACCTTTTTCATAGTCATCAAACAAAGAACCTTGGGTTGATTGCAACTGATTTAACACATTGTCTACGTTGTTAAAAGTAACTTCATTAGCAATATGGTTTACTTCATCGCCCGAGTCTACTTGTTCCACAAGAGTAAGATCCTGTAATACAATAAACATGTTGAAGAAAACATGAAAAAATTGCTGTCATCGATTAGTTTTGCAAAATATATTTAAATTTAATTACAGATCTAGGTACTCTCCTTGTAGTTTGTTGCGCCAAAGAATTTCTTGCTTGCACGTTTTTAGCATATTCTCCGGCTTCAAAATCCATATCTACTTTTGAGCCTGTAATTTTATATCGTTATATATATATGTAAACAAGAAAATAAGCCTTTAAATACACACAAATGGTATATTAGATATATAAGTAATATAAACTCGCCCCATACCATATTGATGAATTGTTCCGTCGTATTTTTTACGTCGCCAGATGAACTTTGTTGTTACTCCTAAAAGTTGTTCATTCGCCTGATTTTTCAAAGTCGAGTCTACCAAATAACTTTTTGGTACAGACGAATATTTATTTTCCGCTACCCATTCCACTAACAAATAATCTCCCATATTTTTTTCAAAAAAATAAGAACCAAATGAAAATGAATTAGGAAATGAATCGAACTCGCAGACAAAGCACCCTTGCTTTTATTACTACTCCGTTAGCGGGTTTTTACTTACATTTTAGGCGGGTTACACTTAGCGGTATACACATGAGTAATATCGTTTTATTAAGCAAGGACGTTTGCAACGTGGCGGAAAAATATTTTACTAACACCTTCTTTCTTTCTTTTTTGTTATTTGATTTATTTTTCTATGATATTAAATTCGTAAAATGGGAAGAACGAAAGAATATAAGGAATATTATAAATGTTCTGGTGGAACAATAATACCAAAAAGAACTAAAGACAGACGACTCGCCAGAAGAGTAAGGTTATTATATGGTCTTTTTATTCGCTTTGTCATTGTAAAATTGATTATGAATGTGCTACTAAAATTTTATAACATTTATAGGACATCATTAAAAAGTTAATTCACTCAGAGCTACAGACAAATGACATAATAGCTCCCACGGCTCCCAGCGGTAAAGCAAGCTGTTCTACTGACCAAAGCAAATTTGATGACAAACCGGACTGTTATGGTGAAGATTGGCCCAAATTTGACGTACCACCTCAAAATCATGCTGAATGCGTTAATGATAAAGAGGTGATTATTACATAATAAGTATATTGGTATAAGTATATAAGTGCATATTTGTTAAAATACTCCTAAAAATTGTTTTCTGTTTCAGAGAATTACTAAAGACGAAATTAGTTTACTAATTTTTTCATATGCTGTTCGCCACAATCTGACCAAAATGGCAATTTCTGACCTTTTGTCGCTTATTAAAGTTATTGAACCAACTATACAATTGCCATCGTCCTTCTACAAATTACAAAATACCCTTTCAGTTGACTATAGTATGATAGCGGAACATTACTACTGCAAGTCCTGCAAAAAATACATGGGTCAGAATCCAAAATTAAAGGACTCGCTTTGTAATTTGTGCAAAAATTTGACTCAGGCTAAATGCGACTCCAAAAATTATTTCTACGTAATGAACATCAGCAAATCATTAAGTACGCTACTTTCGGATTCTGATGTAAAGGAAAACATTTTAAAGAGTTTTAAAGAAAAGAAAACTTGAACGAAGTTATTATGGTGACGTTATTCATGGAAAAAAATATAGAGAGTTAAAGATTGACCCTAATGATTTAACATTATCAGCTAATACCGACGGAGTTCCCGTGTTTAAGTCAACTAAATTTTCAGTGTGGCCAATACTTCTATCTGTTAATGAATTAGAATACAACCTTCGAAGGAAAAACACTGTTTTGTGCGGATTATGGTTTGGAAGTACGAAGCCACATTTTGACACCTTTTTTGAACCATTTGTAGACGAAATGCAAAACCTGAGTGTACAAGGAATTCAATGGAAAATTGAAAAAAAAGTTTTCAATAGTAGGGTTTACGTCACTCAAATTGTTACCGACTCGGTGGCTCGGTGTGTTGTTCAGGGAGTAAAGCAGTTTAATGGTTCGTATGGCTGCACTTGGTGTGAAGCCGAAGGAGAATCTTATAAAGCAACAGTTTCCGGAAAGTCTAAAAAATGGATTTATTTGCCTACAAAATCAATGAAATGCAAACAAAGAACGCACTCAAATTTTCTGCGCCGTCTAAAGCAATTCCGGAAAAAACTAAGAACTTCTAATACAAAAGTTTCTGATCATTACGGCATAAAATCAGCTTCCAAACTTTTACTGTTGCCAAAATTTGATATTATAAATGGCCTGACTTTTGACTACATGCATGCAATTTTGCTAGGAGTTACAAGAACCTTTACTTTTCTATGGCTAAACCCAAATAATCACTCGTTGCCATTTTATATTGGAAAGAAAATTAATGACATTGATAAAAAATGGCTGAAATGTTTAGTACCATCAGAAATTGGACGTGTAACAAGATCAATTACAGAGCAAAGGTACTGGAAAGCTTCAGAGTGGAAAACTTGGTTATTCTGTTTTTCATATACACTGCACAACATACTTCCAAACCGATTTTTTAACCATTTTTCTAATTTGGTAGTTGCAACGTATATGCTCTGCAAAAATACAGTTTTTCATGAAGATATTTTGAAAGCAAAGAAACACCTAATTAGTTTTGTCAAAGGTGTTCAATATTTTTATGGCCCAGCCTACTGCTCCTACAATGTTCATTTGCTTCTTCATGCATGTGAGTGTGTCGAAAATTGGGGTCCACTATGGGCTTACTCCGCTTTCCAATACGAGCATTTCAACGGAATACTACTAAATACATTTCACGGAAATCAATGCGTACCTCTACAAATGAACCGAAAAGTTTGTGACGTTTCTCAAGCATGGCAAATGGGCAAAACAAGATTTTCCAGTGAAATTGCTCGTAGTTTTTACTATTCAATTCTTGGCAATAGCAAACATTTTGAGATACGAAAATCTTGTGGAAACTGTAATTTTTATGGAATAGAAAAGAAATATTTCTTTAGTGCACACGAAAAGCATCTTTTTAAAGCTAAAGGGTATAATGTTAATTTTGGACTGAGCTATGATACTTGTCTCATCAACGGCAAAAAGTTTCAAACTAATTTAAAGAGGACAAGTAAGAGATGCAACAGCATCATTACCACCGATCGGGAATCTTTTTTGATAAAAAAATTTGTTCTTACGACCTCTGAAAAGAGTGAAGCCGCTTTCGCTATTGGATATAAACTAAACTTGCGTAACAGTAATAACTGTCCATTTTTGTATTCCGTGACTGTTACTGATATTGTGTCCGCTGTAAATTTAGATGATGTTCAAAATTGTAGGCATTACACTGTGATTTCCGACAATATAATTACACACATAATTAAACTAGCCAATACCATTGAAATGGAATAACTATATTCTGCAATAATAATTCAATTAAATATGTGCCCTTTAACGTATGTATATATGCATTATTCATTATTTGGGCCGAGATTGTTCTGCGTAAAGAATCCCGCGTGTACGTAAAACAAACTTTTCGCCATGTTTCCTGCAGATAATTATCTGCGTGTAATTTTCAGCACAAATTCAGGCGTTCTGACATCCGCAGGTAATCATCTGCAGAGAAGAATACAGGATCCTGCGGGAACTACTCCTCTATTGAAAATCGCATAAATTACACGCGCTTTCCTGCGGGTAACTTCTAAGGGGGTGTACGAGCAAATATTATATAGCTAGTTAACAACGGACAACTATATTTTCTATTAAACTTGACTATGGGTATTCATTAGTAAATGTCTAGATATCGGCTAAAGCGGCCATTAATTTTGTAATGACCATTAAAAGTCGTTGTAATTATATACTGCAATCATTTATAATCCCAAATTCCAGTAACTACTTTCAAGATGTTCGTTTGTTTCATTTATAGTGTACATAGTAGCCTTAGGATGTATTACATTTTTCGTTGAAACTTTGTCCTGGATAATTTTGCTATATTTGATTTTTGAGCATTACCGGAATTGATCTGCCGATTCTAGATTACTCCTACACGTTTGTTTTCTAATTACTGTACCATTAAAACCTTCTGATTTAATTACCATCGATTACATTAAGGAAATAGTTTTCTAATCCAATGTAGTGAGTGCAATTATAACGATTGAAAAACGGGCTTGCGGGAGTATGAAATATTTAACGTGGCTGAAACTGAAGGAGTTGTCTAAACAGCGTTTAAAATAATTATGTTCATTGGCTCAGTAATTACTCAAAATACTTAGTGGTCATAGAAATGGCTAAAACCTTGCAAAGTGCAAATATGCTTCAAAAGAAACAATTGCATAGATATAATTGTAACTCATCCCTACATGTACATATGAAACATTATTATTGAAAAATTCTATACTGAGAAATTATAAAATTTATGAATTGTCATTTTAAAAGCCTGAAAAAAGTTTACAAAGTGCCCAGTCATTTTACAAAATTCCGAACTTTGCATAACCCTGTAACATAAATACACCGCGGTTCATAATTTATGTGTGTTTATTCGTGACCGAAGACTGGAAGCAAGTGCATGAATATTATTATTAATTTTAATAATATTTGATAATTTATTCATCATATTCCTAACTGTAGAATGAAAATATTGTCCGAATTCATAGGGAAAACGAATGGATGCATAATAGAGTCGGATATTTACATGGTGGCAGCAAATCAGATAGAAAAAGTTTAGTTTGGACAGGGAGTTTTAATTAGTAAGTTTCCTAATTAATTAGTAATTAGAATAATTTTTCCTGACAACTAATTAATTAGTAATATTTTGGTGGACGTAATTTCAATAAATTGCTTTTTGTTGGCTTCGATTGATGAACAGAGGATTTAATGCTCTTTGAAAACAGGGAAATGGGAGTTGAAGATTTTTGATAAGTTATCATTGTTCATAGTAGGAGGGTTCTTAGTAGTGCAAATGCAAGAACAATAAATAACTGTCTTGGTAACATCTGGTCATATATAATAATGCAAAATAATTTAAGAAATGCGTGATGAATACTTTGAAAAGCTGAATAAGTACAATATATGTACTGTACAGGGTCAATAACCGCCGCGTTCATTGTATAGCCCTAAAACGAAAATTATAAATAACTTTTAATACATAGGTATGTAAGAAACAAAATAATATAGTAAAGGTTTAAAAATGAATTACTAGGGTTCAATCCAGCAGTGGTGGAACTCTTGCTCAATTAGATAATTTTAGATTACACTTTTCTGGAGTCGTAGAAAAAAGAAAGGCAAAACTTTCAGTAAGGAATAACGAGAACAGTTAAGAAGAGTCCTAAACAATTATTACCTGTAAAGTCACATTAATTTAAGGTAATATTAAAATTCTTAATTGCCAACCACAAAATTAAAAGTAATTAATTAAAACAAATTATTTGTATTACATTTTAACAGACATTTCATTAGAAACGTAACACGGGAAATGAAGATTGCAAGATTGTTGATTCTGGTTACTTTAAGTTTGTCGTTCCATTTTATAAACGCGATTAACGCATTTTCCAAAAGTTCTTCAAAAGCGATTGAAGATGGAAAAGTAACAAAATACGATACAATGGACATCTTTCGGGATCCTGCAGATACACGCATGGTTCTTTGTTCAGATTTGAAATTGAATTTAAAATCGTTTTGCCAGGATATACCAGCGGGTTCTAATGTCTTTTGCGGATGTAATCGCCGATTAATTTTGTGCAAGGGTGTAAGTCTTATTTCTTATTGTCAGTAGTTTTATCATATTTATTATTGAGATACTACTGTGAAATAAAAATCAAGAAACTAAAATCATAGCAATTTTAAAGCATTCAATTTATATATTTTTCATTTATTTTTAGACATGCGTGAGCGCTACAGCAGATGATCCAACCAGAACTTTTTTATGCCAGCCTTATGAAGTGGCGCAGAGAAATCCAGAGTTCTATAAAAGTTGTGTAGCTGCATGCAAAGCCAGGTGTCCAAGCTCCATAGGTCACCTGGTTTGTGTAGATAAGAAGTGCTCTACAGCGAACTCCAAAGCCACCACCTTGGATGCTGCTACTCACGACGAATTCATACGTGATACTGAAGATTGCAAAGAAGCTGTTTGCTGCTGCGATTTCAAATCAGCGAAATAAAGCAAGTAAAATTATTGTCCTTCGGTTGGCTTTCATTAAATTATTCTGATATATGTTAAAAATGGGAAAATGAAAAATTATTAAAAATCGATACAAAATGTAAATTCAGTGTCACCATGATTTATAATATAGAAATAGAAGTCATTTTTTATTTGATAGAATTTGGAAAGATTGAATTAAAAATTCTATAGATTTGGTCACAATTATATTGATGAAATTCATTTCCAGAAAAATCACGAAAAAGATAACACAGAATTTATAGCAACAGCCAAGAATATGATTATTATATAAAAATTAGAAATAGTTTTATAGTGCACAAAGAATACTAATTACAAAACCTGGACTACAATATTACTCTGATATTAAGGAAAACAATAACAGTGATCCAAACCAGTTTATTTTTAATAATTTTCGTGGTGAACATTTGTCACTTAGAATGTAGGACGGACTTCAGGGTTCTATAAATGAGCTTTTGGGTCGCTAAAACAGTGTATAATGTATGTATATAACAGCTATAAATGACTTTCTTGATAATTATAATACCTGGTAATGTGGTAATATTAAGTGATATATAATAATGGACAATAATACAAACAAAAAATGTATGGTCAACACCTTGAAAAGCTGGATATGTAAAATGTGTCAATAAAAACGTCAATAACCAGTTCGTTAAATATCCTAAAGCAAAAATTATAAATAACTTTTTATACATTGGCATGTACGAACTGAAAGTAAAGGCTTAGAAATGAATTACTGGGGTTCAACCCGCTTGTGGAGCACTCCATTAAGAAATTTAAGAATACATTTTTCTGGAGTCGTAGAAAAGAAGAAAGGCAAAACTGTCAGTAAGGAATAACGAATTCTAAAGTTAGGAAGAAACTCCTAAACATTTATTACATTGCTGTATTTGTACCTGTAAAGTCAAATAAATTTAAGGTTTTAAATTAGTATTAAAATTCTTATTTGCTACTCATAGCATTATAAGTAATTAATTAAAACAAATTATTTGTAACACACTTTTACCCATATTTTATTTCTTTAAACACAATCGGAGAAATGAGGATTACAAAATTGTTGATTCTGGTTGCTTTAAAGTTTGTCGTTCCAATTTTTAAACGCCATTCGCACATTTTACAATAAAAATTCTTCAAAAGTGATTGAAGATGGAAAGGTGACACCAAACAATATAAAGGGCGTCCTGCGTCAAAATGGAGCTGTTCCGAGTTCCGGTGCTTTGCTTTTATTTGAAATCGAATTTAAAATCTTTTTGTAAGGATATACCAGCAGGCTCTAATGTCTTTTGCGGATTTCAGTGTGGATTAGTTTTGTGCAAAGGAGTAAGTCTTACTTTTTGTTGTCAGTAGTTTTTATTATAATGATTACCAAGTTACTGCTGTGAAATAAAACCGAGAATTATGACAATTTTTAAGATTTCAACTTATTTCAGTTTTTTTATTTTTTTATTCATTTAATTTTAGACGTGCGTGAGCGCTACAGCAGATGATTCCTTGAGAGCGAAATATTGCCAGTCTAGTGAAGTTGAGACGAACAATCCATTCTATAAGCAAGATTGTGACGGTGCATGCAAAGCTAGGTGTTCAAGTTCGACGGGGCACTTGGTTTGCGTTGATAAGAAGTGCGGTACAGAAATGCGGTACTCCTGATGAATTCAAACTTGGTGATGATTACTGCAAACAAATTGGTTGTTGTTGCAATTTCAAATCAGCGAAATAAAGCCATCAAAATTAATGTCTATCTGTTGGCTTTTATTAAATTATTGTAATTATTGTTAACTAGGCAAAATTGAATATTCCTAAAAATCAATACAAAATGTAATTAATTTAATAAATGGAAAAACTGTATTGCAGTTTTCAAATTTGTCTTTTCTTAAGAGTGCTTTGAAAGTATTAAAGTTTGCTCTTAATTTTGATACAGAACACGTGGGTTTTGATCTGAAAATCATATAATGGAAAATATGTTTACAATTTTCGGTTTGTCGGATTTAAAAGTTTGCTGTCAGGTGTGCAAAAAATGAAAATAGCAGGCATCTCGAAAAACAATGGATATTTCGATTGCCGATTATAAATTATATAGGTACTACTATATTTTTAAATCGAAGCGCAATAATTACCACTGGGTCGCGTCATACGTTAATTTTGTGTCTTTTGTGGGCGTTATTCCATTTTTTTGGGATCGCGCCACTCAAACATTTAGAATATCCAAATCACAGTTTCGCTTAAAGACATTCGGGGTTTCCAACACAGCATTTGCAACGCAGACATTATTTTAAATTCTGCAATCCATTCAGGATATTGATACAAATGCATTCAACATCTCTTCCTTGACGATGGAATTTTTGATTTTGATATAATTTTTGTGGTTTGCATATTTAGTTCTTTAAAAATGGGAGAAGCCATAAAGACGATTTTGAACTACTTGAGCAGTGAGACCTCTCTATTTGAGAACGCCAAGTTGGAAATGTTTATTTCTACATTTTTATTATTTATTTGTAAGTAAACATTTACAACATGTATTATATGCAACCCTCCTTCCTATAACACGGCGAAAGTTTTGCATCTTTAACATCTTTCTTTTATAGGTGCTAACAATAATGGATTCAACACCAGGGGTACTATTTACGATAAATTTGAAACTTTGGTAACGGTATTCGTTATCCTAATTTGGAATCTCTTAGCATACTTTGTATAGCATTGAAAAGCCATTTTCAGGCCCATTTAACTGCAGTAATTCACAATTTAATAATTTAATACTCTTGTATCTAATAAGCTAAGGTAAATTAATTATATAATAGTCTATAAAGTATAAGTGTTCAAGGTTGCTGTAGTTACTAGCTTCAGCTCTATAGCTTTTATTACATTAACTATATGAGTTAAGAGTCCAGCAACTTTGATAAGTATGGTGTACATTAATATTCTATTGAAATAAACCGTCGGACAGTTTGTCCTCTCACTTGTATACGTTTGGGGTGGAAATTGAAACGGATGTTGTAGTGATGATGATTAAAATAAATGTTGTATGAAATTAAATAGAACCTGTCCACCAATTCATTAGCGGCACTAACGAAAGTCTAGTTAAATAAAATCATACCACCAAGGTATGTATCCTTTCACACATTTGGTTTACATTCGTGAACATTAAAATTTATTTTCTTTTGTCTCTAGTAAGTCTATTGTGAATGTTCAACAAATGTAGGTGCTATTTATTCACTATTATTAAAGCTTAGTTAACGAGAAATAAATACCACACCCAAAATGAAGAGTTAACATACGTTCTCATTAACATGCATTTTCGGTGGCCACAGTGGGATGTCAGCAAAGTAGTTATACCAACGGCTGTTTTCGCTCTTATAAGGTACTCTCGTGAAAATTATTTGAAAAAAATTGAAGAATAGAATTTCTACTTTTTCCATTCTGGAGAGAAACAGTTACAACAGGGGTAGCCGTCTTGTATGGAAACGTAGTGTTGGGGATTAAATGGTCGATTTGTTCACAGAAAGGAAAAAGTTGAAATTCTATTCTAATTCTAAATTTTAAAATGTTTTCCTACGGGGCTACCTTAAAAGAGCAAAGGCACATATTGCTATAACTACTTTATGGCATCAATACTTGTATTCAGCTGTCTAGAGACCCAAATGAAAGGATTACAAAATTAAATTAAATTTTAATTGAAAAGATTCTTGTGTAATGACCAATATTAATTTTTTGCTTATTAAAATATCGAAATTTATACTTCTATATTAAACACATACAAATGTACAGTAATAGACAAAGTAACTCCTTTTAGCGAATACTGGTCATTAGAATGCACCCCACGGCTAAAACTAACGCATTTATTTCTTTGCATGATTGAATGTCATGAAGGATACAAAGTTTCCACCTGTCTGACTTAAATATGTCTATTCATGTCATGTCCATTACACATTGTATTGAGTATGACATCTGTTCGTGAAAGTGCACACATTTATTATATATGGGTGGGTGGTCTCTGTGCTTTATTCCATTGCACATTAAATACACCTATTGCACGAATATTGTTAATTAGACTAACAATAGTAATTCCAGTACATTAAAGAATATTTTCATTATAATGAGATGCGAAATAATATTGTAAAAAATGCTTCTCTATAAATACTACTGAAATATTTACTGAAGATCATTTCACCTTTACACTACGTTTTCATAATTCATTGCACATTATTTTTGGAACACCAGGAAACTTGGTGCTACAGTGCTGTGTGATAATATAATATAAGAAATTGTAGGGTTACGAATTAAATCAAATTTTATCCACAGCAAGGTTTATTAAGTTCAGATTCCATGACATAAAATTGTATACATAAATTTAAGCTAAAAAAAACCTGCTGGAAAGTTCGTCTATTGATAAACATGGGAGGAAGTCAAAGGTAAAGGACTTACATTTCTTTTTGCATACAATTTTTCTTATTGGCATTATTATTTACAAAAATTAAGGCATTCTACAAGTTCAATTTAAATACATCCAATTTGTCAATACAAAGTTTTATTAAATTTAGTTGAATGCAAAGTTTAATAGACGGAGAAATGAAATAACCTAATAATACCTAAAAACCATTTTTCCAAACTTAATTAAAATAACTTAACTTGCAGACTTATTAACAAAAAATAATTTTCAATACTTTTAAAAGTTAAAACAGGTGTTATAAGTAGCTCATCTCATGTTGCCTCTTCTTGTGTAAAATTAACCTAAAGATGATTTGTTCATTTCTATATGCAAAAATTTTATATCTGGTTTATATAGTTCTATTGGCATTAAGGAAACAGTCAATTTCTTGATTAACGGGAAATCATACACAGGTACGTTTATTTACTGTTCTTATTCTGCTTATAGTCCATAATATAATTTTTGCTATTAAACAAGCAGTTTTGAGAAAATTATAGAGCAAGACAATTTACAAAATGACTATTAATTTTAAGTAATTTGTTCTGTTCAAACAGTGACTGCAGAAAACGAAAATTTTGGATCGTCCTCTCGTCTGGTTGATTACATTCGAGAAAATGCAGGTCTTACAGGGACGAAGTACATGTGCAGGGAAGGAGGATGTGGGGCTTGTGTTGTTTCTGTTAAATCAAAGGATCCCGTCACTGGAGAACAGAAAATTAGAGCTGTGAATTCTGTAAATAACTACATTTTTATTAAATATTTCCCTATATTTAATCGAAAATCAGCAAAAGCATTACTTAAATTTAATCCGTCATCTTAAAACTTGATATTTCTTACTTAAAAATTAACAACTCTATATAATTCTGAATTCAATGTCATTTTTTAATTTTAGTGCCTTATTCCAACTCTAAGTTGTGATGGATGGGACATTTCTACTATAGAATCCCAGGGCAATAGTAAAACTGGATATAGTAAGCTTCAAAAAACATTGGTCCATTTTAATGGCTTACAATGTGGATTTTGTACTTCTGGAATGATTATGAACATGCACAGGTAAACTGTGTCAATAATGTATGGTGATCCAATGCAGCATTAAATACTGAACGTAAATATAATTATTTTGATTATTCATTTTACAGCTTAATGCAGTCTAGTAGCTCAAAGTTGACGGCCAAAGAGATAGAAGACAACTTTGACGGAAATATTTGTCGCTGCACTGGCTACAGGCCAATTTTGGATGCCTTTAAAACATTTGGAGATGATGCATCTGAAGAATTAAGAAGAAGATGCGCTGACGTTGAGGCAGGTTCCTCTTATTCTTGGTTTGCTATTATAATTACAATTTAAGGGAAAATATTATATGCTTCTCCAGAATAATCGGTTTATCTCAAGAAAAATGTTCATTTTACCTCATATAAATAAATTTAGCTAATAAACATTTATTCAGTCTCAAATGCAATTACTTCGAACTGATAATACATCTTAGCCTCAAGTTTTAATGCACTTTGCTAATATTTTAGTACATTCTCAAATAGAGTACAAAATCCTCTTTATAAATGAGGTAAATGTACTAAAACCTTATCAAATTGGATTAACACTTGAGGCAAAATTAAATTATTAGTTCGGAATAATGATACTTGGGACGGAATAAATATTAATTAGGTGAATGTATTTTATATGAGGCAAATAGATCATTTTTCTTGAGGTAAACCGATTATTTTTGAGGTACACTTAAATACAAGCCATAATTTAATAGTGGAATGTATAATTAGGACTGCTCATTTTGTCCAATGAAACTGAAATGCGAAAAGAGTAACGGGATAGTAAATGATGAAGATACGGTCTCTGCTATTTCTCCCGTGCTTTTAAAGTTAAAGTCTGGAGAGGTTTGGGTTAAAGCAATTTCTCTGGAAGCGGTCTTTGAAGCTCTTAAAACGTTTCAAGCTGAAGGTTTTAAATATCGAGTTGTATCTGGAAATACTGGGACTGGTAAAATCTTTTTAAATAATATTCTCAAAACTTTCATTTATAAAGTCTCAACAAAATTCCACGAATTATTATGGATTTATTTCTTGCAAATTTAGGCGTCTATAAAAATGACGGTCCTTACCAGGCATTTGTAGATGTCACAAGTGTACCAGAACTGAAGAAGTCAACAGTTTCAGAAGCCCCTTTTGTCGTTGGTGCCGGATGCACATTGGCTAATTTTATTACAATTTTAAAGGAAGCATCCACAAAAAAGGGCTTTTCCTACGCAGACGAAATTAGTAAGCATGTACAAAGGATTGCTAATGTTCCTGTAAGAAATGTAAGTATATAAATATAGATAATACTTATATTTGTACAAAATGTAAAATGGATTTTAATGCAACAATAATTAAAAGGTTGCGACGATTGCTGGAAATTTAATGCTAAAACATGGTCATAATGAATTCCCATCTGACATTTTCTTACTATTGGAAACTGTCGCTGCTGAATTAGTAATAGGTAGATTTTATTGTAACTTAACTGGGTATGCCCCTATTCTTTGTAAATATTTACTTTGGATTAATTTCACGCAATGTTACTTGTCTTTAGCAACATCAACAACCGAGACAACAATGGTGTCGCCAAAAGATTTTCTGCAACTTGATATGCAGAATAAAATAATTCTTGAAGTAAAATTTAAGCCCTACACCGAGGATTACTCATTTAGACGTTTCAAAGTACGCCTTTATCAGCTAAATTGTAGATTAGCTGTACAATGTTCCATTAAATACTCTTGTAATAAAAATTATCAACAGGTAGCCAGAAGATACCAAAATGCTCATGCATATGTAAATGCTGGATTTCTGATGAAAATTGACAAAGCAAATAATTACACCGTTGTTGAACAACCTCGCATTGTTTTTGGTGGAATAAATCCAAATTTTGTAATACATTCCTTGAAATACAAATAATACAGTGTTTTAAAATTATTTTGATAGCTATTATTATGTTATACCTAACTACAATTTTTTTTCTATTTTTAAGGTACATGCGACATCAACTGAAAATGTACTGACTGGGAAGTCGTTGAAGGATAGTGCCACTTTAAAGGCCGCTATAGACAGTCTTCAGAGCGAAATAAAACCAAACATTAATCCTCCAGATGCTACGCCAGAATACAGAAAAAATTTGACACTATCTTTGCTCTACAAAGTAATATTTCTTGAATTTATTTTATTTCTGTGCCAATTTATCGATATTTTATATGCACCGTAAAAGAAGTATTACTGACGATCTTTGTACAGCAACGTTCAAAAGTTTCGCAGCGTATAGAACATGGTGCTAAAATTTTCTACATGCTTCTAATTCGTATCTATGTGTTTACCCGCTCCTATACATACATTAGAAGCATGTCGCAAACTTTAGCACCATGAGCCTTATGCTGCATGACTTTAGAATCCCGCTGTATAATAGTATGTACTGGGAGTCCTGGGTCCCGATGCCCAAGCTGAACTTCGAAGTGGTGGCGAAAACATCAAAAGGGAGCTAAAATCCGGACAACAAACCTTTGAAGCCGATAAAGAATTTTTCCCAGTTGGCCAGCCAATTGGGAAACTTGAAGCTGCAGTTCAAGCTTCTGGTAAAATTTAGTTTTCAAAGTGTCCCTTAAAAACTAAAAATAATAGTTTTTGCAAAACTGCGACTTTAACAAAATATTCTTTTAGGGGAAGCCGAATATATTAATGACATACACCCAAAAACTGGAGAACTCTTTGGAGTCTTTGTAATCAGCACGGTAGCAAATGCCGATATTCATAATATTGACCCATCAGAAGCTTTGGTATGTAAATATTTGTTAACATTAGGTTTACGCATTATTCAACATACAGCGTTGGCCCCAAATCACACACCATAGGGAAATAACATATGGTTTGGGCCACATGTCACGCACTATAGGAAAATTCACGTAATGTTTGAAAATGCTTCCCGAAAGGCATTTTCATTGTATCTAATGCTATTTCCCTATGGTGCGTAACTTCTGACCAACGCTGTATTTCTATTACTAGTAATAAAATTTCATCCAAAATTTTGATTACGCCTGCTTCTTAAAGTAATCCAACTGTGAAGCTTTACATTTTGACAAAATTTAGAACCTGAAAGGTGTTGTTTCATTTGTTTCTGCGAGAGATATACCAGGAAAAAACAATTATATGGCTCTGCATGGTCAGGCAGAAGAGGTAAGGTTAAAAATGGAAGGATCCTTGATTACCAATCCTATATACCGTATGGATTATTAATTTGAAAGGAAATACTACCGTTATGCGTTATAAAAAATTTTATGAATTAATTTTGCATTTTATGCTTAGATATTTGCAACAAAGGCGGTAAAGCATTCGGGACAACCTGTCGGCTTGATTGTTGCCCATAACAAAGAAATAGCATTTCATGCAGCTAAACTTGTAAAGGTGGACTACCAAAATATTCGCCCTCCTGTACTTTCAATTACAGACGGAATTGAGGCTGCAAAAGCTGAAGGAAAGTACGAAGAACTTGTAGGCAATGTTACAAAATCTGTTGAAGGTATAGGATGTCATTGAATACGCAGTATTTACGTTGAAAAAATATCTACTGCTTAAAATCGCAAAAATACAGCGAGTCTCCAAAGTTCCGCAGCATAGGATAGGATACATGGTGCTAAAAGTTGCGACATGTTTCTAATTCATATGTGTGTGTTTACCCGATCATAATATATGCATTAGAAGCATGTCACAAACATTAGTACCACGTCGGTTATGCTGCGTGACTTAAGAACAATGTATTTATTTAAAACAAAAAGTATACATTTTTGTAAAGGTTCTTCAGAAAAAGCTACACATACAGTAAAGGGAGAATTTGCTTTCGGTGGACAGTATCATTTTCAAATGGAGACTCACATTTGCATATGCATTCCCAAGGAGGATGGTATGGATGTTTATTCAGCCACTCAATGGATGGACCAAATACAAGCGGCAATTGCTTCAACTTTAGCCATTCCCAATAGCGAGTTAGTAGATTTTAATTTACATTAAAATCATTACAAAGTATGTCTACTTAGAGAGTTGCCACATCCTAATACGAAATTTTTCTCCCTTTAAATTTTTTTTGGGAGAAATTGATATAGCACCGGATTATCACCAAACAAGACCTCAGAGGAAATTCAAAGTTCAAAACATTTTCAAAAAATCTAACTTTCAAAGAAAATAACTTTTTACAAAATTGCTTTTGAGATCTTCGTTGGTCTAAATCCGGTGTTATCTCAATTTCTCCCAAAAAATTCATGGGGAAAAACAACTAAGGACGATGTAACAACTCTCAAATAGACATACTGTATTATTAAATTAAAATGACAGCATGGTAATATAATAATGAACTTGGAATATTAGAATCAACATAAATGTAAGACGACTCGGTGGATCTTATGGCAGTAAAGTTAGTCGTGGTGCACAAATAGCGTGTGCTTGTGCTGTGGCAGCTTACGTGACTAACAAACCTGTCAAAGTGGCTTTGGATTTGCAAACTAATATGGAAATGGTTGGCAAACGTCCTCCGTATTTAATGAAATATGAGGTTTGTCATCATTTGATTACCTATTGTAGCTTTTCAAACATTTTATTTATACGATTCACTTTCAAAGATTTTTATGATAATAATAGGCGGGAGTGGACGACAATGGGAAAATTCTCAGTCTTAAAGGACAAGTATTTTGTGACACGGGAATAGCATCAAACGAAGAGACTTCTGACGTGGCTCTGTTATTTTTGCAGTCCACTTATAATGCAGTGGGTTGGGAAGTAACCCCTGTAAATATATCCACGAATACACCAGCTAATACTTGGTGCAGAGCTCCAGGTTATAATTACATTGATAATGGGATGTATTTCATTGCGCCATAAAAATAATCAGTTTGCCATAAACAAAAATCGACAATTTACTGTAATAATAATAATCAGTTTATCATAAAATATTATTTTACCATACAAATTGTAACTCAGTACATAATTAATCATTTTACCATAACAATATTGCTTTTACCACAAATTAAATTGGTTTTGCATATTATTAATTGATATTATGTATGGAATTTTGATTAATTTTGTTTATGCAAAATGCAAAAAGCAATTTTGTTTATGGAAAAAGCAATAATTGTAATGGTGAATTGAGTATTTATGTATTGAGTGACGATTTATGTGGCAAAATAAGATTTTTGTAATAAACTGATTATTACTAAAATTTATAAACTTTGCTGCTTATAGTACTTTTTCTTAAGTTTTTCTGCATTGGTGTCTTATTATCTATTTTCAGGAACAACTCCCGGTATAGCGATGATAGAAAACATTATGGAACATGTTGCATTTGTCATTAAAAAGGACCCGATCCAAGTTCGCTTAAACAATATTCTTTCTGATGGACAAAAAATCTGGAAACCTATAGAAGGGGACACATTTCATGGAGAGAATCCAATTCCCAAAATGTTGGAAGAACTTAAGACTACAGGAAGCATTGAAAACCGCTTGCAATTCATTAAGAAATTTAATATGGTAAACTAAGTTTACAAATAATTATATATATTTTGAATTTCTAAATTGTATGCATCATGTTTGTATTTCTTTTTGAAAATTGCTTATACAGCAAGCTGTACTAACGGTCTATGTATCTCTATTTGCTTAAATTAATAGAAAACCGCTAACCGTTGGCGGAAACGAGGAATGGCCCTTGTACCCATGCGATATCCTTTAGAATATGGTTTGGGGCGCTTCCCGGTTTATGTTGCCATTTACAAAAATGACGGAACAGTTGTTGTTACTCATGGAGGCATTGAAAGTGGTCAAGGTATTAATACAAAGGTGAGAAAATTTAAAAGGGGACGTAATTTATCAATTTGTTTGTGTTTGTAGCATATAAATAGATGTAATGTAATAATTAATAATTAATATTATAATACTAAATAATTAATATTATAATACTAAATAATTAATATTATAATACTAAATAATTAATATTATAATACTAAATAATTAATATTATAATACTAAATAATTAATATTATAATACTAAATAATTAATATTATAATACTAAATAATTAATATTATAATACTAAATAATTAATATTATAATACTAAATAATTAATATTATAATACTAAATAATTAATATTATAATACTAAATAATTAATATTATAATACTAAATAATTAATATTATAATACTAAATAATTAATATTATAATACTAAATAATTAATATTATAATACTAAATAATTAATCCAGGTTGCCCAGGCTGTGGCGTATGCATTGGACATACCAATCGGATTGGTATCTGTAAAACCTTCGAACAATCTATTGGCTCCTAATGCATTTACAACTGGAGCGTCCTGCACAAGTGAACTTTGTTGTCATGTAATGTTTTATTACGATTTGTTATCATCCAACTTGTTCCACAATTCTTTTAACGAAAATTATTATTGCAGGCTGCTTTAGTAGCCTGTCAAAAGCTAAAGGACCGTATGAAACCCATTAAAGACAAAATGAAGAAATATTCTTGGCAAGATTTAGTTCTACAGTGCAACAAAGAGGATATCGACCTTGCAGCTTCACACATGTTAGCATTAATAGCATTCTTGAAAAATACATTTCACAGGGTAGTTCATAAGCATTGTAGTTTGCAAATTTTTGAAAATTATTTTCTAGTGCGTCAATACAAATTTTTATGCCACTCAGCCAATATAAAAGTTGCAGAGTGCAAATACATATAAACTTATGTTATGATTTTTTCGAATACTATTTGTACTTACAATAAATGTAACTAAAATAATATTCTTTTAAGGCCGAGTGTTATAGATGGTGTAAAAACGTATGATATATGGGTGCTAAATTTGACTGAAGTGGAGATCGATTGCTTGACCGGAGAATATAAGGTGATGTTTGAGTCTCGCTTAATTAAATTGTAAAGGATTAATTAGAATTTGTACACATAATAAATAACCAATAATTAAACAGTCAATGGTTCGAATTTGTCATTAATTTTTAAAGTGTTAGTACTACAATTTAATTAAAAACAATTTTTCTGAATATTTAATTTGCATGTGTAACCATTAATCTCAGTACTTAACTATTTATTAAAGGTTGTACGGATAGATGTAATTGAAGACGCTGGGAAAAGTTTGAATCCGGAAATAGATGTAGGCCAAGTGGAAGGAGCTCTCATTATGGGATTGGGACTATGGACATCAGAAAAACTTGTCTACGACAAAACTACTGGACGTTTGCTAACTAATGGGACATGGGTAATCCTTATGACTTAAAGAAAATTTTGTCAAGATTTGTTTATTGTAATGTCAATGATTTTTACCAACAAAATAGGAATACAAACCCCCGTCAGCTAAAGATATACCGGAAGACCTTAGGGTTACTCTGCTGAGAAATGCGCCCAATCCGTACGGTGTTCTTCGTTCCAAAGGTTAATGAACTTTAGCCTTAATTTTAAATTATGAAGATTAAGAAATGAAGAATTTTAGATTAAGAAATTTATGTAATATAAGTATAAATAAGAATATTCCTTAATTACCAATTAAAATGGGTTTTATAATGTGTCATTATGAAAAAGGGATTTTTCAGTATAATAATGTAAATTTTCATTACAAATTATGTTACTATGCCATGTAATTTTTCTGTATCAAAATGTAGTATGCATTTTATAGAATTCTTAAATAATATTTGTTTGTATTTAAAACAGCAACTGGAGAACCACCTCTTTGCTCCAGTATTTCTGTACTTTTTGCATTAAAGAATGCCATTTATGCTGCGCGCCAAGACAATGGTCATGATGAATGGTTTCAATTAGGTAAGTTTTTTGAATATCTCATTTTCATATTATTCTAAATATCACTTTTAAACTTTAAATGGAATTTTATAGACGGACCGGTTACTCCAGAAGATATTCGCCAGCTTTGTCTAATAGATCCAACTAAATTTTATGTATAAGTTTTTCGGTATTGTGAAAATTCATTAGGGTTTCAAATATTTCGACAATCTTTGGGAAATGTAAAGTTTATGCTCCAGGTTTAAGTGCATTGTTCGATACCCAGCTATAATAATGAGTCTTTGGATTATTTGTAGTCTCAATCATTGTTATAACATTATTGAAAGCATAATTTCTTTCCAGTTGTCGTTGCATTAAAATTTTTATTATTTAGTTCAATTCATTGAACCCAATCCTAACTTTTTAACCAGAAATGAAAATCTATGCATATTTAATGATTATTAAAAATTTAAGATCACAGACAAATCAAGTATTTTTGATACAAGTATAAAAATTCGTAAATATTGAAAAATGGTAGACACAAATTGAATTTTTCTTCTAGCCCCTGCATAATTATCTAAAGCTTTTACGTTCATCTCTGAAATACTACCTTTTAGAATAAAACCTATCTGTCAAATGCGATTGTCAAGCATATGAAAGCTACTTATGTAATGATGGTAGAATTCTTAAGAACTGCAGTTCGCAGATTAAAATTAAAATAAATAATGCCCAATTAAATCATTTTTAATTCGAAATAATTTAAAACCATGCATCCAATTCGATAACGCTCAGATTGGACTGTCTGTCTGTGAGTTAGTTAGTCAGTCAGTCAGTCAGTTAGTTAGTTAGTTAGTCAGTTAGTGAGATAGCGCTGTAACTGAAGAACGGTTAAACTTTTTTAGGATTTGTTTCCACATTATGAAAATATGGGTTCTCCTTATGAACAGGTTCGTAAATGAGCAAAATTGGGTGACGCCTTCCCCTTAAAGGGGAAGGTTTAATTGTTCGTCCTATACGTATGTTGTGTGTATGTATTGGATGTTGTATGTATGTTGTGGTATGTGTCGCAGTCTTTAGTTGCACTACTGTGATATATCCGTTTTGTAATGGTTTATTTTGGAATGAAATACTTTTTA
This sequence comes from Yoshiicerus persimilis, assembly GCA_020352615.2. Taxonomy (NCBI): domain Eukaryota; kingdom Metazoa; phylum Arthropoda; class Collembola; order Entomobryomorpha; family Tomoceridae; genus Yoshiicerus; species Yoshiicerus persimilis. The sequence goes on from CM036940.2 coordinate 100,105,373, forward strand.
CAGATGTATACTTGAGTTCATTTAAACACAATAAGAAGAGTCGTGATACGTGAAAGAATTTCACCATAGAAATCCAAAATTCGATCATGCTTAACATTCTCAATAGGAGCTATTCTTAGGCCAAACGGTTTCAGTGTTTTATAAAGCTTTTGATTCATTAATTTAGCAGTACTTGTATTCTTTGCTGCAGAAACTTGAATAACTCTCAGGGAAATAAAAGAATATTTCCAAACTGACACACAGAACAATAAATACAGTGTTATACCACAAATAGCCGTAATGCTTAACATTGGGAGAATAATAAATGCCATAAAATCTAGACGGTTGTAGAATCTGATTGAACCAAAGCAAGAGAGTATGGTAAACAAGTACAAAGTGATTGTGGCACTAGAAAGTACCACAGGATGAATACTCTCTTGAAATAAAATATTGAGCAACCGCGCTTTATTATACATGGCAACTTGATATTTAAAATCGTATTTTCGCCATCTGTAATATATAAATTTATTGAATTCATTTATTGTTTACCAATTGCCAAAATGTCAATTCACTTTAATGCCAATAATCGTTTTAGAAGATTGTTACCTTAATTTGTGCAGCCAGTAAAATATCCGAAGCAAAACAATCAAGATGTACATGAACTCTATAAGATTCAAATACAAAGAAGAGCAGAGTACGAAGATTTGTGAGACTCGTATTCCAAATTGTATTGCCCAAGGCACTGCGAAACTATCGAGCAGATTATTTTTCAATGCAACTACAAAATACGCTATTCCTGGTGCAACAAAGATTTTAAAAATTGGAACAACGAATATTGCTATCAAAGCTTCTAATTTGATGTATATAGAATCCTGGGTATTGAATCCATTATCATCTGAACCTGTTAAAGAAAATAAAATGTGCATATAAATGTTATATATATGTTTATTTAGATAATAAAAATGTACAAAAATTTTCCAACTTGCCGTTCTCAAATAGAGAGGTTTCAGTGCTCAAGTAATTGAAAATCGTCTTGATTTCTTTTCCTGTTGTTGAAATACAAAATATGCAAAACATAAAATTTACATGAAAGATGAAAATTGTTAATTCCATGGTCAGAAAAGAAATGTTGAATGCATTTGTATTAATTCGTTGAATAGATCGTAGGATCTGAAATAATGTCTGCATAGCAAACACTGCGTTGAAAATCCCCAAACATTTTAAACGAAAATGAGATTTAGACATTCTAAATGTTTGCGTTGAGTGATCCCAAGAAAATGGAGCAATGCCCAAGAAAGACACAATATTAATATACAATCCGACCCATTCGTAATTATTCCGTTTCTTAAAAATTGTTTTATAAACATGACTTTGTAGTAGTAGGCTCTCATTTGTAATTTTTGTAAATGCTCTTAAAAATATGATAAGCATTTTTAATTTGAACGGCGAAAAATTTTGAAATGCTTCAGGTATATTAATAAAAAATAAGCAACCTGCTTTAGTAACAGCTTACATGACATTAGACAGTTTAGAAGTATTTGTACTTCGTATATTTGGATTATCGATCCCCTTTCCTTGAACCAATAATTTATTAAATATCAATTTGAATTAATGTGAAATATGTAGTCAATTGTGATAAGAAGTGGAAATAATAACAATAATTAACGGAATATAACAATATCGAAATATAAAATCAAAGAATAGAATTTGACTTACGGTACGCCTAACAATGGCAATCCCTCTTTAGCAAATGACAATCCTGGCAAAACCACGAATGAGAAGAGTATTTTAAAATAGTCATCTATTCACAAAGTGAAAATTGTGTATTTATTATCAAATTATCTCTAATTCAAAATAATATTAATTTTTTTAAACGTTAATTTTTGACGACATCATTTATGGATGACCCTTTACATGTACCCAAGAAAGCACCTTTTAATACAAAGATTTGCGTATTATGCTTTGCACTCTACAGAAGGAAATTCTTTTCTTTTGGCAAAAAGGATCAGTGGTCATTTGGCTTGTTTTTTGGCAATCTGGATACCATTAGAGCGAACTAGGCTACTTACATTTATGATTATTATTGTATGGAAGAAAAGATTTCTTGCTATGATATCCATTTATGGCGCTATGAGGCCAATATACAGCATAATATCAAAAACTAATAGTGCTTTGGCAGCCTTGCAATGCAGCATTCAAATGCCTCAATGAGATAAGTTTACTAAATTGAAAATGAAAATTGAAATTCTCTGGAATGGATATGTAAATAAAAGCTGCCGAGGCTCAGTTCGGCTTTAGAAGCTGAAGTAATTATATCCGTCGATTTTTCTATTTACTCTGACGGTGATAGAATTGTAAAGATACGAATATTGTAGGTAATGAAAGATTTCTTTCGGTGATATCTATTTGTGGCGCCGTGACGCCAAAAGAGAAAACTTTCGACAGAATATCAAAAAGTTCATGTTTATTGTTCATTATTGTTTATTGTTGTTGTTATTGTTCATTATTGTTTATTATGTTCATGGGAGTCTTTTAAGGACGCATATGGTGTTTTAAATTATGTTGAACAAAGTTATCAATATAAAAATTACTAATAAATTGTTTATAGTCAAAAGGTAACACACTTGACCCCCAATTTGTATTATTTAGGTTGTTGAGAAACGGTTTTTTCTGGTTAATGACTTTGCATACATGTGAACTATTAAAATGCCAATTTCTGGAGTACCTTAGTAGAAGTTTGGAATGGTGTTTTTGACTAAATCCATAACATGTATCACTTTACATTACTCACTTACTTAAATTTAGTTTGGAAATATTTTATTTCATCACCACATTTGATGCACAAAACGACAAAAGCAAAGTTAAGAAATTTCCGATTGCATTGTCTGAAAAGTTAATGGGACATGTGTCCCAATAGGCGTTGGCTCTAAAAACAAACTTATCAAAGGTATTTTTTTAAATTGCAGCTACGAGTTTGATAAAGTAATTAAATTCAGCGCAATAGGAAATTAGCAAGAAATTCCGCAACTCTCTCATATTAAGCATTAAATAATCTCCCATTAAATAAATGGGCTATAAAGAACTAATTTTTATTATTTGATATTGTATTATTGGCACACAATATGCTAACAATAATGGTAGTTTGGCCAATTGCAATACTAATTTGGATTTGGAAATGAAGCTGCTGCTGGCAATTATTTTGACATTTACCCTTGTGTCTCTAATCGTGACAAATGTTCATGGTGAAGATCGTTATATGTGTCGAGACACCAAGAAATGTCATATACACTGCAGAAAAATTGGCAAAAAGTTTGGTCGCTGTTCTGGTCCGTATCCCGAAGACTGTAAGTGTTACCCAGAGTAAAAAATATTTCCATTATTGTGTTATATGACGCGCTGTCATTCCTACTACAATAAATAAATAAAAACTTCAGTAAACTCTTCTTCTCAATTCTTCTCGTAAACTCAATAAATTCTTCAGTAAACATACCATAAGAAACATTTTTTGGGATTAAATCTTACAGGAACATAACCTGTTAATAATGTTTCAAAAGTTAGACACAAATATTTTTTGAAACGATTGATTTTTAGCCAGGTAAAGGGCTTGTAGAACGGCATTCGCTATTTGTGTGCATATCCTCATTTACATATAAATTTTGACTACCGAAAATTTTGCACAGCTAATCCAAACTCAAAGGATAAGTTCGGTGGTTAAAATAATTTGACCAAAAATTTTCAGCTAGAGGCTCTCAAAATAAATTCTACCGCATCCATTTTTGGAATACTTCACAGTATTGAGCAATAGCAATAATTCAGGAACTGTCGGCACATTTTTTTGCTTTAAAATCATTCTTTTGTATCTCCAGTATTGCTATTGTTCGTTTACGCAATGATTAGCAATTCCTTTCTGCAATACACAACACAAATAAAATCCTTATGCTCTATATACATTACTATTTTTTGAAATCAATTTTAACAGAGAATAAGACAGTCCAAATAAAAACCTGGCATGGATTCCAAACCTTAAGAATGTGTTGAAATTGAAATTGCTGTCGTATGACATACCAGGTTACCAAATGCACACATTTTTGTCATATTATTTATGCCATAGTAGAATATAATATTAGCACCATAAACTGGTGCTTATGACCATGAACACGAACCATAAACTGGGAATTCAATAAACAACTTAATATTGTTAATCATACTTTCATCGATTAATGGAATGTGTCGTACTTTGACTTTGAAGAACATTAGTTCAATCTAACGTAATTCAATAATATTATCATACTTTGTCTAGATGAGGCATTTTCTTAACAACCTTCATTTCACTGGGCGTCAACTTAAATTATTTTGTTTGTTTTCATGCAATCATCATTTCGTTCAGTATAGACGGAACCTTACTTGGCAGTAAGAAGAATAAACCACTTTGTTATAGTGAGTCAAATAATGATGTGTCGAATAACTGGTTTAGCAATTATTTTAAGCGCGATCAAAGATAAGTATTAACAAAACTTAAAGCAATACTATTATACTATATTACATCATATTCAGTTATTACAGTTGTCAATACATTGAACACAATATTTACGCGCATGTATGTGCGTATCGTTGTTTCATACCATTGAATTATTTTGTGAGTAATTCTAATAGCGCGATTTCCATTTTAGGGGTATTCAAAATTTCGTCTTATTCGACGGAATTGTTTGCCATTTTCAGAAAAATTTATTTTGGAATTCCAATTAAAATGAATATTTTTTCAACATTATTGTTGATCATTACATCTGCGATCCATCTTCCCGGTTTAGAAAGTGACGTTGTTAAACGAACCTTATATATAAGGGACTTGAATTTGATAATACGTGCTTTTTCAAATTGTGACGTTCATGTGATCAGCGAATACCCTTATCAAGTTCACTTGGAATCCATAAATGACCCACCAATTTCTATAACAAATGGAAGCACTGCAAAAGACGACAATTGGAAGAAATGGATATTTCTGCTTGTGGAGTTACGAATTAAAATCCCCATTGAAAAAGAGAAAATTCCAGAATTAATAGTTTATTTCAGAGCAGATATGATGCAGAAAATTTACAAGGTTGAATTTGCACCTGATCCTTATTACAGATATCTGGAGGACACACAAATGACTTCCTCAGGGTCGACAATCCAACCGATTATTAGTGAATTCTTTAGTAATAAAATATTCTTAACTAAAATAATAAATAAAATGACTTACGTGATAGATAATTATTATCAATCGTGTTCTCTGAAAACCACAGCAATTCAGAAAGAAATTTCTGAAGAAATTTCAAGCTATCGCAAAAATATTGAAACATTTATTCCGTACGGAAATTTTTTTGAACTTTGTAAAACCGCCAATGGGAGTAATTACACGTTCCCTTTCGATACCTACAACGGCAGTTTTGAATTGTCACCATTTCGGAAATATAAAAATAAAACTTTAACCATCCGGACAGTTTTAGAGGCATTTGAAACGTGGTGGGAATCAGGGGAAAGTGAATTTTTCTATACTGAGGATCGCAAAATCCTTGATTCAAATAAATTTATATTTGTGACCTGTGTAGGTGTTGAAGATCTATTTTCGTGGAAACTTTATTTATCGTCCTTCGATAAATATTCTTGGAGTTGCATACTGCTTTCTCTATTTGCTTTGTCTTTCACTTTACTTTTGAAAAAAATTCCATTCGTTTCACATAGAAATGCTTTAATTCTTTTAGCAGATAATTTTTACATTCTTCTTGCCATCCTTATACAACAAGGAGTAACTGTAAAGGTGAAAACTATGAGTGTAGGTTTTCTATTTTTGACATTTGGTATATATATACTCCTTGCAGTTATTCTCAGTAACTTATATCAAGGAAAAATGTTTTCTGAGCTGCTATCGCCAAAAATCTCTCAAAGTAGATATAAATACTTTAAAGACCTTGATGGTTTCATTTTAATGGGTCCTGGAGTTAAATCTTTCTTGGTAGATTATGGAATCCTGATTGCACATAGAAAGAAGCCACCAGGCATTATTTATGTTAGCAATTATGCAGAAAACTGGTGTACCATTTATACTACAGCAATTGAAACAAACAACACGCGTAAATCTGATTCTTGTGGGAAATTTGCAGCAAGGAAAACTGGATGCAATGATACATCTTCAAAGTTAAAATTTGAAAAATCAGAAAACACTTTTAAAGAATTTAAAATTGATGGGGATGAAAAAACGGAATGGAAATGGGAGCTATGGACTTTTAAGCCAGACGCTACTCAAGTTCAAGCAAAACTCCAATTACTGAAGAACAGCAAAGAACATGGATTTACCGTGAACTTCCTCGCAGCGACAGGTCCGTCTTCTAGGTGCGGTTTGGAACAATATGGACTGCTATACTTACAGAAGCTGAAAATATTATTTCAGAGTGGGAGAAAAATTGCTTATATTGATTATAAAAGCCAATTTGATATGTATGGAAAATTTGCTTTTGATAACAAAATATTTGTCAGGAGTGAATTAGAATTTCACGTCAACCCATTTAGAAGAATTTTAGAAGATTACAAAATATTTTGTTTTCGTTTCCGTTGGATGCTTTTGGAACAATCCGGTGTTTTACAGATTTTTGAAAAGTGGATCGCTGTGTTACAGGAAACTGAACACAAGGCACTCATCAATGGAAACTTCAGTGGGAAAAGAGGAATTCAAAGATATATTGAATTTGCAGACTCTAATTTGTTGTCAGCATTTTACATTTACTTTTATTTAATTATTGCCGCTGCACTTGCTTTTTTTTGTCGAGTATTTTGTATTTTTATTTAATTTAATTTGATATAGTGCAATAGATAGATCTGGATGCTGTACCTAATGTAGAAAAGGTACATTTTAGAAGCATTCCATGCAAATTTTATTAAATCATAATAATAATGCAAATAATCAGTTAATATTCATATAGAGGTCAACTTAAAGATTGCAAATTAAATTAAACGGGTTGAGTATTATACAAACTACAGTTCAAAATTAATTAAATAATTACTTTTGCAAACTGTTGTAAAATTTAGTGGTCATACTGATTTATTCATGATGATTAAATCATAATATAATTTGGACAGGCACGTATCCAGAAAAATCATCATGGTGGGGCTTAACGAAAAATGTGTTCCAAAGAGTGCTAATTCGCGCGAAGCGCGAAAAATTTTTTGTATTTCGATAAAAAATTTCCTCTTTTTCAAGAATTTGGGTGGGGCTTTAGCCCCTAAGCCACCCCCCTAGATACGTGCCTGAATTTGGACATCAAAATCATCGGACAACGGAATAAGTCAAAGAAAGTTTCGTATATAAAGTACACAGGTTGTGCAAAAGCGCAGTAGATTTTATTGTCCTGCTCACCTTTGACTCAAGCACACAAAAAACCTGATAATAATGAGAAACTTAATTTTCTATTTATTATAATCCATTAAATTCATACAAGTTGTGACGTACAAATTTATTTTGCAATTATCTCACCAAGACGTAATGAATATTGTAAGTTAATACTTTGGTTGCTCTATATTTACACATTGTTAACATATTTACTTAAAGTAAGCACATTTCTGTTCATAGTGGAATCCAAATACATACAGCAAGATATTAATCCAACAGAAAAATAGATTGCAAAACCCTCGTCGGAAGTCAACTTACTTTGTCCTTCCATAAATTTTTTCCAACAAGGTTAAAAATATTTTGCCCGGTAGTATTTCAGGTAATGCTTCAATTTTGCCCGATATACGACTGTGCATCTGTTTTTCGAAAGCCATGTAGGCTTCAACAACTTTCAACTTGATATACATTTTCTTAACTTCTTCTACGTCCTTCGCTTCGTACAATTTCTGTAACGCAAACGTTTCAATATTATTTATGTGCATAATTTACCTAGGACGGCAAAATGAGAATAGCTTTTAATTTTAACTTTATGCTATTTTGACAAATAGTTCTTTGCAATGGTGTTTTAAAATTTCTCTTTCATTTTTAAATATTAAATTATGCTAAATAATTATAAAATATTAAACAAAATATGTAATAAAATTAAAGAAAATGTAAAATAAAATAAAATATAAAATTAAATAAATATCAAATATATTAAATTTAAGCATTAAACAGTAATTCAAAATTGAATTTGTTGAAATTTTATAAATTAACACATTACTTAAAGCTCCTAAAGCCATTGATTTATAAGAAACAATAACAAGAAAAAATATGAATTTTCAATCAAAATATTAATCCCCGAAAATTAACTTACATTCAGTAAGCGTTTTTCATCAAAATCAGCATTTTCCATAGCCGTAACAAAGAGCCAAGTACACTTTCCATCTTGAATGTCAGTTCCTATTTTGCCGGTAATTTCATAATTTCCGAAACAATCCAAGTAGTCATCCTGAACTTGAAACATGTATCCGATTTCCAAACAGAGCTTCTCCACCTCACTTAATAGTTTAATATCAGTTTTTCCTGCCTACAAATCGAAATTTTTTGTAATTTTTAGAGTATTTTAGAGCACGAAATAAAATAATTTACATGTGTAAACAATTGCCGTATTCCTCTACAACCAAACCTGAATTATAAAGAATTGCGAAGCAATTAAAAATGCTATTAATATTCTTAAAGGTTTACGGTAGAGGAAGTTGGTCACACATAAAAATAAAAATCACCATTATCATTGCCAACTTGATCGGAGCATAAAATGAGTAATAACTAGTTTTGAATTTCACAATTTTCTTGTAAAAATTTAAGGTATATCTGAAAAAGAGTAAATGTGTCAGTATTATACTTTAAAAAATGTTAATATTAAAAGCTTGCAAAAATATTTTCAGAAAACAAGCCAATTACAATTGGAAACCGTAAAAATGTCATTACTTGTCAGTGTCGTTTTCCAACGAAGACCTTGTATCCAAACTTTGTCCGTAAGCAGTTTGTAAAACAGTTTCGTGGAAGGTTTCAACTAAATCCACATAGTATGGCTTTTTTCGAAAGTACAATTTCAGAATTTCGTAGATGAAGTTTTCCAAAAGTATTGTGTCATTAAATGCAGCCACCCCCAAGTTATCCACTTTATACCAACACGGTTTTCCTCTCCGTGTCTCGGAACCGTCCATGATGTCATCCCCAATCAGAAATCCAGCTTGTAACTACAAAATCCAAAATTACGCATTTTGCTTAGAAATATTGATTTGTAAATATAGTGTACAATATTTAATTTTACAATTCCTGAAAAGAAAGTGAAATAGAAATACGATAGCTTACAATTTCCATGCACCATCCCAAAATATAGGACAATTTGAGAGATTCCTGATCCATTGACGTTGCTAGCATTCTATAGGTCTCTATGACTGCTAAACCTCTAAAACAATATGATATTATAAAACGGGGTTCAAAAGATTTATAGTTTTGAAATATTTAGTGAAATTTTACCATGAAGACTGAATAAAAATTGCATTACCGATTAAGTTTTCCGTTTGGCACGTTGTACTCCAAGACTTTAACGAGCCATTCGTTTGTCTCGTCCATTTCTCTAATTTTCGAGTTCTTATTAATAACACTGTTTATCAAAACGGGGAATATTTCTATAAATTCCGAATTCATTGTGCCCAGCTATATTTTGTAAAATCACGGCAAATATTTCAGAAATTTGTCAAATATATTTCACTGTCGTTTTCAATGACCAGGGAATTCTAAATGAAAACAAATTTTAAGAGCAAAAGTAATTGTTTGTAGCTATACTATTCAATCACCATCTGTTTAACAAATCTGCTGTGAAAAGCAGTCTTATATACACAAATTTTTGTCAGCATGGTTTGTTTTTCTTTCATTAAACAGGGATAATCAGAAGGAGATGGGAACTACTATTAATTACAAAACTTTTTATGATGTATACAATAAAATTTGTTTGTCTAATTACACACACTTAGTAAATCATGTTAATACAATTACATTAGCAGGAAAATATAAAATGATCTATGTTCAAAAACACTTGCAAGAATTACCAACCTTCTTATTATTACGTCATTGTCAATATTACGTCTCTTAACTTTGACTTACGGAATAATTTTCAGGTTTGAAAAATCGTGTTTACGATCCACGTGTAAAAGAACTTTTAATTTTAAACTAAACTGCAAGGTACGCTGTCAATATGACCTTCTCTAAAGATGCCGCAACCTGAACACTAAAAATTTAATATTATGCAGACTGCGAATTTTCCTATTGCTGGTAACTTGCTAGTTAAGCAAAATCTATACACAACAACAATCTTCCAGATTTTACCGGCTAAAACTCGTTATGGCCAGCAAAACTTCCAAAATTGGCGAACACTGTTGGCGATGCTTCAACGTGAAGTAAAACGCATTTAGTTTTACCATATCAATATTTTATTGTCAAGCACTGTTCAGTGAAAACGAGGAATAAATGATAAAGTGAGAAACAAAATTCTACGGGGTAACAATAAATGCAAGAAACGAAAAATTTGGGTTAATGGGCCTACTGGGGGATAATGTAAGCTCTTCCCAGCATTTTAGGAATAAAATTTTTATTTTTACGAAGTGGGGCCACTTTCTTCTCTACTAGTTATTGAACCTAGAGTCAAATTAGGCAGAAGTGGCTCCACTTCGGAAAAATAAAAATTTATTTTATAAAACATGGGAATAGCTTACCTAACTCCCTCAGTAACCCCAGTAACCAAAATTCTACGTTCCTTGCAATAAATGCTCTGTCGAAATAATTGTTTCTATCTAGTCTTGCATTTAATGTAAGAATCCTGCAAGGTACATGTAACAACAGATATGGTACCTAATTACTGGGTATACTATGTTGCAATACGCAGTAGGACTATTGACACTTACTCTTTCGTTTTCCCAATAATAATACATCCATCCATTACGACGAAGAATTCTTGGAGATATATAATTGGTTTTTAATTTATGTTGTTGTTGAACGTTTCATGTTTAAAAAAGTAACTATCTACGTTCTTTGTGATTTTAATTGTTTATGTGCAGATTCATTTCTAGTTTTGTTACTGGTCAGTTTGCAATCAAATTTGGTGTCTTCAATTTGCCGATAAAAACAAATTTACTTTAATTTTTGTAGCAAGTTTTTATTCACAAAAGAAAATAATATTCGTTTCATTAAGCTTCGTGCTACTGATCACACTGGTGTGTATTCGTATTTCAACTGAGCTGATATCTGGAATCCATATTACAAAAATATTTATCTCATTAGTAGATGTTGACCTTCTTACCACTTATACGTTTCTTTAAAAATACAATGAAAAATATTATTGATGAAAGTCGTTGGTTTTGACATTGCTAACTCTGTGTCATGACTATACTACAAAACATAGTATATTAATCCTAAAAATGTTAAACATGTCTTTGCACAACATTATTATTTTGGACTGCAGACTGGTAAGACTCGGTCGTTGTCAGTAAACCATATCTTAATTTTTGACACTTTATAACTAGGTACACGGTACACTATTCGAAAAAGTTCTTGCATGTCGTTTTATATACAAGTATATAGCACAGGTAAATATTGCAGATAGGTATATAAATTACCATCTAAAAATAATACCTATCAGAAGAAGAAAAATTTGAATAAAATTCTATAATCTAAAAATGTTAATAAAGATACAATTTTTTTAATGTTCTGAAAATTTATTACAAAATACTTTTTTTTTATTTCTAATATTTCAAATTGCAATGGAACTATATTTTACCGAAATTTAAATATCTGGAATTTTGAAAATTAATCTGGTTTTTTGAGCAACTCGTATTAACTAAGCGATGTAAATTTAATGCCAAATCAAATATGACGTCCAATGAACACAGGGGTCCGCTACAACCAACAGACAAGAGTCATAACTTACAAGGTATAATTTCAACATTTTTAGTAACTTGTTTTATCCATTGTATTATACTAGGTAGTATTATGGTAATTGACGAATTTCTCAATTTCTGACCAGCTTTTCACAAACATTTGCTATGAATTCACTACTGGGGAATATGTTGCGGATTCACAATAGTAACAGTTACGTGTCATTTTGATGCAGGCAACCGAAGGAATATAAATAATAAAAGTAAACATTTCAATTTAGGTAATTTATAATGAATTTAGTTGAAGTCTTTAATTAGTTTTTTTAAATCATTGCTCTTTTTAGATTTTGCTGTGTTTTGATTCACAGAAATAATTGGACAAGAATATTTAATATGGAATTTTTGCTTGGTTTGCGTGGCTTTTACAAGTTTATGGAAATCCTAAAAGTTTATATATCCATGTTATCGATCATAAAGATATTATTGCAATGCTTGCAATTCTTTTGGTCGATGCTCAACGTAATGACGTACACGGAGCATATATTTATACTGATTTCAGTGTACTTAAGCTTTTTATTTGCAAGGTTTGCAAGTTTCTAATTCTTTGAATATTTTCATCGCAAACACTCTAATGCAAGTAAGTATTACAAAAGGCAGTTGAATTGCCAATATAATTTATTCCGGATCATGTACCCACAGTCCACCTAATTTGGCCACTGCTTTTGTAAGGGTTTTATACTCCAAGAGGTTGAAAGGCCTTTATTTACACAAAGCATCATTCACCTGTTGCTAAGGATATTAAGCGGTAGGGAAAGAGAGAAAAGTCTTTCTCTCCTGGGTCTCGTTTATAACGTCTTATAAGCACGATAATACAAACAGAAAAATCAATATTCTTTGTCAACCTTTGCTTTCAGTTATATGATAAACATTTCGCATAAACATATTAGTATTTATGATAAACATTTCTGAATTTTTATATTCGTATTTATTCGTATTTATAATTATATTCGTATTCCGTATAAGGACGAAGTTATCATATTTGACAGAAAATGAAATCCTTTCCCTAAAGTAGTATAAGTTATCACGCAATTATCATAATTTTCGTTAAATAGTAAACTTTTTCATTTCACCGACAATTATTAAATTACTAATGCAATAGCAGCATCACATAACTAATTAGTATGATTACCAAATAAATAAACAAATGAATAATTCCTTGGAACATGTTTACTAACAAGAAACTGTATCAATAACACATGAAGTTTGCTATATAAGTGTTGTAAAATACTGTATAGAATACCCGTTGTAATCTGTCTGTCTGTTGTATTGATAAATCGAGAAAATATTGAGATATTCAGTTCAAACTTGAAACAAATCTGTCTTAGGTACAGTATAATGAACGCTAAACGAAGACTTCCACTCGTACCATGTATTTGAATTTTGTCTTGTGAAGTTCGTCTGTACTTTAATTGTCTAATTTTTCATTTTATCCAATACGTAAATTAGAATATTGGTGAAGATACTTTGTTATGCCCACTGTTACACTGGTTTATTGTATCTTGTTATTTGTATTGCGAAATATAAAGATGACACCACAAATCTGCGCAAAAAACATGAACCGAAGCAACAACAAGGACAACCCGGAGTTTAGAGTGGGACAATTTTCTTATTCTATTCTTGTCATTGACAGCTGCGTCATTCATTATTTGAATGTCCGTACCAACAGTCTACTTTTGCTAACACGAATAGAAATTAAAAATATTGACTGAAATCAGATCAGGTAGAATCCAGTTCACAGACAGTTTACTTTAGCTACTTTTAACTTGTTTACTCTGTTGTGTGACACACTGTAAATACAAATGAAAGGTGAAATTTTCATTTGGAGAGCATCAGAAAGATTTTTAAATTGAAATGCAAATAATTATAGAAAGCATTTAAAATTTTCAAGAATAATCATCTCGTTCCACGTTTTACATAATTCTTTTTCCATTTTTTCTTCAAAACAAAACTACTTTGCTTTAATAAGCTGAAAACGTGTAAACTTGCCTATAACTACTCTGCTCTGAATGCTGAATTCCTGAAATGTTTATTTAAATGGTCGTTACTTTCAGATAAACAACAATGTAGTTTTTAATAAAATTTGTGAAACAGTGACATTTTTCATTAATATAAAACTTTAAAGGTAAAATGCAAATGGATTTCAAAAACTCAACATATTATCAGAATTTTCTAATTGTTTTTATGATTTTCGTGTTATTTACTGTAATTTTAATTTGCTTGGGAGCCTTTTGCTGCTCGGATGAGAGGTAAGATTATTGATTTTTCAAATCCTGTTTGGTATCAATATTCTGTCAAATAGACACGGTTGAACCATCACATTTGCGAAAATTATCAGTAAAACATTAATAACAGTGCCAAAGTTTGTACCAGATAAAAATTTAATTTTTTTTATAATTTTTGGAATTCGTAATTATAATAACTCTAGTAATATTATAACTCCACTAGTATCATAACCACTATATAAGTTATAATTCCACTTACAGGTGTTGAAACTGTTTTAAATGAAAGAGTGACTGAAAGAGTTTTAAATCGTTATCTCTCCAGAATTAGAATTCCTGATAAATACTTGAAACCAAGATAGGGTACTACGCCAACAACAAAATAGTTGAACTCAATATGTCTGAAGTTTATGGTAATCAGAGTGCTATGTTATTGCCAGATAATGGTGATTCACAAACAAACATCTATCGTATATTTCTTTTTTCGCAATATGAAACATGTACAAGTGGAGATTTGTTTGTTGGCAAGTGTCTGCTTCAAGCTTTGGCGAAGAGGATGATTGTATCGTTTCTATGAAAGAGTTGCAGATAAAAAGAACTGAATGGTTTGACATTTGACAAAACCGTAAGCACTTCTGTGAATGCAATAAAATAGACATGACTGTCTAATCTCTTTTACTACTTCTAAGAACATATTTTTTTCTTGTGATTTATCTATTCACTTCCTTGTCGCTTATTAATACTAATCCTAATTGAAAAGGGTTTACCTTTATCGATCCATAAAAAACTGATTTGCCACCAATGAAACGCTGAATTAACTACTAAAAGCTTTTATGGCCACCACTAAAAGACCAAACGTGCCTCTAATTAAAAGACACCATCAAATTGAAAACGATTTACCAATATAAATAATGAAAGTACAATTTTTTAACAAGTTACAAATTTTATATCTACAATTGTCCATGATTAAATTCATTTACCACAAGTAAAGATACTACGACTTTAAGATAACCACAAAGGCCACAATAACTACAATAACCACTGAAATGACAGAAAGTAACTAAAAAAAATTTAAATTTTTTAAAAAGATTTGTCTTGAAAAATACAAAATACTTTTACCCATGTTTTTCGGTGTGTTTTGTTTCTCAATTTGCCAGTTCAATCTAGACAATTATAATGTTTTTGCTAAAGTGGGCAAATTCCTAAAATATTTAGAAATGAATTCCATGAAAAATAATGTAAACGAATAACTTTTCTGTTTTCTATTTTTCTGTACAGTTCAATCTGTGCTTGTATTCGTCGATACATAACGCCGATACATTTGAATTGCGGACAATCTGAAAGTTCACCTGGTACATCAGAAGATGCGGACGATATCTCTCCAGGAATAGAATTGCTAAATTTGAGGAGGAATAATCTCCCACAAGAAGCAGTAGAAATTCCTAGTGAGGAATCTGATTTTCCGAAGGACATTCCAGAGAATATCAATAAAAAGGACGAAAATGGCAGCAGTGGAAATGTAAGCAGTCCAATATCAAATGAAAATGGGGATACTTCGAAAAGGCATTACCACATACATTGTAGAGAGCATCTCAGTGGATCAGTAAGCGTTGATGTTTTCTATAATGAAGCCAGCTCACCCAGTAGCCCCATTTCTTCTTGTGGTGCTGTGTATAATAATGGTCGTTCGGAGACATCGGATATATTCAATCAACCTAATCATCCTTCCCGATTTGATTGGTTCATCCAAAAACAATAAAATTATTATATTATATTATTATATTTTATTATATTATTTAGCAATATTGAATCGTTATCACAAATAATATACTTAGTTGATTTTATAGTTGCACTTTTAAAATGCTATTAGTTAAATGTAATTTTTGATAGAGAGTAAAAATATCTTTATGCTGAACAATAAATATGAATCGTTTCCCTTCATTCACTTCGATTGTCCATAATATTTCAATTTTTTTCAATCAGATTCCATAGCTATCTCAATTTTATGGCGTTTATTACGCTTCCAATGCATCAACATCAAATAAATGTCGAATCAAATAAATGACAGTAATTAAACAAACTGACGGATTGAACCCGAACATTTTATTTTTCACATTACACTAACAGAAAATAATAATTCAATAATTAATGTCTAAATCGATCCAGAATACATTGCATTATGTTGCTTGTGACTGCTAAACTGCTCTACAGTGCTAAAGCCGAATGTCAATGCACCTCCCTCGATAGCTCAGTCACAAATAAATACAAAAATGTTCGGTTCAGTGTATGCTCAATAATCGGGTAGGCTTTTGCCAAAACAAGAGTGTAATTTTTACAACTATTTAATTACACACTAATTTCCAATTACGATACAATAAATTACTGGTTCCAGGATTCAAGAAAATACAATTAAAATATCAATTTTTCAAATAAATTCAATCAAATTACTAATCAAAATTCAATAGGAAAAGGCACGTCTACAATACGTTCGATCTCCGTCTCGTTGTTGCACTAACTCACTCAATTTCCTTTCTTCTCAAGCTCCTCGCCGAGCTCTTCCTTCTCATTGGCTGGTTTTGAGTTTTCCTCATTCGTCCCGCCTAGTAGCCCAGAGGCAATTTCCTTAAGCCCCAAAATCTTGCCAACATTCCCCTCTCTGTAAAGGGAAGTGTTTCCCTTTACACCTAAATCCACATCTAGAACACAAGTCTTCGTACTCGGTCTTCGGTAAGTCCCAGAGTCAGTCCTTGCGTCCACTATGCGTACAAATCCATCCTTCCCGGGGTACACTGTTGTCACGACTTCTCGAGGCCAATTGTTCCTTCCGTAGTTTTCTCCCACAATGACAAGTGATCCTACCTTCACCGGCTCCGGTTGCAGAGGCCACTTGCTTCTCTTAACAATGGTAATCTCCAACACTTTCTTCTTCTTTCCAGCAAGTTTCCATTTTTCTTCAGATCTTTCCAGAAAACTGAGAATCCATGCTGTCATCCAAATCAATTTCTTGTAGGAATCAAATCTGTCAGTCAGTAGAAAAGCATCCTCGAACTGCTCCCGTCCAGCAAACAGAGCGACTTCAAACATTTTCTCTGCAACAGACTTCTTTTCCGCACAAGAGTCCTTTTCCACGGTCAAAGTAATTTCTTTTTTCATTCCACTGGAATCACAACGAGGCACTGATATTTCCAAGATACCTTTCAGCTCTTCCAACAAAGACTTCCACTTCTCAAATAAATCTTGGAGCACTTCGATGTCCAATCGAACTCCGGATCTCCAAATATCTGCAAGGATTATTTCCGCCTTCGCCATGAAGTGTGAATCAAATCCAAAAGGATCGTAAACTGACTGCACAAATTGGGGAGATTCCCTCTTTGCCGGCCGTTTAGCTTCTCGTATGATCAGGGGTTCAGCAATGGAAAACTTACATAAGAACTTGAAGTTTTCTTTACTCGGTTCACAGTAAAGTTCCATTGCACGTTCATTCGGGATTTCAGAATCCAGTGGCAAATTCTCAGAAATATTTTCTACATCACTGGATCCAGGAAAAACTCTTCGACTCTCATTCTGGGGGCTGCTCATAAATCCTCTGATTTCCAAACTCCCAGGATGATTAACATCAGTCACTTCTTGAATTATCTTGACAGCTACGCTTTCAACACCATCACTGTCAAGGCAGTCATTGTCACTTTCTTTCGTAGCATTCATGGCTACCGGAAAAACTTCCTCAAGTTCCTTTTCGGTCTTGTCCTCTACCACGTACTCCAAGCTTGGTGAGCAGGTCACACCAGATTGAGCCGTGTAGAAGTCATCGCTCTCTAATCGTCTCCATTCTTCCATTAAAAACTTTCTTGGATCGACTCTATTCACATTTCCATAATTCTCGTCGTACTCCTTGTACATTTTCTTTTGCAAAGTTTTCAGACGACGCCGAGCTGCGGATTTAGTTCCTGGAAGCTTCACTTTATTCTTTTTCCACGGAAACCCGGTTTCCGTTTGGGTGTCAATTGTTCCCATCTTTCCTTCTTCGGTCTTTTCGTTTCCGGCATCATTTTTCGGTTCAGGAAATTCAGGAGCAACTCTGAATTCATGATTTTCTGTTTGAAGTGACTCCTTCACATGGTTTTGGAGACCTTCATCAGAACTTACTTCGTTCACAAATGAAGTATGCTGGGGCACTTCTTCATTTGATCGTTCCACTGGGCCGTGGATAATCCTACCTGGCTTCGGTATGGATACCACCGGAGCCCCTCTCGGTTCGTCACTAAACTTTTCACTCACAAACAAAGTATGCTTCGGCATTCCCTCATTTGATTTTTCGGTTGGTCCGTGAACGGTCCAACCCAACTCCGTCTTAGACACCAGGGGAGCCCCTCTCGGTCCACGAAAAGTTTCCACACTGGATATCAAGTCAGCATGATTTTCGCCAATTAAGATCATTGGCTTTGCACTACAGAGCTCTGGAAAGGGATATTTATTTAGAAAATTCCATTTTTTCCTTAGCAGCTTCAAATTGTTGCTCTCTGGAGGCAGAGCCAAGTCATCGTATCTGTAAGTATTAAGGGTGAACTTTTTGTTTGAAGCATTTCCAGTTACTTGCAAAGTAATTCGTTCACTTTCCGTTTTTTCAGTTTTAGTTTTCAGCCACTGAAGATCAAGTGTAGCTGGAGTTCCTTTGACTCCGAGCTTTTCAGCCAAACTGGGATGAATCAACGAGACGGTTGAACACTGATCCAACAGGGCGTAAGTCATCAGTTTTCCTTTAGGTCCGTACAGGGTTACAGGAACAACTTTCAAAAGTACCTTCTTGTCGTATCCAAATAACGACAAAGTAGTGCACACAGTTTCGGATGTACTCTCAGTACTTTCTTGGGTAATCTCCTGCTTCTTTTCCTGCTTTGCATAGTGTAATAAAGAATGGTGAGGTAACTTACATCCATCCTTTCCACACTCTTTCTTCTTATCGCAGTCGGGAACCCGATGATTTCTTTCAAGGCACTGAAAACAAACCTTCGCTCCTTTTGCCCATTTCCATCTTTCTTCTAATGGTTCCTTGATCAGGAGACGGCAGATGGAGGTTTCGTGGCTACCCTTCTTGCAAAACAAACACTGTCCAGAGGAATTCAACTTTTCTTCTGACACTACAAAAACACTTTCACTATTTTTGCCCCTTCCCTTCTTCTCTTCAACGTAAGAGATCATGACACTGGCAGCATCGGCTAGCTTCTCCAACCAGTTGCACAAATCAAGCACAGTGGATTTCGGATTTTCTAATTTCTTTTCCATCCACCTTAGTCTTTGGTTGGCTGGCAGCTTACTTTCAATTTCATTGATGAGGGTAGGGTTCATCAGGTGTCCAGGCTCCTGTAGATTCTCCATCGTAGTTGTGAGGTTCAACACAGCATTCGATAAGTCCACAAGAGTTTCTGGTTTGTCTTCCTTGGCAGCAGGCAAACTTTGTACTTGCTTCACCAATCGTTCAACTATTTGAGCAGGACGTCCAAAATTCCTCTCAAGTATTTTCAATTATTTTTCTAAGTTGTCGGGTACAACCATCATGGCTATAACCGCATCACGAGCTTTTCCTTTGAGGCATTTCCTCAGTCGGTTCATGTTCTCTACATTGGAAAATCCACATAGCTGGGAGGCAGTTCTAAATTCACTTATAAAGTTCGGCCACTCAATTGGGTTTCCAGAAAAACAGGGCAAGTCTTTTGGCATTGACTGCCTGGCGAGAAACTTATCAAGTCTATTTTCAGGTTTCAAAGAAGATGCACCAACCGGATCCGGGCTTCCTGTTTTCACTAAAGGAACACTTGGGATTTGAGTTGGAGCATTTGTTTCCATTGAGTCTATATCTACCACAGGGGGTGGGGGAGGTGGAGGATTATTCTTCACACTCTCAGTCCACTCCGATGTCGTCTTTTCTTTAGTAATAGGTTCGTATTCGTCCTCCACAGCTGTGCCAAACTCAGATTCGTCGTCGCTTAGCTTCTGGGAGTCGTCACTGTCGTCATTTATTTTCATTTTTTCAACTTCCAATTGTTTGAAAATAATTTTCTTTTTAGCAGCAGCTAACTTGGCACGAAACTGCAACTCTTTTTCCTTTTGCTGCATTTGGACTTCTGCCTGTTTCTTAAACAAATCTATTTCCTGCTGCTTCTGCACTTCCATTTGTTTCAATTCGTGCTGTTTTTGCATTTCTATTTGTTTCAGCTCCGCCTGCTGCTGACTCAAGAGGTACTCATGGCCAATTTGCTCTTCGTCAATTGTTAGCAAATCTTGCATTGCTTGTATCTCGGCTTCTTTTGCTTGCCTTCGGGCCAAACTAGCATTGGAAACTCTACTTCGGTTAGACTTATGCGACTTTTTACTGCTTACGTGACTCTTAGTAGAATTTGCATCATCATTGGCGGTTGCATCAGGTTCATCTTCATTAACGTCATCAGCTTCGGGGTCCGGGTTTTCGTCGGGTAGTCCTAGTCCAAGCTTTTTCTTTCCCTTTCTGGGTTTTGAACTGAATTCGACTGTTCCCAATCTGTCCGGCTTCGTCCCTTTAGTTGACCGCTCACTTTTCCTGACGCCCCCACTGGTTCCAGGCTGAAGCTCCATTCCTACTAATCACTCAACAGTAGATGGTCAATCACAAAAGTCAAATGTCACTCAACAAACTGTTCGTTTTTTCACTGTTTCACCACAGAACTGTTCGATTTGTGCTTGAAGGACCAAAATGTGACTGCTAAACTGCTCTACAGTGCTAAAGCCGAATGTCAATGCACCTCCCTCGATAGCTCAGTCACAAATAAATACAAAAATGTTCGGTTCAGTGTATGCTCAATAATCGGGTAGGCTTCGGCCAAAACAAGAGTGTAATTTTTACAACTATTTAATTACACACTAATTTCCAATTACGATACAATAAATTACTGGTTCCAGGATTCAAGAAAATACAATTAAAATATCAATTTTTCAAATAAATTCAATCAAATTACTAATCAAAATTCAATAGGAAAAGGCACGTCTACAATACGTTCGATCTCCGTCTCGTTGTTGCACTAACTCACTCAATTTCCTTTCTTCTCAAGCTCCTCGCCGAGCTCTTCCTTCTCATTGGCTGGTTTTGAGTTTTCCTCATTCGTCCCGCCTAGTAGCCCAGAGGCAATTTCCTTAAGCCCCAAAATCTTGCCAACATTGCTAAATGAATTGGTACACAAATAATAATAATAATAATTTATTTATCGCCAATTCCCTTGTAACAAGGTTTTTTGCATTGACAACGATACATTGCAGATTACTTTAAACTCCTTAACCTAAGGTTTCAATTTTACAGAGAACATTAAATATTATCATGATACTTGAAATATTGCACATTACAAGATTACAACATTTCATTTATACTAATGTAAAGTATTTCACGACTTCATCAATGGTTTCGTCATAACTGGCAAAGTCACTTATATTATACACGTTATCATCAGTTTCACCTTTTTGTAAATCTAACAAATAATCAAATACACCTTTTTTAAAAATAGACATGGATTTACTGCATTTTAAGGCCTCTGGTAACATTAACCATTCCGTAAGCGCTTGATTATAGAAGGACCTTTCCTCATATTTTGAAGAAACGTTCTTCTTTACAATAAATGTGTATGATTTCGCACGCGTTGTTCTTAGCGAAACATCTCCAATTTTTAAGTAATCAGTAAAGTATGGCGGACAATTTATATTACAAATGATAGAATGTGCAATTTTTAACAGCTCATACTTATACATGTATTTTGGAAAGAGCCATTTATTTGTTAGTGTTATTTCTCTCTTTACATTATCAAACTTACATTTATTTAGAGAGAATCTTCCTGCTCTACGTATTACATTTTCTACTAGTTTTATATTTTGTTTCGTAGTAGTTCCCCATATAGTAATCATATATCTTATTTTAGATAACACAAAAGCATTCATTATTATTTTCTTATTATTTTCGTATAACAAATTCTGCAAAGGATAGAGTGACCATATAATGGCATTACATTTATTAATGACATGGGCTACATGTTGAGTCCACTTTAATTCAGGGTCAATGACTAGTCCTAATACTTTTAACTCTTTCTCAGGTACTATATCAATATCGTTATATCTAACAGTTACATCCCCTAACTTTTTTAATACAATTGGACTAGCCACAATTAACATTTTAGTTTTGCTAACATTGATTTCCATTAAATTATCGTGCATCCACTGCACTACATTGTCTAAGTCACTCGATATTTTGGTAATTAAGTGACCAATGTTACTAGGGTGACCAGATATTATTAGTTGATTGTCATCTGCAAATTGGATTATTAAACTATTTTTTATATGTAAAGGAAGGTCATTTACAAGGATAGAAAATAATAAACTACCCAGCACAGATCCCTGGGGCACTCCGAGATTTACATTTTTTGTCTCAGATATGTCTGAATCATTGATATAAACATACTGTTTTCTATTTGTTAGGTATGAATCGAACCAATTATGACCTATTCCATACCACGACATTTTCTCTTTTAAAATTTCATGATTCACCTTGTCAAATGCTTTGGATAAATCTAGCGATATAATTATGTTCACATTACCATTTACAAAACATTGATTTTCAGCTGTTTCAATTGATTTCTGTGAAATTAGAACAGCAAAAGTGTAAACAGCATTGCATTTTTAGATTTTCATTGACATAACTAAATTGCAAATTGCTTATTGTTGGTTTCGACTGATGAAAAGTGGACTCAATTTTCTTTGAGAACAGGGCAATGGGAATGGAACTTTCTAGATAAGATTTCTACCTGTTAATATCAGGTTACATATAATAATGGAAAATAATATAGGAAACGTATTGTCAATACCTTGAAAAGCTGAATATGTAAAATGTGTATGCAGGTCAATAACCAAGTTCTTTAAATATCCTAAAGAAAAATTATAAATAACTTTTTGTACATGGGCGTGTACGAACTAAAAGTGAATGCTTACAAAAGAATTACTTAGGTTCAATCCACCTGTGGAACTCTCCATTGAACAATTTTAAGAATAAACTTTTCTGGAGTCGTAGAAAAAAGAAAGGCAAAACTGTCAGTAAGGAATAACGAAGACTAAAGCTAAGAAGAAACTCGTAGCATTTATTACATTGCTGTGCATGTAAAGCCAAACAAATTTAAGGTTTTGAATTAATATTAAAATTCTTATTTACTAACCACACTATAAGTAATTAATCAAAACAAATTATTTGTATTACATTTTAGCAGATATTTAATTTTCAAAAACCCGAAGGAGAAATGAAGACTACAAAATTGTTGATTCTGGTTACTTTAAGTTTGTCGTTCCACTTTATAAACGTGATTCGCGCATTTTACAAAAAAAGTTCCTCAAAAGTGATTGCAGATGGAAAGGTGACACTGAACGATATAAAGGGCGTCTTGCGTGATAATGAAACTTTCCCAATGTATTGTTCAGATTTGAAATCGAATTTAAGATCTTTTTGTAAGGATATACCAGCAGGTTCTAAAGTTTCTTGCGGATTTCAGTGTAGATTAATTTTGTGCCAAGGAGTAAGTCTTATTTTTATTGTTAGCAGTTTTTTCACAATTAATATCAAGTTACTGTTGTGAAATAAAACCGAGAATTATTGCAATGTTAAAACCTTCAATGTATTATACTTTTTCATTTACTTTTAGACATGCGTGAGCGCTACAAAAGATGATCCATTGAGAACGAAATATTGCCAGTCTGGTGAAGTGGGGGGCGAAAAATCATTTCCTTCATGAAGAGTGTATAAATTCATGCAAAGCCAGGTGTCCAAGTTCCGTAGGTCACCTGGTTTGTGTGGATACGAAGTGCGGTACAGAAAACACGAAAAAGCGCACCACCTTGGCTTCTGCTACTCCCAATGAAATCAAAAGCGATGAATATTGCCAACAAGCGGGTTGTTGTTGCAATTTCAAAGGAGTAAAATAAAGCGAAATTATTTTCTATATGTTGGCTTTTATTAAATTGTTGTAATTATTGTTAATAGGGCAAAAATGAATGATCATAAAAATCAATAAAAATGTATACTCTCTGTCAGTATGATTTATAATGTAGAAATGGAAGTTGCTATATTCCTTATTGATAGATTATATATATTTAAATAAAAATTCTACACAACTACTACTTTGATTGCAATTAAATTGATGAATTTCATTGTCTAGAAAAATCACCAAAAATTTTTATAATACATTATTATTGTTTCCTATTTTTATAATTTATTATCGCAAGAATTAAATATTGTCCAGGAAACGCAAAGTTAATTAGTTTTGTACTGATTTTGAGAAAATGGAAAAATCATTTTTTTTGTGGATCAGAGATACCACTGTGACTTGCTGAAATTTAAGCAGACAAAATTAAAAATAGACTTAATTTTAAAGCAGTCCAAATCAGTTTATTTTATTAAAAATTCAATATTGCTCACGAAAAATATTATTTTTCAAGCACTGATAAAGACATGATAAAGCTTTTTCAAACTAAAAACATCTTTTCTGAATCAGTGATCCAATAGCAAAACCCATTAATGTGATAATATGAAAGAAAATAGTAATAGTAATAGCATTAGAGACAATGAAACAAAATAAATGGTAAATGTGATCATGTGTATTTATAATAGTTACGAGAGACAAACAATGCAATGGAGATTTTTAGTTTTTCAGTGGCGCAATTGGAATTCATTTGATAACATTATTTGTAAATATCCAAATATTCTTTTTTCAATCAAATTCCAATGTGTATGAAAAAAAGATTAATGGCCTCAGCGAAAACAGAATGGAGTTGATTTTCCGCTGTATTATTGTTCCCTGGGAAGTCTTTCAGCGTGATGATTCTTATCGGTGCGCTGAAATCACCCTGTGTAACTACGTTCGATGAAGCTGCTCGGACAAAGTATGCCATTCCAGGTGTCAGTCCTTTTACAATGAACCCTGTCAACAAAAAGTATACCAAAGCACTTTAGAAATCAAACATTAGGAGTGAAAATAAATTGAGCCCGTACAAATATAAATAGCATCTTTTCTTTTGAATAATAAAAATTATTGCGCCTTACTGAAGGCTCAATTTGGCGGAATATTTTTTATTTCTTAAAATAAAAGGTGCAATTTATATTTGTACGGTCACAATTTAATCCAAGAGCGAAACATTTACCTCTGTCGTATTTGGTGGCATTTGCCGTGATCCAGCCACCTTGTGTGACCTTTTTGTACTGAACAACATATCGGGTGATAGGAAGCATTACGCCTTTCTTCTTATCATCCTCCATAGCAGGATCCTGAATCGTGTCGCCCCCGCTTTTCAAGAACTTCACCCTAATTTTTGCAGCGTTGTGGACTATCAACTCCAGCTCCAGAAACGGAGTTTGTGGTTTTTGTGCTTTGTAAAGATACATAACTCGCTCTATAGATCCCAAGCTATTCTTAGCTTTGCAGGTGTAAATCCCAAAATTTCCATCACGTCTTACGAGTACCTGCAGAGCCGTTATAGTCACTTAGAAACTTCACTACTATTGAATACTTAAAAATTTGTCACCTTCTTTTTATTTTTTGTCGGTTCTACGACCATGGAATTTATAATGCATTATTATAAAAAAAAGGAAAAAGGAGGGGTTTTACTTGCGTTTCCAGCGGACCGCGGTCCATCACACAAGGGTTAGGATTAGGAAAGCCTGAATATATACTACTACTACTGTACACCAATATGCATCCACACGGCACACCTGTCCCCATATTTATGTAGCAACGACAAAGTCGACCAGACCATAGTTTCAGGTCTGTACCCAATTACACTACGAGAAACACAGGAGTCGTACCGTGCGTTATGGCCATACAGTAGTAGTAGAAGGAGAAGACCATATTAAGCGCAGAGTGCAGAGCAGCCCAACTTACTCCACAAATCTGCTTAAGGAACTGGGATGACGGATATGTAAAGTGAGAGATTAGACAAGGCAAAGAGATAGGATAAATGTTAAGGTAGTACCAATTCTGGCTAGGCATAGGAAAAACCATTACACACTTGTAATTAATGTACTAATGTGCTAGGAAAAAACCCATACTATACCAATGTTAGCAAGTGAACCCCTACGGGATTCGAACTGGAGACCTTCGAGAAAACGATTGAATGCGTTAACCCGTAGTCCCACTTGGCTTGCTTTTTTAATGCATTATTATATAGCTTACATGAATATACATGCAGCGACGTTCAAAAATTGAGTGACTGAGGACTCGAAGCAAGTGCATTTTATGGCAACTAATGGAATTCCTACCTGTAGAATGGAAATATTGTCCACATTGAGAGGGTACACTTCATCGGAAGGATAGAGGGTTTTGTTCCGATGAACCCACTCAAAAGTTGGTGGTGGATAAGCATCAACGGCACAAGTCAGATTGGCCCATTCTCCTAACACACCCCAAAACTCTGTCTTTGAGTTCCCCTTTACTAAACGTGGCTTCACTAAACATTCGGATTACAGAGACAAGAAAAGAAATCGGAACATTATTATAATCAGATATTTGCATGGCAGGCAATCAGAGGAAAAGTTAACTTTGAAAGTGGAAAGGAAATAGAGCAGAAAATGCTATTAGCCAAGAAAAGTCTTTACGTCTGAGAATTCTAATGGAACTTACTTCTCACTTTAAGGGTTATGTTCATGAGTTTTGCGGTATGCAATTCCGTATCCATTGCACGGCAAACATAATTTACTTTTGCATCTTGCTGCGTAACGTTGTGTATCAGAAGTCCATCTTCCATGACTCTATATTTCGGAGCTGTAAATATATTATATTCCTTTTTACACACATTCCTGTGGTGGTAAAACCAGGTCTCAAATTTGAATTGCTAAAGAATTTTACGGTTTGGAATCCTGTTGTTAACTTTCCAGAATATAGCGGTTTGTCCTTGACCTTGTGCAATACATTTCATTTTAAACGTAGAGCCTTCTGGTGTCGATTGTTCCGCTAAGCTTGCATCAAGCACTATCAGGCCTAAATATCAAAGGGCATAAATAATCAAAACGGGATAACGCATGCAAATTTCTAGCAAAGCAAAATTTTGGTTGTACTTTCGTTCCTGAAATATGTACCTATGTGATATATAATGACTTTTATCCTGAAATGCTAGTGGACTAGAATTTCATTTTCTTTTTGCATGTAAAGAATGAACAAATTTATTTAAAATGAATATAAGATACTAATAGGGAAAGCATAACAAAAAAATACGAACAAAACTTGATTCTCTAAAAAGTTCGAAATATTTCAAAACCGTTAAAAAAGTCAAAAAAGAATTAAAAAAAATTTTTGAACTTCCTCAAAATAATTAAATTTTTTCAAAAAGGATTAATTTTGTCTCTGCGAATTACCGTAAATTAAGAAATAATTCTCCACGTGTCGCAATGCTGTCGCATCCTGGGACATTATTTTGTTATTACAACCGAATTGTGGTGCTGATAACAGAATTCTGCAGAAACAGAACGTAGGTTAATAACACAAAAGATGGAAATGCTAAAGCAGCTCCTTTAACAGAAGTCTGCGACTGGATTTCATTTTTACCGTTGATACTAACACACACACACAGACAGACAGACGGACAGCACATTTTCTTGTATGGAAATATGCAACTTACGAATGACTGTGAGATTGAAAGAGGCACTTGAATCACTTGACATACAAGTGTACTGTCCAGCATCTTCAGTTGTTAATTTTGTAATGCACAGTTTCACGTCATACTCAGTTTCTACTCGAACACGACTGCACAATAGGCAATGACACGTATCAGTGAAAATTAAAAATTTCTAAGCTCTAGTCAGTGTAAATATTAAATCACAACCTGAAATTTAACATTAATATTATTGCTATTGCGTATTTTGTGATTATCGTTTTTACAGTGAAAAATCAGCTAATAATTTACAAAAAACCATTATGAATGTAAAATTGAGACTGAGCGCCAAAGAACCGCGTATATGGATTTGCTAATTTAATTTCCTTGGAGATCTATATTTGTTTGGTCAGAAGGATTTGTTAAGCATTGGAGCAGGTGCCAACTGTGAAGTGTATTTGGCACCTTTGTATTAGTAATGAATGTTGTGTGGTGCCACTTTAGAATGTAATTTGGCACCTATGAATTTGTATGATTTGAATGTAATGTATGTATTGATATACTTATGTAATGTAACATTTGAGTCATGCGCACAGACGACCCACGAGGAGTGATTTGTATTTTGCCGCAATAATGGAGAAGCAAAGTCAGCTCCAACCGTCAGTTTTATATTCAGTTCAGTTCAGAAGTAGCTTCCGTAGAGTTGTACGTGCACTTGGCTCACTCAAATATTGTAGGATAATTATCTTTAAGTTTAATAAAGTAATTAACTAGTATTTGTTTTATTTTTGTGTCAATTCATTATAATTGGTCACACATTGATCTAGATTTGGATAGGTCAGAAAGAGTTAGATAAATAAATCAAAGAGATTCGATCTAGTCTGCAGTTGTCAGTTAGGTCAGTGATTAGGTGTTCGATCCGAGTCACAGAGAACAGCATAAACACTATCAGTGTAAAATTCCACAAGCCTGTGACACCACCCGCACAATATTTAACTTTTAGAATTAGCAAAAGGGGCATGCAAAAACAGCAGCCAAGATTTAAAATACGAAAACAAAATGGCTTTTGCAATATATTGCATTTTGTTTGTTTGTTTGTAAATTTTACTGTGATTTTCCCGTTTGGCTTTGTAAACTTTGCGGCGCCATTGTAGGAGGATGTATAAAAAAGTGACGTTGTCAAATTCAAAGATAGATATAATTACGATGCCGAATTCTTTGAAGTTTTTTAAATTAATGTGGCTGGAACTGCTTAAAAATGACCCCTCAGGAATATACACAAGAAAATCATTTTACAAAGATAATTGGGATGAAATGTTAGAAATATTACTTTTCAAAGATAGTTTCTTATATAACTATAATTAAAATTAGCATAATTTCGTTTTCACGTGTTTGTTAAACACTGTATACTTCTGTTCAGGAATTTATCTGTGTTAGCTTATTAGTAAAATCTGTTACATGAAAAATTAGTTTGTAAATGTACGAATTCTTAAGATTTGGAACTTCATAACAACTTCCGGACGACCTGACTACCTGATCGTTTTTAAAATCGATTAAGAAATGCTAAGTCATTACGTCGGTGTTACCTACGAATATTACAAAAGTATTTGAATGGCCGCAAATGTGTGTGCCACAAGTATCTAAAGAGTTATTTTCTATCTTTGCCCTCGTAGGAAAAAAAATTATTTGTGAAAAATGCTGCTAAAATTACATATTCTTTCACAAACCGTTTTTTATTTCCGACAAAAAGAGCAAACATTGGCAATATCTCTCTAGAACTTGGAGCAGAGATACTTGCGGTCCTTGTAGTATTTTTTAATATCTGTAACTAGAATAATCACAAAACCACAAATATTTTGCAAATCGATTTTAACAGCGAATAGGATAGTCAGGTCGTCAGGAAGTTGTTATGAAGTTCCAAACCATCGAATAGGGAAATGCTGAAATGGTTAATTGAGTTCATTCTCATCTCTTGCACCCTAACAGTCTAAATGAGTCTAACTCTATCTACTATTAATGCTCCAATTCTTTCTACTCTAATACTCCAAATATTCCCAAATGCTTCCCTAATTCGCACATTTGTATATTAGTCGCAAATAGCAACACACTAAATTAATTGTAATAATTTTTTGCATTTTCATTTGCAACACAATCTATGAATTGTCCCTGACACAGTTTTATATTTGTTTATATTATTTTCGAAAATTTCGAATTTCATATACGCGGTTCTTTGGCGCTCAGTCTCAATTATGAAAAGATGTAAGCATTTACTTGAGTACAGATTCGTCTACTTTTTGATTCCTTGGATTAAATCAGTGTGCTCTATTCTGGCCATCCGCTGTTGAACAGGATACAGAATACGACTCGTTCACAAACCTGCTTACATTCCTTTCGAAAGGGGTGACCGTCACCTTTTGTCCACTTGGAAAGCGCAAGGGTCCTACTGCAAATTGTTGATAATCAGTAGCAATATAACATTGTAACCTGAAACATTTAATGTAATTACTAATATATTTATTAAAGTTGAAAAAGAAAATGATTACCTTCAGAAAAAGTCCCTTTATAAAGTGCACTGATCCCACAAAGAATCAAAATAATTTTCATTTCTAGAAATCCAATCGACAATGATGAACAAAAAGTATAAATGCTTACTGTATGCAAGGAACATTACTTTGTAATGAACTTAAACAAACTTCAATTATTTTGCCTTTACTTCTACAACTAACCATTTTGACTTACTCTTCTCGGTTGAGTGAGGTCTTTGCATATTAATGATTTGATAATGAGAATATTAGAAAAAAGTGGGCGGAAAGAAATAGACGATAACTCATATCGACGTTCACTCAAATCTGGCCAGCAAAACGATTCAAAATTCGCATTCTGCTAAAGCAAACTATTAGCAGTTAAAGGAAATCCAATCAGTCGTCATTTTCACAATTTTTCCAAAAGTCATTCTCAAAGTGCCGTAATTGTTGCAACCTGTATATTCTAGAAATATCAGTTACCAATCGTTAATATTCGTGATGATTTTCATTCTGACACTTGTTTTTCTATGGGAAACTTTCCAGGAGTTTAGATACAATTCCCACTGCTTATCAAATTTCCCAATTTTCCCAGGTGTCCAACTATTGGGGTGGGAAGTGGGAAGTATCGAAACCATGATGAGAGAACACATTACTATGTCTAGGTTCCAAGTTAAAAATTAGGTACAATAAAAGTTTCAAGGACTAATTAATCATGGCCGACAATTGGTATCAAATGCATTCCTTGGTTTATCAGAACAAACAATAAGTTGCTTAAGGTAGGAAAATAGAGTAGAGTTAAAAATTACCCGTGCTTGATATTGCATTATTATAAAAAAGTAAGCCAAAAAAGCTTCCAGATACGAGGAATATAAGAGACGAAATATGAGACATAGAGAAATAAAGATGACCACATATACAAGATTAACATTTCAGCACAGTTAAGCGGATTGTAGAACTCTTAAATTGCAGGCGAAACAGGAAATGATACAACACTGAAGAAATAAATGGCATATCACTAAGTAACAGAGGGTAAATTCCGTTTAAGTAAATTTACATATAATTAAGAGCAGTTAGGTCTGATGTAATTAATTTTTCCAATTCGCAAACACTTGCTTTATTTGCATGTATGTACTAAAACTTGACTTATAAAGTGAACTGTTAAAGATTTGGGTAACCTATTTTTAGATTTTCGTGCAAGTAAGAAAAGTATTATTATCAACACGATGGGAAAGTATAATGTCATCATTTCAAATCGTTGCTTCCCCAATTTTTTAATTCCAACAAAATGCTACGTTATTACTACGTTGTGATATCATAGCAAGAAATATTTCTTTCCGTACAGTAATCATATCTTTAGCCAAGGTAGCTCTTCTCAATGTAATGTACTTAAAAAATTGATCAGTTTTATGCCGACGGAATACGGTTTACAGTAAGTTATTTATTTAGGTATTAAAATGTTGCGAATGACGCCAAATGTTATCGGACGTTATTTATTCTGTTACTATTAAATTATATAGGCACCGGAGTACAAAGTAACACGCTTAATATAGAATACACACATAGTCCATTAGGATACCGATACAAAGGAGTAGCCTTGGCAGAAACTAGAGAAGAATAAAACATTGAAGAGCTTTGTTAAAAAAAGTTTAACCGAAGCCTAAGAAGTTTCAAAAAGCTTTTGAATTACTTTAAAAATGCTCTAATTTTAAATATTTGTCAGTGAATACAAATCAGAGTTTGGCTACATATTCGAATGTCTAATTAGTTTATTTTAATACAATTTTTTATGCAATTCAAACCTCAAAGAGTGCTCATCTTAAAACTTGTCCAAACTATTTAACTGCTCTTGATTTATTGCTAAGCACAAAACGTTTGAATTAATTAAATCCGTTCTTGAGTTAATTAACTTAATTACTCTTACAGACGGACTTATTGTACATTTATTTCTCTGCTGAATTGAATCGCTACTATATTCCATATTTTAAATGAGGTTTCGTCTTTTTAACATGGGAAGCACGTGAAAAATATCTCAGATAAAAAATGGACTATGGTTGCGAGGCTTCAATGTTTAATTGTTCCCTTTCGACGTCAGATTCTTTACACTTAATAATAACTAATGCGACGCAAATATCGAATATACAGGTTAGGGAAAACAATATGAAAGATTCATTCATTACCCTTATCATATTATTCAAGCATTGCCGAGGCAGTACAGTTATTGTATAATATAATGTAGTGGCGCATCCAGATTGGCAAAAACAGGTGGAGTTACCATTTCACCTTTTTGATAAATGCAGGAAACCACAATCTGTAGAACTGGAAAATTAATAAACGATGCAGAAGCACTTTCATTCGAAAAATGTAATTCAAATAGTTACATTAGCAAGTAAAATGAAATTCAACGTCAATATCAATGATTTTATCCTAAAGAGTTGTATCGTCGGTTTTCTTATGAAATCCGCTATACCATTCTCTCATATTTCCGAAAATCCGATAGAAAATTTCCGGTTTAGATGACTTTTCCAAAGTCATCTAAACCGATCTATTATTTTTTCCAAAATCCAAAAAAAAATCCTTGATATTTCCTCAATAAAGCAAATTTTACTCTATTTGCCATCTTGGATTTGCCATTAATGGACAGAAAATAACGAGGAAATAATTCCCAATTCGATCTTGCCAAAAATGTTTGCCACTTTTCAGCGTCAGTCAGTCAGGGTCTATCCTTGGATATTATATTCCTATATAGGTATATTCCGTTAATCATTATTGTAACTACCTTACTGACTTACAGCAAATGATTGTATATTTAGCATTAATGGAAATTAATATTTGACAAGTATAAAGGTTAAGGCGATCGATATATCAAATATACGAAAATAGAATTAGTTATAAGTTGTCTTTTGTCCGGTAAGCTGTTTTCTCAACATTCAAATAAAAAATGTTTGCCAAAATTTTCAGATCATTTACTGTAATTCAAAGTTATGTGTATAAAGCAGTTTTTAAACTGAAGCGCAATAATTACCACTGGGTCGCATTATACGTTAATTTTGTGTCGTTTTTGGGAGTTATTCCATTTTCTTGGGATCGCGCCACTCAAACATTTAGAATGTCCAAATCACATCTTCGTTTAAAAATGTTCGTGGTTTTTAACACTGTGTTTGCTTTGCAGACCTTATTTCAAATCCTACTGTCCATTCAGCAGATTGATGCAAATGATTTCAACATCTCTTCCTTGACGTTGGAATTTTTGATTTTGATTTTCCATATAATTTTTGTGGTTTGCATATTCAGTGCTTTAAAAACGGGAGAAGACATCAAGACGATTTTGAATTACTTGAGTAGTGAGACCTCTTTCTTTGAGAACGGCAAGTTAGAAATATTTATTTGTACACTTTTATTATTTTTTGTAAATGGACGTTTATAATATTTATTATATGCTACACTACTTCCTATCACATGGGCAACAGTTAAGTATTTTGAATATCCATTACTATTTTCTAGGTGCTGATGATAATGGATTTAACACCAAGGGTTCTATTTACATCAAATTAGAAACTTTGATAACAGTATTCGTTATCCCAGTTGGTTTAAAAATTGCTCCCATTAGGAATGTTAAGCTTGACCCAGTTTTGGAATTTTATGCAGAAGTTCTTTCATGTATTAAGACACTCCTCATAGTGTTCAAATGATCTCAAATATAGATCTGTAAAAAGGATAACTCAGTCCATACGACTCAAGTCATAAATTAATAAACTGGCCAACGTAGGTTTATCAAAATGGTCTTAAAAGCATTATATTAATAAACAACGACACTTTTAACGTTGCCGGAGTCTTAGAGTAGTTTTAAATTTATTTCAAATTATAATATGACTTAAATGGGCATTATTTTTTATTTTAAACTGCTAGCTGTTTTATTTTAAACTGCTAGCTGTTTTATTTTAAACTGCTAGCTGTTTTATTTTAAACTGCTAGCTGTTTTATTTTAGTATTTAAGTATTTAAGATGCAACATACCACATATCACAAATTGTAAAGCATAAATTGAATGTTTAACTTTATTTGCTTCTTCTGAAAACGCTGAAGTATTTACTGATAATGACACATAATATATTTCAGTTACATTGATGACATGCAGCATACCAATAAATTATTGGGCTAACTTTTCTTTTTCAAATAAACATATTAATCGATCAACGAACAACAAAATGGATTATCGACAATTTTCTACACAATGCTTTGTTGTAAGAACTTATGTGAAAATAATAGACTTTGGGAACAACTCAGAAAAATGGAAAAACAAATTATAACATTTTCCCCTTAGAATGTTTCAAATAACAGTTATTTTCAATTGACATTCAGAAATAATTTAATTCGCCTTTGCCATACTGTAATAAAGACATACATAATTGCTACTTGGAAGAAAAATTAAATGACTGCTCTTGAAACATTTTTTTATATTTCTTTTTTCTTTTTAATTATATTGCAACAATTATAAATTGGATTCATTATTTGGCGCCTTGAGACATTTCATTTAAGATTTAATGGGTACTACTGAAATAGTAATTGCCTTCATAATAGTTTGCCATAAGTTTTCTGTACCCTATTGGAACTTCTCAAGATGCCGTATTTTTCAAAAATACTACATGTAACTTTTCCGACTGAGAAGCAATTTTCCTATTGGGAAGTATTTCAAGTGCAGTTATTTAAAAAATGCGGTATTTCACAATTATATTAAACTTAGATTTTAAGGTGTGCAATGTAATCCTTAAAAAATATCCCATCTAGACCTTAGTATTTCACGTGCTCATTACAGTACACTAAAACATCTTATATCAATGCATATATTTTTTATTGTTGGCCGAAGTCAAATAGCTTTTCTTCTAAAAGTTCGGTGTAACCATTTTTATACATCATTCGGTTGGTAAATCACCTTCAAAGCATTTTATCATTTCAATTTAAAAGCTGGTATCAAAGAGTTATCATTACGCACCTGTGTTAAATTCTACAAAATGAGAGTTATGTACATCACGGGGCAAGTTTGGTATTTGGGTGTAATAATTACACATTATTGCATTTCATTATTAGTATCTGGTTTTGCCTTTTCTACAACCGTAAGTCGCGAAAATTACCTTAATGTAAAAAGTTTAGAAATAATGCTAAACTCATTCCCTGAGTGTGCTACAACTATAATAATAACAGAGCCCTTGAATTATCCTCTACTAAATGGGAGCGTTTCAGTACCTGTAGCCATTCTGCCATTAAAATTGTTTAAAAAAATCTCCACGTTCAGAAAATGGTCACTGTGTTACCTAAGACTGTTATTTGGAATAAATCTTGATTTTGAACAAAGTGAATCAGCCCATTCTTACGCGCACAAATCATGTAGTATTCGAATGCCAGCAAAGTTTTGCTTGGAAACTTTTGGATACACAATTGCGATTGTTATCGGTGCTGGACATTTTACTAGTTCTTTTCCGGGATTTACGATGTCATTTTATATGAATTATAAAAACAATGCGAACATCAAAGATGGTCTCCGTGATTCTGTCGATTTTACATTGCACTGTCAAGGCTGTCCGATTGTTGTGCCTCCTAATTGTGGCACTCCACTTTTGGAAGTATTAAAAGACAAAACCAAATTGACAGCAGTTTTTGATCAAAATGAAATAGATTCCTACAAACAATATGTGAAAAAGTATTACTACAGAATAAATCGTATTAAAGTATATGATATCTGCATCCAACGGGAAAAATTTCCAATTCAAATTGGGAACGCATCTGTCATTAACGCAAAATGGATGAATCCCTTCAAATCTTTAACTGAACAGAATTTGAATTTGGAATTAGTACTGAGGACATTCATGTGGGAAGATTTCAATTTCATTAAATAGTCTAACAAATATAAATTCGGAAAGCAAATCCTGGGAGAGGAGTTCTCTACCAATCGTGAAAACCATTACAATTACATTATTGTAACGGGATCTGACAGTTTGAGTTTTATTACTTGTCCGGACACATATCGAGATGTACCTTGGAGATTGTACATCAGTCCCTTTGATACAGTAACCTGGATTTTAATTATTGTATCGTGTGCTGTTCTCGGTTTCATTCATTCACTTCTGAAATTATCCCATATAAATAGGATTTCATTTTCAAATACTATAAAATCTCTTATGCACGGAATATTTGTGTATATTTCTTCATTACTGGAACAGGGAGTTAATAATAATGGTATTGTTGATTTATTTAAACGATTTCAAATTTTTGGGTTGTGGATATTATTGGATACAGTAATAAGTAACTCATACAAAGGGATTATTGCTAGCCAAATCACTTCACCCACTCCAATTAAAAATCGTAGTAAGACTTTCAATGGGTTCAACAAATTTGCAGTAATTTGTCCGAAAGATGAAACAACTGAACCTCTACAAAACTATTTGCGAAGAATTGGACAATCGTATTACTTAGTACAAAATA
This sequence comes from Yoshiicerus persimilis, assembly GCA_020352615.2. Taxonomy (NCBI): domain Eukaryota; kingdom Metazoa; phylum Arthropoda; class Collembola; order Entomobryomorpha; family Tomoceridae; genus Yoshiicerus; species Yoshiicerus persimilis. Next base: position 100,142,111 of record CM036940.2, read on the forward strand.
TTGTCAAAGGGATGGGTGTCGTTGATGAATACACCGTTTCGGAATATGGGCTTACACAATTGGAAGTTAAAGGTTGGGATTGGTTTGTATTTAAAAAACACACTGCTAGTAGGGATCTGTTGCCCGGGCCCAATTTAACAGATATGCCAATGGAATTCATATTGGGGACTCCTTCATATAAATTAGGACGAAATGGAACTCGCAGTGACAACTTCATTAGTGCTGCAAAAACATTTCTGAAAATTTGCAAATTCAGGTCCTACATTGACTACAGAAGTAACACTAAAGTGTATGCTCCTTACGCTTTCAGGGAATTCTCGATAGGGCAGCAGAACTTTTTACCAATTCAAAAAGTATTCAAAATTCCTCACTTAGTAAATGAGCGACAATTGTATATAAAAGTACAACATCTAATGAGTTCAGGAATAAATTTTCAATTCGAAAAATGGAATAAAGTATTTCAGTTACAAAACTATAAATTCAATTATATGGACAATGGTCAGTTATTTGGTAAAGGTCCTTCGGGAAACGACCCGGAAAATTCAATTACAAATTCAAATATCATTTTTATATTTTTGCTTTATTTATTATTATGTTTTATGAGCTTGGTGGTATTTCTTGTAGAAATGGTGTTCAAATTTCTGATATGCCTAACACGTTTAATTAATTTTTGGAAAATGATATGCAAAGAATCATTAATTCACTAAATCTACGATTGCCAAAAATAATGTTAAGTCATTAAGTTTACTAAATACAAATGCATGTGCGATCTATTTGTGGTACATGAAGTATTTTGAGGAGAATTAAGCTCATACAGGCATACATGCATTTGCATTAACAATACCTCTCTCCACTTGAAATGAGTGTTCAGCTAGCCACTGGCTAGTGGGTAGTGGCCATGTGGGCAAAAGTGGCTTTTGCCCGGGCAAATTGAAAGGTGGCTAGTGCGCAAAAGGGGCAAAAGTAAAATTTGCTAGCAGAGGAACTAAAAACTGTAAACCAAAAATATCAGTAGAAAGTTTTGAAACACTAAGATCAATGTGAGATTTAATGTATAGTTTATCAGCTAGCTAAGTTTTTTTGCTAACTCTTGTATTAAACCGATTTTATTGTGTTTATATACCATTTGGGTGAATTAAAATATTAAATTTGCAGTAAATGGAGGTAAAGTACTTTTCTGAGCCTGCAATCATAGTTGCAAGAATAAACTGTTTCAGGGTACCGGTTGCAGCCTTTAATGCAAATAGACTGAGAATTGTCTCAATATTACAGTTATATAAGTTATATATTTTGAAAACAAATTATGCCGTAAATTGTAATGTTGAAAAACTTCATTGCTGACAGTAATACTAAGTTTTGAAGATTATTCAAGGATGTAATGCAGTTTTGCCCCTTTTGGCAGTTTTGCCCCTTTTGGCCGGCTAAAATCGAACACTGATTTAATCCTATAGAAGTGTACTTGTTTGTAATAGAAATGGTTACATAACATTATACTTTGATAATAAATAAAATAAGAAATATAATAAAAGAGTCAGAGAAGACAAGAAGTGAAAGAGGAAACCTGAACCTATCCCAATAAACACGAAACAGAACTATAGAAAATAAAAATGAACAATTAAATCATTTCTCTTGTGCTTGTATAAATAATTACTTCTAAAGAACTATTCATAAGTGTTTTTGGAATGGGATATTATTTCAAGTAAGAGTATATTCAATTTAATCACATAGTTTGGATACTTTACATCATATACATATTGTAATCTTTAGTTGGACATACCTTTTTACAGTATAAGGTGACCACTTTTAGTTAGACCACAGATCTACAATTTCTTCATTATTTTTCTAAGTAAGCAAATTCCGTTATGTCACCAATAAATAAAGCGCTTACTGGATGCTACTGTAATTTAAAACACTAAACTAAATAATTGACCACAATTTTGTATTAAAAGTTACATTACCTTAGATATAATAACACAGTCTGCAGTTAAAATATAAGTTAAATATATTTTATCAGGTTAAAACTTTACACTATTTACATTATTAATTTCACAATGGATTTACATTATTAATAATTTCATCATCAGTTCCTATTTTCTTGTTTAACTTGCTTAAATAACTGTAGTGAAAAGAAATTGCATTAATGTAGGGAAAATTGTATTTAGGCTTAAGGTGTTGAAAGTTGTATCTAAGAAATATTGGTCATTACAAGCACAATTACCACTTGTGGGATTTAATACAATTTGACTTTTGTTAGGTAGCCAATGGTATTTTTCCTGTTATTGTTATGCAGTGCTTGTTCTTATTATTAGCTGCACTAATATTTTGAGTATTCTAGAAGATCAACCTGAAATTTCAAAGAACGCCGACGAGGCATTTGTAAGAAGTGAAAAGAGGTTTGCATCACTTCAACAGTAGGCATTTTACTGATGTAGTTACTAATGCATCTAAATGTCCGGGGAGTTTATTGATATATTTACATCATGTATTTAGGATTGTTACACTATATTATTATACGACCCAACAAATATAACATTGTAACCTTCAATCCCTCTTCCTCAACAACAACTTTGTCTTTGAACTTTCTAAATCTCTTATCCCTTCCAACTTGTTATTGTAAAACTGGGAAATTGTTATTGTATCTTTTATTCTATTATTGGTGACTTCTGAAAACCGTCAAAGTACCTAAATCTACCTACCTAAAATTGAACTTATAACCTAGAAAATATTATTCTTATTGTTTGTGACTACTCTCTCTGTACTATTGTACAGAATTAAAACTAACAGAACAGATAAATACCAATGTAAAACTACCTACCAACATCACAGCTCCGTGATCACTTAAGCTGAAAATGTTTAAGTCATTCTCTCTAAATAAAATCTTTACTCTATAAAATTAAAAACTAAAATAATTTTATTCCTCCTTCGGGTAAACTTTACTCTCAAATAGAAACCAATCGTAATTTTATTTTGGTGGCCCGATTGAGGTAGGATTGGTCACCAACTAAACGTGTAAGCCCAGTCCTGTAAGAATAGAACCTAAAATTTTACTTACTTCCGAAAAGAAAACCAACATTTTTTGTGTTAACATGAATATAGTTTATAATGCAAAATCAGGATAGAAGAACGTCCTTTTTAATTACAATTAAACCTAATTTATTCAAGCAGTATGCACCATTAATTGAAACTTTTTTAACAACTAAATTTCCCAAAAAACAAATTAAAGTACATTATTTCAACGCTTTCGTTCAAATTGCAATTTTTCATGAAGAAGAAGCACTTCTTTCAAAACTATTGATTAGAGAGCAACTTTTTTCTTCATTTACCATTAAATACAGATTTAATAATTTATAAACATCGTATTTAAATTGTAAAGTTTTAGGTAATTATGATCTCTTGTAAACTAAACACTAAAAATGTAAGTAACTTTTATTTTATGTTTCAATAATTGTCGTCAATATATAAATCCTATGCAATCTTCAGAATATTTCATTAGCAAACCAATTTAAAAAAAAGTTCCTTCGGTAATATACAATTTAAATATAACACCAATCAAATACAATTAGCTTCCTTTTAAGGTACTCAAATAACAGAAATTTACCTTTTCATTAAAAATTCAATACTTACCAGAAGGGACACGTCTATTTATTCACAACCATATTGATTTTGCAGATAATCAAAATGAAATTGGCTTACTTTTCACAATATTTTCTCCAAATACCTTAATTTACTAACAAAAGTCATTAACAGAAGTACTAAAAGCCCTTTTTCCAACAAAAACAATAGTAGCTTACAAGGAAATTAATATTGTAATTTTTAAATACTTTGAACAATCAGAACTTCAATCAGCAAAAATTAATTGTTAGGAATCATATTATGAACCGCGTATCTATTCAGACAAACTTATCACTTAATTTATAGATAATTGGTAATAATAATATCTTTTCATTCTAACAAAACAAATGTATCATTTATTATTAAGAATTCTCGAACCGGATTTCAAAACACCCCAGGAACATATCAATCAGGTCATACTTTTACATAATGTATTATTTACTAAGGATCAATTTAAAAAAAGAAAAGCATCTCGTGATAAACTATAATTGCAACTTTAAATTTTAGTTGATGACTCCGCTGTCGGCATCAAGAAGAAGATTTCATTCATTCATAGAGTTCTACGGCAACGGTATAGACTGGTTTAGTGCAGGAGGTTTAAGGTACCGAGCTTTTCCATATAGTACTACATCAATGCCACAATCATGTATGCCACCTAATAGACTTAAATATTAAAAATACATTGTTACTCGACAATACAATATTTCTTCATTTGTAAGTTGCGCACAAGCTATATTTAACTGTTCTCCAAAGGAAATAACAAGGATTTGAACAGCCTTGATTGATGAATTCCACGTATTGGAAACTCAATTATCCAATTAACCTTGGAATGCTTCTTAGACAGTTATCACAAAAAGAAATATTATCATCTAATATCCCTGGTTTTCCGTATACTTTTTCTATTTTGTGAGTTTCCATATTTACCATATTATGGAAAACGACGTTATATAAATAATTTAGAAATAAGTAAATAAAGTCATAGTTTTTCAAAGCGTGTAAGTGACAAAGGGGACAAAATATTAGTCCACAGTAAAGTAAAGCAATGAATAAAGCAAAGCTGTACAATAGAAAGTATTACATATTCTGTCCAGGTATGGACTACACAATTGGCGAGAAAATACGTAAAATATGAACAATGTCACGTATCACGGTGAAGTGACGAATTTGACAAAGATGAAGAAACCCCATTGTGCGTTTCCTGTACCTGAGGTTATGGACCCAAGTCATTAGGATACGCATCATGGGAAGCTAGCTATTTTCAATTCAGCTCACTTAAATGCGAAATATTTGTTTTTAGGTTTTTTTTAGCAAGTAACCCTTTAAGTACCCAGCAAGTAAGCATTCACTTCTCCAACTTCAGCAAGAATTTTGTAGTTACGTGTGGAATATCGAACTACCTGGGCAATATTTCGAGCAACGAAACTATTGTCATTATTTTCTATCCTGTAGCCCAACCAACCGAGATACTAGGCAATTGCAAAATCATTGGGGATGGAATTACCTCTTACTTGAGGAAGCCATTAATAATTGTTAATAATAACAACCCGAACGAAAAAGGCGTACAGTGATATTATATATTATATATATTGTACAGTGACATTATATATAGTGATATTATACATATTGTAAGAGATATGCGGACAGTGTATTAAATGGTAATAATTACTTTGTTGTTGCGCGCTCTTTACGTGAGGCTTGCTTTAGCTACACTGCATTACACATGTGCAGATTGAAGTTTTGAATTTTTGCGACAAGACCAAAAATCCGAGGGTGCTTAATTTGAACAGAGGGTTAGTATTTCAATGACTGATGTTTTGAAAAAGAAATTGAAGGACTTCTGTCAATTGAGTGACAGAGCGTACCTGTAATATCTCCGAAACTAGTAATAATAATTGATGGAAAACCCCATTTGCTAACTGCAATCATTATAACATTTGGCAGTAAATCAAAATGTTGTTGTCCTATAATTGACCAGCGTTCATTCAACTTTGACTCTTTAAATGAAATTCGTTGCAAAAAATTTCCAACTGGCTTCAAGAAATTCAGTTCTTCAATTTTCTTGTGGTATCTTCTTTGTTTGAATTTTGTCCTCTTGTTCACAAGTGGTGCCAGTTTACCTAAAATAATATTAGTTCTTCTATTGGTTACTAATAACAATTGGCCATAGAAACAGTAATAAATAAAGATATCTCAAAAACGAAGGCATTTCTAGAAGGTACCGCTATATTTTGTTCGGATCAGTTTGGATTTTTCTAATTGAAATGGAAGTTTCGGGGTAATTAGAATTGGGGACTCTGATTTTCACAAATTGAAATGCATCTATTTTTAAGTTAGAATACGATTAAGTTTTGAAAATATGAAATACAAAATTTAAAAATTTTTTCGAAATAAATCTAATTCTACCTCTCGCAATAATTACTGTGGTACACAATATTTATATTAAGCTAAATCGAAATACATTAACGTAAGTTTCGTTAAGTTTTTCAAATCAAGGATGCCAATAAAGAGAAAATACCGTATTTATCGAAATAATGCTCCTTCCGGAATAATACTCCATGTGGAGGACTATTCCGATAATATCCCAAATGCATGGCATTTGAAACTAATAATTCTCCACGTCGAAATAATCACCCACCTCAATTTACGGATTTACAGTACGCATAATGTAAAATGTGCGATATATGAGATAAACCAATAAGACGAAGAGATATGGTCGATAGCCATATAATAAATAAGTAATAGTGTCCAATAAAATAACTTATGGCCATTCAATAGTCAACTATTAATACTCCCTTTTATCTTTAAAAAATTAGAAAATACCTCTCAAACTGCTTGAAAGGCATTTTGAAGCGTGGTACCTAATGCTATTTCCCTACCGTGCGTGACTTGTGGCCAATCCTGGATAATTTAGTATTCAGTAAACAGTTTTGACTTAAAGAAATAAACAAATCATGCATTGAAAAATATAATCGTCCGTTGGAAGTTTATTATGCATATTGCGCGACCAATAATGTTCAAACAATATGTTCCGGAGCATTACTTCGATAAATACGGTAAATATTATCCAGAAAAAAATTGGTATTACTTACTTATTTATTTAATTCAGTGTTGAAATGACCAGTTTCTTATATTTGTTGAACATATTCAGTTTTACAATTCTTGCGTCTTAGCAAATCCTAAATAGCGGCAGCCAGAACCAATTAAAATCATAGTTTCCCACCAATGGTTTCATACGACTCCAAAAGACATATAATAGGAAATAAAAACTTTGTTAAACCTCTAATTCCGATTTGCTTTAACTCTAAATCCATTAACAAAATTATTTTTGAAACCCTTACTAAATATTAAATATCGTCAACAATTTCTCCACAGCACCAATTTTTTCTGATAACCTGAAAATAAAATCTAAAATTAGTGAAATAATTCTTTACAAGGCTAAGCCAACGTCAGGCAGCATATGACACCTTCTGCTTTAGTTTGTGACAAGCTAATTAACCACTTAAATTGTTTTCCCACACATAGAAATGTGCATTGAAGACTTGTCGTAAACTTTTGCAGTATGTGCACTATGCTATGACTTTTTGCCAACCCTGTGTGAACTAAGCGTCAATTTTACCGTTATAAAAATCGTAAAAACTAGCAGGATTTAAAATGAAATAAATTAATGTTGGAATGTTTAGTTCAGTTTGTTAGTTTACTGCCATTTTTGTCTAATAATTTTTTATTTATTCCTTTTGAAATGAAAATTTCAATCTTAATCAAACCCCAAAGAATTCAGAATTCTAACAATATATTTCTTACCACATATGTGCACAATTTTGTTTCTGTTTTTGCTGCCAACAAGCAATGACTTACATGGTTTCAAATTTTGAATGTTCAATTAAAGGTCAACCACTTCAGACACCAATATTGGACTTCTTTTATATTCATTGGCCACTTCATGCTCCGAAATTTTAGTTTGGTCGTAAATAGTTGTATTTTGCTATTCTGAAAGTTACTACTACCCAAGAGTTTAGAGACACTACATTTTCAAACATGGCTTTGTACTAAATGCAATGCGTGCACTGTGGAGACAAGCAAAAGGAAGAAAATATCTGAGCGGTCTAAATTTGTATGCCATTTACTGCCAGAGGGCATGTATACCAAGGTTAGCCTGTAGTTGGACAGTATAGAACTGGCAATGCAGATTGAGTGATTGTTAAACCTTCTAGATTATATTTAGAAACGTGAAGGTAGTTTCAATGGCAATAATATACTACATAAAAATATTTACAATTGACGTTGTACCTGATAGTACGACATTTTCTTGGATTCTTAATTTTATAGTTAGCCGGAATTTACACTACGCTTAATACGAAAAGGGTTTACTATGAACACGGCGAAGAAAGCTTCAACTATTAATAAAGTATTCCAGTTTAGACGACTATTATACACACTAATCCTCTCTTGAAGAGTCACTTCTGTCCATTTTCTCGAAAATACTTCCCTGAAAGGAGTCCCATATTTTGCTTACGATTGGTGAAGCTCTACAAAGACAACTGAAATATTTTACACCATTAATACTTATTGTCTCTTTAATGGATATAAAATAATTATTTAAATCATTTTGCATTTTGGCCAATATATCGACATTTTGTAAAATATATAGAATTGAGGGAGTAGGTTTGTTTCCCAAAGTAGTTTATATGTCAACGGTTGATTGGGCTCTTCTAATGCATTCTCGGGACATGTCCTTTAGGTCAGAGAGCTTACTTTGTAAATTTCATCTCGAAATTGCTAATATTTTCCGAGATATGGAATTTTGAAATTAGTTTTTCTTCGTTTTTGACCCTCTGTTTCACTTCATAATTTCCAAATCGCTGCAGTTTTTGCCTCTGTGACAATTTTAAATTGTTGTCGGCATATAGCTACGTGAACTCATTCAATTCCCAAGCGGGGCACCCCTAGATATGAAGTTCTATTATGTCAAAGTCAACGAAGTAACGGGTCTCATTTATTAGCCGATGCTCAGACAAAGTTATGACCGAAGACCACAGTTCCCCGGCAAAGGGCTTAACTGACTGGACCAGTTTCTGCGAAGACGAAAGTACGATCCATTAAAAACGTTCACGAACCAATATACCCAAAAAACTCTTCTCCCCCCTCAGAGCTACCCGCTCACAAAAGGCATCACCTGCACCGGGGTTTATTTAAAGCTCTGGGGTTCTTCCCGGGCATCAGTCTGCAGTTCATTACGAGATCGCAAAGGGTTTTTAAGCTTATATAGGTATGTTTTAATATATTGTAAAAGCTAAATTTAATTTATAATCTGTCATGCATTATTTAAACTAGCTTGAAAGTTTAATGATTGTAAAATTGACTTGATGATTGTACGACCTTACCTTTTCTCCTTCACTGATACTTAATTCTGATTGGCCAGTTAAGTTAGCTTGGCTGTAAGATTTAGAAAAGTATTATTAAGAGAAGTATTATTCAGTAGTGCAACTACTGTATGCGATTGGGCTGTTTGTCTGTGAGTTAGGTAGTTAGTTAGTTAGTCAGTTAGTTAGTCAGTTAGTGAGATAGCGCTGTAACTCAAGAACGGTTAAACTTTTTTACAATCTGTTTCCACATTATGAAAATATAGGTTCTCCTTATGAACAAGTTCGTAAATGAGCAAAATTGGGTAACGCCTTCCCCTTAAAGGGGGAGGTTAAACTGTTCGTACTATACGTATGTTATGGTGTGTGTGATGTTGTGGTGTATGTATTGGATGTTGTTTGTATGTTGTGGTATTTGCCGCTATATTGGATGTTGTGTATGTTGTGGTATGTGTCGCAGTCTTTAGTTGCACTACTGTGATATATCCGTTTTGTAATGGTTTATTATCAATACAATGGGAAAGTATAATGTCATAATTTCAAAACGTTGCTTCCCCAATTTTTAATTCCAACAAAACACTATGTTATTACTACGTTGCGATATCAAAACAAAAAATATTTTTTTTCTGTACACTAATCATATATTTAGCCAAGGTAGCTCTTCTCAATGTAATGTACTTAAAAAATTGATCAGTTTTATGCCGACGGAATACGGTTTACAATACGTTATTTATTTAGCTATTAAAGCGAATGATGCCAAATGTTGTCTTACGTTATTTATTCTGTTACTATTAAATTATGTAGGTACCAGAGTACAAAACAACATGCTGAATATAGAATACACACAAAATCCATTAGAATACCGATATTAGGGAGGAGCCATTGCAAAAACTTGAGAAGAATAAAACATTGAAGAGCTTTGTTAATTACAAATTTAAAAAATTTAAGAGAGGCAAAAGAAATTTTCAGAAAGAATTTGAATTGTTTCAAAAAAGGTTTACTTTTATATATTTTATATACATTTGCCAGTGATCACAAATCGTTTGGCTCCATATTGGATTGCCCAACTTGTTTATTTTAATATTTTTTTATTAAATTCAAAGGTCATAAAAATTGATCAAACAAATTGTTCTTGATTTATTGCAAAGCACAAAAATGTTTGAATTAAAATTACATGCGTTCTTGAGTTAAGTAATTAAATTGGCCTCACAAACGGACAGACAAACAGACAACTCATTGTTGTCCATTTATTTCTTTGCTGAATTGAATCGCTGCTATATTTATTCCATTTTTTATCTGAGAATTTATTTTTTAAAAGTTATCTGAAATGTCACTTCTGTAACCAAGGGATTAAAATTTTTAACCTGGGAAGGACAGGAAAAAGTTCTCAGATAAAATATGGACATAGTTGTGAGGCTTCAGTGTTTAAATGTTCTCTTTTGACGTCAGATTCTTTACACTTAATAATAAATAAGGCGACGCGAATTCCGAATATACAGGGTAGGGAAAACTGTATGAAAGGTTTACTCATTGTGCTTATCATATGATGTGCTTATTCCAAATTCAAACAATATTATCACTGGAGAGACCGGATATTATATTGTATAATAATACATTGTGGCGCATCTAGATTGGCAAAAAACAGGCGGAATCATCATTTCACCTTTTTGTTAAAAGAGGAAAGATACAATCAGTACCAATTAAAGAGTTTTATGAAATCTCCACTGTGTACAGCTCTTACTGTGTAAATTGAATTCGCTTTTAAAAGGAGCTGACAAAACCACCTGCGCTAAAATAATTCAACAGTAATGGCAGTTAATAAAAAATAAGCCCCCGCAAATAATAAGGATTATTTTATGACTACATAAATTGTAATATCTATCTTTTTCACTTACGACTTTTACTAGTTCTAATTTTAATTTTTTGGCGAAAAAGAGTATTTGATAATTCCTCAATAAAACAAACAAATTTAACTCTTTAAATAAATCACTATTTTAAAATACATTCCTACCATTTATAATTTTTCCATTAATGATCATTTACTGACGAGGAAATAAATTCCCGCTTAGATGTTGCCAAACATGTCAGTTTTGCCACTTTGGAGCGTACAGACAGTTAAGGTCTATCCTTAGATATTACATTCCGATATTTATATATTCCTTTAATTATTGTTACTACCTTACTACATTTACAGCAATTGCCATGATTGCATATTTAGCATCAATGGAAATGAATATTTGACAACCAATGGTTTATGTTAAGGTGATCGATAATCCAAATATACGAAAGTAGAATTAGCTATAAGTTGCCTTTTGTCCGGTAAGCTGTTTTCTCAACATTCAAATAAAAAATATTTGCCAGTTTTCAGATCATTTACTATAATTCAAAGTCATGTATATAACGCAGTTTTTAAATTGAAGCGCAGTAACTATTACCGGGGCGCATTATACGTTAATTTTGTATCTTCTTTGGGTGTTATTCCACTTTCTTGGGATCACGCCACTCAAACATTTAGAATGTCCAAAAATCACATTTTCGTTTAAAAATGTTCGGGGTTTCTAACACTGTGTTTGCTTTGCAGACATTATTTCAAATCCTGCAATCCATTCAGCAGATTGAAATAAATGCATTCAAAATTTCTTCCTTGACGATGGAATTTATGATTTTTATTTTTCATATAATTTTTGTGGTTTGCATATTCAGTTCTTTAAAAATAGGAGAAGACATCAAGACGTTTGCCATAATGAAATAAAGATGCATACATAATTGCTACTTGGAAGAAAAATTTAATGACTACTCTTGAAACATTTTTATATTTCTTTTTTCTTTTTAATTATATTGCAACACTTTTCAATTGGATTCATTATTTGGCGCCTTAGACAATTCATTTAAGATTTAATGGGTAGTACTGAAATAGTAAAGTTATTTTTAAATGCCAGTTACAGTTAACATTAGACCTTCTGCGTTGTAGATTTACACATTCAGCTTGCAAATACGAGAACGGTTATCCGCCGTGTATTTTGTTATAATTTATCATTCTTCATCTTCTTTGGTTACTATTTATGTCCTAGCTTGTAGACTATTGTACTCTCTATTTCCTGTGTATTTGTGATATAATTTTTAAAACATTTCCCGAAAGTTCAGCTTACATTTCGATATGTCATTATTCCTTTGTACATGGTTAAGAAAACTAAGGTACACCCCTGTACCGGAATAACTGGGAGTAGTACAGTAAAACTGCTGACACTAATGTAAAGCCAGTGGAAAGTTACGTTGACATATTTAATTTAGTCAATAGTTAATAATCTAACTTTTGAATAATTTAGTAGTTTATCAACCCTACAGTTGTAAATGGGTTATCTGAAAACAATTTACTTGGAAAAGCTACATGTAAGTTACTGTAAATGACGGCATACTTGCAAAGGACAAGGGTATTATTGTTTCAAGAGCCATATTTCCTGCTAAAAGTGCTGAGATAAGGTTGCAAGCGACCTTAGAGCGGAGAATTGTTGATTAAGTTATTGAAAATTAATTTCATTATATATCGTATTCTTTTGATTTTAAATTTTGTTAATTAATCTGACGTTTTTGTGGGTTTGAAGAAAACTGCTCGCTTTGAACAGAACAGATCATTAATAGAGCGTGTACCAATTTCAAAGAAAATATCTACATTTTCCATACAATAATAGCTCCATTCAACACACAGACGCAAATACTGTCTTGAATTAAAGCACAATGTGTAATTTCAGCATTATTTCCTTAAAAATTAAGCTGAAAACAGAAAGTAATGGAAGAAGTGATACCTTGGCATGGTTTGGTTTTTATTACAACATTATATCACATTTTGGAGTCCTTCCTATTCATTTTAATACTTCTAATAAAATGTTCGTCATTTCAAAAGCTAAATTTCTGAACCCGCTAATCAAAATGACTATGGCTTTAGGATTTTTCCAAATATTCCAAATCGTAAATGAGATAAAGACAACTACAAATGTTAATTTGGACATAATTCCAGTCTTTATTTGTGGACTCTCTTATTTTATATTTGGGATGGCGGGATACATGTTGCAAAATAATGCTGCCTACATTGCTTGTGTGTTGAATCAACTCAATTTGGAGAAGTATTCCATTTTTACAGAAGGTGTTGTTTATTTTAAGACTTATTTTTGGTTTTCCAGAATGTGGAGTATAGTCTTTGTTATAATTACCGATATGAGTTACCAATTAAAATTTCATTTCAATTTCAGGTTGGGAAGGAAAGTATTCATCTAATTTCAAAAAACTTCGTATAGTGGAATCATTTCTGTCAAAATGCATGCTGCCAATTGTAAATGGTTCGTCATGGCTAGCAATTGGACTATTATTCTTCTTTTCTCCGGGAAAACAGTCAATTTCCTCAGTTTTTGAAAAATTGGAATTGCTTGAAAAATACAGAACTACAAAAATTCTCGCTGCATTTTTTTGCAAACTTTTCCAATCTATAATTTCATCTACTGTACAAACAGTCCTTTCTACTATGGATATCTACATGCTCATATATGCTACCAGAATGTCACTTATGCTGTCTATCATCAGGTAACATTAATAACTAACGGCAATTTTAATGAGAGAAATTTATTGTACTTATAGTGAGGATTTTTAATTTTCTAGAACAGTAAATGCTGACTTTGAGAAGAAAATTAATGCATTTCATGGTTTGCAAATTATTAACAAAGTATTTAATGAGAGTATAATGACGTCATTTCTTCCTTCGTTTGTTTTTGTTGGAACATCCTGTGCAGTCCTTTCCACGTTTGCGCTCATGCGATTGAAAGCCAACCAAATAGTGATTGGAAATGTTTTGTTGTTTTGCTGCGCTGCATCGGATTACCCCCTTGTCATCGCGCTAATGTTTTTAAGTTTTTCTATGTGTTGGAGAAACTCTTCTGCGTCTCTGAGAAAATTGAAAGTAGAGCTGCCTACAGAAAATGTGAAAACACGGTACTATTGCAAATTGTTAGCAAGCAAAACTGCTATTGGTGTTCGATATGGAGTATTCGCAGCAGTTAAAAATAAACATACTTTAGATATCTGCGACGCAATGCTGAATGGTTTAACAACTCTACTTTTTTCGTTCTCCGTGTAAAGCCTTATATTGGCTATATACTTCAGCGCGAAAATATTGGATATTATTTATTTTTTAATTGGTCATCGAATTAATAGAATGAAATTTCATATAAAGACGTAATAATTAGTGAATGCAGAATTCGTTTCACTCGTAAAAATTTGTAGTTTGGAAACTTAAAAGAATGATTCAAAAACAATATGAAAAAATATGGATATGAAAATATATAATAATAATAATTAATATAATACATTTAATCATGAAAATGTCTGGTTCACTACCCGTTTAGCAAATGCCCGTTTGGCAAATACAATTTGCCGAGAAGTGGGGGACCCATTTGGCAAATTTTGGAAGTGCCATGCTTTTGCCAAACTGTCCGAAGAAAAATGAAATGAAATAACTGTCGTAACTTAATTTATTACTTGCAGTGTAATATAGTGTTTGTTTTCATGTGTACATTACGTAAAAACTAAAATCAAACAAGGTGTAGGTGTAGTCAAAATAAAATAAGTTCACTTTAAATTGTTTGCAATTGTACTTAGAAAATTTTTATTTTATTTTTCGTCATTTAAAACCCTTGAATTAAATACCATCTATTGCACTAAAGATATTTATGTTCAGTTATGTTTACTTAATGTATTGCAACATTCTGAGATACGAAAATTTTCGATAAAATGATAAAATAAACACAGATAGTAGTTATAGCAACTGTTGTTTGTCGGTTTTAAAAGGTACTCCCGTCCGAGAAATTTAAAGATAAAAATTCAAGTTTTTCCTTTCTGGCTGGGCACAAATCGGCCATTTAGTACCCAACCCTGTATCTCCCCAAAATGGAAAAAGTTGAAATATTTAAAATATTCTCGGTTGAGAGTATCTTATAAGAGCGACCGTTGCTATAACTACTTTGGTATCAAGTATTAGAAACTATATAGTCTTTCAGTCTGAGTTTTCAAGCGGAAATTAATGAGCTTTGTGGTAGGCATCGGGGATTCCGTATCCATTACACAGCAAACATAATTTACTTGTGTATCCTGCTGCGTAACGTTGTGTATCAGTAGTCATCTTTCATGACTCTATATTTCAAGTATTCAGTAGTATATTTCCAGCTGTGGAGATGAAATTTAGTGAAAACGTTGATTGCATGCAATTAATGTGTGTACACATTTTTATCTATAATAGGGGCAAAGTTATTGCTAAATTCTGGCTGGGTGCATTTAGAGGCCGGGTGCCCTCGGAGATTTTGTGACGTATATATGGTAAATTGAGGTTTCAAATTTGAATTGCTAAAGAATTCTACGGTTTGGAATCCTGTTGTTAACTTTCCAGAATATAGCAGTTTGTCCGTGACCTTGTGCAGGACATTTCATTTTCAACATAGAGCCCTCTGGTGTCGACAGTGTCGATTGTTCCGCTAAGCTTGTATGAAACACTATCAGACCTAAATATCGAAGGGCATAAAGAAATAAAAACGGGATAACGCATGCGTATTTCTAGTAAAGCAATATTTTGGTTGTAAAATATGTATTTGTATACAATATGATGACCTAATTGCTGAAATGCAACCTTTGGACTACAGTTTCATTTTCTTAATGCATGTAAAGAATGAATACACTTATTAATTCTGTGCATTTACTTCTCTTCTGAATTGAATCTTTACTAAGTCAATTTATTTTATAAAAATGGAATATAGTTGTCAGGTTTCGGTGTTTAAATGTTCTCTTTTCCCTCAGACTCTCCACTTAATAATAAAATAACTAAGTTCAAGTTCAAGTTCAAATTAGATTTAATGTGTCCAATAAGAACAGATATTTTTGGCAATAAGGCGACGCAAATATTGCATATACAGGTTAGGGAAAACTGAAAGAAAAAGGTCACCCTGAAAATATAAATAAACCTGAAGTAATTTCAAAACCAGGAAAACATAATATTAGTAAATAAGCTTGCAAGTTTCTATTGCATAAATCCTCTGAACAAGAAAAGCCACTGAAAATGTTGCTTTTATAAAGGTTAATAATTTATATTTTAAATACAAGCCACTGAAAGGGTTGCTGTTATAAAGGTTAATAATATTTCAATTACAAGCTACTGACACAATAATTAGTAATACATAAGAAGGGTATTTCAAATAAGTATTTCATAAGTACACTAGAATAGTTTTCGAATTCAGCATTTTACAGCATTTATAAATATTGTTCACAAGAAACGACATAAAAATAAGCGCTTAATTAAAATATAAATATTTATACAATACTAGAATAAAATTAAGTATATCTTAAACTATTAATTTCAAAATTTTAATTTGCAGGGTGTTTAACAAAAATTATGCTCACTTGGTAAAGTAGAACAATCTACTTATTCAATGACTTATCAATTATTCTGCGATGCAATGAATAACCATTAAAATAATGTCAATCCAAATCCTTGGAGTCAAACACCACGGCGTCAAAAGAGAACAGCTTATAAAATCTATGCAGACCACATTCGGAACCCAAATTCTAACATCATTTTGCACTGTTTGGATTACTACATCAATAAACAGCAAGAATATCAAATCATTCTTCCAGATATAGCCTGTAATGGCCCGCTAAATAATACAATTTCTCAACCTGAACAACAAGTGGTTTCTGAAGAATCCCTACCTAACAATTCTAATATCCTTCTAAAACCTTTACCTAAAATTCCCAAACAAGCTATTGAAAAAATTACAGTCCCAAAATCAAACGAAACAACTTCAACCTTAAATACTATTTCTGAAACCCAATTACCAGCACCAGAAAATCAACCTAATATTCCTAATAACCACCAAACTATCTATAAAGAACAAAGTACTCATCGCGTTTATTTTACTACGCAAGAAATTGTTAAGAAATACGGCAAACAATCTTTGAATACTTGTATCTGTATTTAGGTCATTTTATGATCATGCTTATAAAATGGTATTTCTATTGGAATCTTTTAGGACCTTCTTCTAGAATTTAAGCTAAGGACACTTTATTGCATAGTATAAAACATTAGGCAATGACATTTTATTACTAGTAGAATCTTCCGCATATCTATTAAGGAATTGCAGTAAGAAATGTTAACCTTGTTATGAAATGATGCCGACTTAGTATAAATAAAGCTGAGAGACTTCAGCTCTCTCATTCCAAGTCCAAGACTGCTGAGCTTAAGTTTACTAGCATACCTTCGAACAGAAATACAACTAATCCCTGAAGCAAGCACTTCAACTTCTCCTATAACTATTGATTTAACGGATTCTTTCACCATTGACCCTGTCGAAATTGAATTATTAGCACCCGCTTCTCTAACAGATTCCATAACTACATCTATGGATATGCAGAAAACCATTACCAAGCATGCCGAATAACAAAACTAAAGAACAATAATAATGTTCGAAAAATAAAACATAACATAAAATAATATTATCGTGTAAGAATACTTATAGTCCTAAAAATATAAGATAAATATTACTCTGAAATTTCTTTTTTTCACAGTAAAACAAGAAAACGTAACAAAAATGCCAATCTTTTCTACAAACTACTATCACTCTTTTAGGTTAATACATTGTTATACTCATGTACACCTAACGGGGACGTTAGACTTACAGGGGTATACATATGTTACAATATTATAAAATTTAGGTTAGAAAATATAAGTAATAATTCTACCAAGAGTATTAAAGTAAAATTATCCTACAAATATACTTTGACATCAATAAAAGCTTTAGTGCACTTACCCGTACACTTAAAGGATCATAACAATAACAATCTCCTTTCATCTTTTTACTCTTGTCCTTTCTGTCCTGAATATCCTTGAAATCCCAAATTTGTAGTTTAGAATAACAATTATCTTACAATACAATCTAAATATAAAAAGAGAGAAATTTCGTTGTCTCGTCCTATTATTATTTTGTTACATGTCTGATTAAGACAAGATTTCCTACTCTTCTATTGGAAAATAAATGTTCTACGGAAATATACTTTCAAATAAATTTGTACGAGGCAGCAGTTAAACTTCTATTCCATCATGAAGGTGATATAAAAATTTTGAAACCAATTTTAAAATTTTTTTCTTTTAATTTCCTTAATCAAGAATTGAGAGTTTAACATTTTGGTCTGAAATACGACTGTAATTAAAGTATCCTGAGTGTTACAATGCCTATATAAGTTAAGATAGTACTTTTAAGTACTCATAATAAAACTTAGAATAGTACCCATGCAATAAAATAAAATGTTCCTTCAAAGGCAAATGACAAAGCAATAAAACCTTTCCCTTGAACCTTATGAAACATGAAAAATCAATTTAGCTATCCTAAGCTAGACTTATTGAGTACCAACTCTAAATAGGTGAAACAAACCCTGAAAGAACATTTTCTTTACTTGCAAGGAAATATTTTTAGAAATAAGTTTTACTATTACTTGAGACTTCGATCTGTAAACTGCTCTTCTTCTTGCCTTCAACTAATTCGAGAATAAAACTAAAACTCAAAAAATGAAGGGGGTTCTAAGTGTTCTATAATTCATCCTTATTTTTCATCGAGTCCATCTCTACTACAATTACCACTAAGATGAATCATCAGGTTTGTAATCCGTAAACTAAATACATTTCAAAACAAATTATCTTTATTTGCATATAATTCATAAATACCTTACTTCATAACATGAGTTTACCTAACTAAAGAATATACTAGAGATAGTATTTCTTAATCCGAGCGTGGGAATGTTATTACAATTAGGACCCGACCTCGCTTAATAGTTAAAAGTATTGTATCACTGAGTAAATATAAAACTGTCTGAAATTATGACTGAAAATATATAAAGTGTAAAGAAGATATGAATAAGATTGAAAAAAACAAGGATCATGCATAAACCATAAAGAAATACATAATTAGG
Organism: Yoshiicerus persimilis; assembly: GCA_020352615.2. Taxonomy (NCBI): domain Eukaryota; kingdom Metazoa; phylum Arthropoda; class Collembola; order Entomobryomorpha; family Tomoceridae; genus Yoshiicerus; species Yoshiicerus persimilis. The sequence continues at coordinate 100,161,079 of CM036940.2, forward strand.
AATTGTCCAACTAAAATAGAAATTTTAGCAATTCATACCAAACTAAAAATAATTAAATCCAATAAATTAACAGTAAGACTGATGTCTTACAGTAAACTAGCTAACTTCACTGTTCCAGGGTAGACTTTTTTAAAAGTATTTCCTATCACAATGTAACACGGATCTTAACAATAGCTTTGAGTTTTTTTCGGATAGCGAGTGAACTTCTGAGTGTTCAGAGGTAACGCATCGCGCTTGTAAAGAAGTCAAAGCAAAAGAAGCTCAGCAAGAGAAAAAACGGAGCAAGCAGACATTGAAGATCATGTTAATCTGCCGGAGAACTCTAAAGACGAGATTGACGAGCTTCATCCGTTGATTTGCAAGAAGAGATGCCAACTGGTAAACCGAACCCTGATTACAATTTTAGACACACGCCTTCTGAGCTTGAAGTTACTGGATGTTCAAAACCACTACATGAATCTGTACTCAACTGAATTCAAGGCAAAGTTACCAATACTTTGCCGATTGGAAACGAAATTCGAGGAAAGGAGGTATGAAATTACATTTCGAAGATTTATACAATCTGGAGGGAAATGCCTCAACCCTTAGATGACTGTTTGTGTTTTGTGACGTTACAAGAGTCATAGAAAGTGTTTTTTCTGCAGAAATATTTTATTTAAATGGTTTTTTGCAGCAAATGTCACAAATCTAAGGAAGCAGAATTAAGCATTCATTCTGAAGAACGCATTCATTTTGCTAATTAAGTACTTATTACATTCATTAGGTAGCTCCTGAAAAGCAACTTCCATACAAGGAAAATTTGTTTTACGATCTTTCAGGTTCCGTTCAAGAGCATCCAACGACTCCGTATTGCCCGACGAACGACTCCCTATTTGTCTGTAGCAAACTAACTTAAAACAACTTTTTAATAAAATTGACAAGTACATCCATCTAATTCCAAATACAACAGGTATTAACCTAATCTGTCATGCAACACGCAGATTCAACCCTAGCTCTCCCGAACAGAGCGACCACGTAACCACCACTACCACCCAGTTCAGAGGACGACGACTCATCCGTCAGCGAGGATGGCAGCGAATGGTTTCCTGATTCCGAGGACACGGAAACAGAAAGTGAGTACACTCATCAAGGCTGCAACAACAGCAGCATCATTGGATTCAAACAACACTATAGAAGAATCATAGAATCAAATAGGGACACCACACGGGAGCTCCCTGGATCTTCTCATCAAATCCAAATCGCCGTGTACGTAAGTTCTTCGTGAACAATACCTGGAGGGGTCTGTTCCGGGCACTGAAGACCGGGACGCATTAGGATGGTTGCTACTAATGTATTATTCCACATGTATATAAATCTCCCCCTAGTTACTACTTTTGTTCGATTTTGTTATTTTCCATATTTACCATATTATTGGAAGCAAGTTAATAGTCAAACATAATTAAAAGCACAGTTTTTCAAGGAGTATGAATTACAAGAGAGGACGAAATATTAATCCACAATAAATTTTTTAACAAGTAAAGCCGCACAATAGAAAGTATTACATATACTGTCCATAAATGGAGTACACATTTGGTAAGAAAAGCATACTTTTTATATTACCATCCTGGGTAACTTTTACATTGAATAAGGTTGCTTATCCAGATAAAGTGACGAATTTGATAGCAAAGATGAAGAAAACCAATTGTACGTTTCATGAACTTGAGACTATGGACCCAAGTCATTAGGATTAGCTAGGATATCAAGGAAGGTAGCTATTTTCAATTCTACTCACGTGAATGTGGAATATTACCGAATTATTCCTATAAAATTTTCCAACGGCAGCAAGAATTTTGTAATGTTATGGCAATGTTTCGAGCAACGAAATTATTTGCATTATTTTTTACTCTGTAACCCAAACAATGAATACAAACCAAAATTAATAAACCTTTCAACCAATGCACTTAATGAAGTAGCAGAAGCGACACACTTTCTTCTGAACGATAGCAACAAATAACGCATAATCCGAACCGTTCAATTGTTGTAGAATCAACAGAAAGACAGACAGACAGTAGCCGGTTAGTATGTCACATTTAGCGAATTTTATTTACCATGCGTTCGGGTGTACACAGTTAGTTCCCAACCATACATACACGACACAACACCAACAATAACCCAATACTGTAGTCGGTTAGTGAAATTTAGGTCAGAAGGGTTCAACCGATTGGCCCCAAATTCACTCCAGGTTTCACTCTCGACAACAATGACACAATAGAAAAAGTCTGAACCAATTTCTTAAACAGTTCAGGAGTTGGACACCGGACAGACAGATTTTCAGAGCATTCTAGTAAAGTAGCTTCCGCTACTTAATAAATAAATTTACTGTCCACAGTAGTCTATAATAAATAGTCTAGTTCTGAAGTTGTGATTTACCTGCAGACGAAAAGGTTTGCGACTATTCATGTTGTGTTACACAAGAAATGGACCAAAAGTAATTATTTATATACTAAATTGTTTTGTACTAGTTTGAGCACTAATATATGTGACAAGAAAAATTATGGTGTAACAACTGTATGTGTAAACTGTAAATTACCAAATAGAAGCATTGGTGATAGAATTGCCTTTCACTTGAGGAAACCATCAATAATTGTTTATAAGAATAATAAAAACCTGACGCAAAGGGTGTACCTAGTATTGGAGATTTGCTGCAGTGCAATAAATGTGAATAATTACTTTGTTGTTGTGCGCTCTTTATATCAGCTGTAGGTATATTGTATTACACATATGCAGGTTGCAGTTTTGAATTTTTGTAACAAGACCAAAAATCCGAGGGTGCTTAATTTCAACAGAAAGTTTCAATGACTGGTGTTTTGAAAAATATTGGAGGGACGCGGACGGACAGAGCAGTTCTAGTAGTATCACCGATACTAATAATTATAAATGACGGTAAACAACATTTTCCAACTGTAATCATTATAACATTTGGCAGTAAATCCAAATGTTGTCCTATTATTTGCCAGCGTTCATTCAACTCTGACTCTTCAAAAGAAATTCTCTGCATGAATTTTTCAACTGGCATCAAGAAATTCAATTCTCCAATTTTCTGGTCGTGTCTTCTTTGTTTTGAAATTTGTCCCTTGATCAAAAGTTGCGACACTTTACCTAAAATAATATTTGTTCTGTTATTGGTAGTTAGTAGTAACAATTGGCCATAGTAATAAATAACGATATTTCAAAAACGAATGCACTTCTTCAAGGTACCGCTAAATTTTGTGCGGATCAGTTGGATATTTCTAATTGAAATGGAAGTTTTGGGGTAACTTAAATTGGGGACTCTGATTGTCACAAATTCAAATACATTTAATTTTTAAGTTAGAATAGGATTAAGTTTTGAAAATACGAAATACATTTAAATTTCTTGAATTTTTCTAATCACTTGAATTAATTTCTTGAATTAATCTAATAATTTAAGTATTAGAGTTCTCGGTAATAGAATTCCAAGTTTTACAGTAAAAGTGTATGTATAATTTGCTCTTATTGAATTCACCTTACGTCCCAGTAAGGAAAAGAAATATATTTGATTAAATAATTTTTAGAAATAAATCTAATTCTACCTCTCACAATAATTAATGTTGTACACAATTCCTCAAACCCTAATTAATATATATTAATATATTTACACATCTTAATATTTATATTAATGTTATAATTCTTGACAACAGCTTGGCTACAGACTATTGTATTAGGTGAAAAAATCCATTTGTAAAAAAAGCTGCAACTCAATAACAATTATACCTACAAAAATTAAAAATACAGGAAGGACGGGAAATATTTGGGCTACAAACGCTCAACGGCTTTTAGCGATACTCAACCTCGGAATTGAAATAAGAAATAATTTGTGAAAACTTATGGAATTTCTGCAAAAATGCTCACAAGTAGTTTTTTATGTCAATTCTGACGTTTTTATCAAAACGTAAACACACGACTCTTAAGCTAAATCTAAATATACTAATCTAATTTATCTGAATATATTAATATAAATACCGTTAAGTTTTTCACATCGAGGATGTCAATAAAGACAAAATACCGTTTTTATGGAAATAATGTTCCTTTCGGAATAATACTCCATGTGGAGGATTATTCCGATAATATCTCCAATTTACGGAATTTGAATCTAATAATTCTCCACGTCGAAATAATCATATACCTCAATTTATGAATTTACTGTACGCATAATGTGAAATGTGCGATATATGAGATAAACCAAAAAGACGAATAGATATGGTCTAACAGGTCATAGTGTCCAATAACTTATGGACATTCAATATTCAACTATTAATATTCATTTTTATCTATAATCAGCTAAAAAAATTGATTTGAAGAAGTAAACTAGTAATGCATTAAAAATATAATCCTCCACATCAAAATAAAGCTCCATTGGAAGTTGCACACTGCGCGACCAAAAAGGTCACTTGAAAAGTTGAAACAATAATGTTCCGGAGCATTATTTCGATTAATACGGTATATATTATCCAGAATAATTCTTGGTATTACTTACTTCACTGTTGGCGTGATCAGCTTCTTATATTTGTTGAACATATTCCGTTTGACAATTCTTGCGTCTTAGCAAGTTATAAGTGGTGGCAACCAGAGCCAATAAAAATCATAGTTTCTCACCAATAGTTTCAAACGACTCCAAAAGACCTAGAATAAGAAATCCGTTTTAGAAATAAAATCCGTTAAGAAATAAAATACGTTTTAAACCCATAATTCCGATTTCCATTAACTCTTAATCCATTACCCAAATTATTTTTGAAAACAGTACTACCATTATTTGGCTTTATTTGATATATTTGTAAATTTCAGGACTGAATAATTAATGTTATATTTTCACCTAATTTTATTTATAATACAAGATTTTATTTTAAGTCCTTGAAGAAACTAAACGCGGGTTTTAAAGGGACCCTGTACATGTCTTGTAAGTAGGTGCTCTGCCCCCTGAAACGAGACCCCACTGTAAACCTGAAATTCAATATAGCTATTATAACATATCTATATTACTATTTTTTATTAAAGAGCATTTATGAGCATGTACTACGTAATAAAACTAAGTTTGGGTACTAATACTGCAGAAATCGATATACCTTACAACGATGAAAATAACATTCAGGTTGTGTTTTGAAATATCCTCAATAATTTCTCCACAGCACAATATTTTTCGGATGCCCTGAAATTAAATCTGAAATTAGGGAAATAATTATTTACAGAGTTGAGCCAAAGTCAGGCAGCATAGGGCACCTTCCACCAAAGTTTGTGACAAATTTATTAAGCTCATAAATTGTTTTCCCACACGTATAAATGAATCTTTGGAAACTAGTCGCAAACTTTAGCAGTAAGTGCACTAATGACTTTTTGCCAACCCTGTGTGAACTAGACTTCAATTTTACCGTTATAAAATTCGCAAAAACTAGCATGGTTTAAAATGAAATAAATTAATGTTGGAATGCACTTTTAGTTCAGTTTGTTCGTTTACTGCCATTTTTTGTCTATTAATTTGTTATTTATTCTTTTGAAATGAAAGTTTCAATGAAAATCAAACCGCAATGAATTCAGAATGCTAACAATATATATCTTACCAGATATGTGAACAATTTCGTTTCTGTTTTTGGTGACAACAAGCAATGGGTTACATGGTTACAAAATTTGAATGTTCAGGTAATAGTTAATCACTTCAGACACTAATGTTGGTTTTCTTTTATATTTATTGGCCACTTCATGCCCCGAAATTTAAGTTTGACCGTAAATTGTTGTATCTGACTACTCTGAAAATTACTATTGCACTAGAGTTTCAAAGACACTACTTTTTCAAAGCTTGGCTTTGTACTAAATGCAATAATTGCAGTGTGGAGACAGGTAAACGGAAGAAAATGTCTGAGGGGTCTAAAATTGTATTCCACTAACTGCCAGAGGGCATAATTACCACAGTAAACCAGTAATTAGACACTAAATGACTGGCAATGTCATTACGAAGTGATTATAAAACTTGCTAGATTATATTTAGAAACTGTAAGCGGTGGGAATAATACACTACATAAAAATATTTACAATTCATGTTGTACCGTGATAATGACTTTTTCTTGATTTTCTTAAAACTATATTAGTGTTCATTTGACATTATGCCTAGGTTTGGGGGATTGTGCGAACTAATCCTCTCCACTCGAGAAATTATAATCCTTTTTCTCAGAAGGAAAGGGACAGCTGCCTTGCTTGGGACGGAGGTTCCACACGGGAATGGAAAACATTTCCTACCCAAATAAAAGTTGCCCTTAAGACATACACCTAACATTGGTTGCACTTTGAAAAACTGTACGTAGAGTAATAGTGATAACCACACTTCAAAAAATATCCATGCAATAACAAATATTCATTGTGCCCAAATGATAGCTTTGTGCCTGCATGTTTAACCATTTTGTACAAAATAGAACGCATCATAATTAAAAGTTGATTTGAATTATTGGAGAAATATAAAAATACATCGCATATTCTGATTCACAAGCAAAGAATAAAGAAACAGTAGTATTTTTTTGTACAGTTAAATTAATTTCTGAATTTGCATGGAAAATGAACTTACTACTAATATTATCGTTGGTGCTAGTAATACTAGTACTAGTAGATAATGAAGGCTATCTAGGCTGTATTGGAACAACATAAACTACTGAGTAATGAGACACTGACAGAGAAGATACAAAACTAAAGTAATTGAGTAGAGTATGTGTATACTTTACACATTACTTTATCAAGGCATACATGTTTCTGCGACCTGCACATTCTCTTTTCTCATTTCCTCGGCTCGAGTTTTCCAGGTAGTAAAGGAGAACCTTTCGTCGGATTAGTAATTCCTAAAACGCATTGACAAAGGATATATTATATTTATATATAATATTTCGGGAGTCGCATATTTCGCTTATGAATGGTAAAGCACTACAAAGACAAAAGAAATACTTTACAGCATTAATACTTTTGTCTCTTTAATGGATAAACAATCATTATCTAATTCATCCTTCAGTATACTCCATCTCGGTATACCTATAGTCACTATGTAGTTAGTCCAATAGTAGTAGCCCCGATCACCATCTATTACAAAGAGCAAGCGCAAAAGGGTTGTTCTTGAGTGCATTCTTCCTAGTCCTCTGATCGCCACCTGTAAACCTCATAGTCAAATTGATGGTGAACCGATCAACATCACGCATTACCATTACATCCGAAATTTCAGATTTTTTCGAATTTGAGGAATACGATGAGTGACGAAGACATTGGAAATCGACCTAGAACCTCTAAAAGGTAAGGAAATTTTAAAAAATTATCAAATAAACGACCCTTTATGGCTTAAAAATTTTCGAGGCACGGAATGACGTAGTCATCCGTTTTCACAAAATTAGCCTCGACCGTTGACGCAGTCATCGGATTTGAATAGCAGATGACGTAGTCACTGCACAATTATAAGCTAAGTATGAAATACTAGCACATCAATAAAGAACAGTTTTCCCCCCTTTTTTTATTCTAATAGAAAAACAGCAATGAAAAAAGGAGTACCAAAAAAAAGAAAACTCCAGATAACAATGTATTAAGCCAAATAACAGCCCTATCTGACAAATTGCAGTCACACGATTTTGCCATTCAAAACCTCCAGAGTTTGCCAACAGCGTTGGCAGAAATAAAAGCACTGTTAACAGTGGACGACAGTTCTTTGCCAGAAACACACCCAACTGCTGATCAGGCAGAAAATAACTCCGATGATATGGAGGATGCAATCAACAATCTTTTGAAAAAGACTGCTCCTGAAGAAAATATTGAGGGAGAATTGATAGATATTTTAAATGAAAATCAGCCCGAACCTGAATACGGTGCAGAATTGAAAAAAGACATCGCAGATGCTTTCGAACGATTTGCAGTTCACAAAATACTGAAAGAAAAAGTTGACAAATGGAAAGATACATGTAAAACACCCAACAACTGTAAAACCCTAGGTGTACAGAGGGTAAATCCGGAAATCTGGTCAGTATTACCAGCTAAAAACAAACAAGTTGATTTTCAATATCAGCAAATTCAACAGGGTGTATCTCTGACTGCAGTGGCGCTAGCGAAGCTAGCCGAAAATATTTTTACGCATAGTAAAGACATGCCACCTCAACTTGGGCAGGATCTCTTAAAAATGACCATGGAGGCGGCATCGATGAATGCCTATACAGCTCAGGAAATGAACATTAAACGAAAGCAGGAAATAAAACCCTTACTACCAAAGGATATAGCTTCCGTGTGCACAACGAATACCTCGGTCACAGAATTTCTATTCGGTGATAACCTGTGCGAGCAACTCAAAGCATCAAGATCCGCTAGCAATGTATTCAAGGTCACTGGAGACCGATTCTATCGGGGACCACGGTATTCACCTTATGGAAACTTTAAAAATAGAACCAGTAATTTAAACTTCCAAAGGGCCTTTGCTCCTCAGAGGGGAGGCCAAAACAATCGCCGATTCCAACGGAACCGACAACAATACCGAAAAACCCGTCGCTGGATGCCACAACAAGGATTACAACCAAATCAGATGTAAACGTACGTAAATATGCTGGTTCTTTAAAATATTTTATTGACAAGTGGAAAAACATAACAACAAATAGAAAAATTCTTGACACAATACAGGGTTATAGGTTACCATTTATTATTAAACCATGTCAATCAATTGTTCCCAATGAGAAATTATTTTCGGAAACTGAAGGACGAGAGATTGAGAAAGCAATAGACAAATTGTTAGCTATAGGAGCAGTAACCAAAGTGAAACCAGAAACTGGTCAATTTATTTCAAAAATATTTTTAAGACCTAAACCAGATGGTACATTTAGACTTATAATTAATTTAAAAGAATTGAATAATTATATGCACTCCCCACATTTCAAAATGGAAGATTTTCGGTCGGTATTAACTTTACTAGAACCGAACGATTACATGGTGTCAATGGACCTCCAAGATGCATACTATCTTATCCCTGTTCACCAAAATGACCAGAAGTATTTAAGATTTGTTTACAAAACTCAAATTTATGAGTATAAATGTGTTCCGTTTGGTTTAACTAGTGCGCCCAGACTGTTCACAAAAATAATGAGACCTATTGTAAGCAGATTGCGTGGGGAAGGACACGCTTCAAACTATTACTTAGATGATATTCTGATCTTAGAAAGTACCGAACAAAAATGCACAGAAAGTGCTAATGCTTACCTAAAACTAATTCAATCATTGGGCCTTATCGTCAACAAAAGTAAATCCGAGCTTAATCCAAAACAAGTTACCCAATATTTGGGTTTCATTTTTGATTCACGAAACATGACAATTTCATTACCAATTAAAAAACGGGAACGAATTTTACTTCTTATTAATTCCATTGTAGCGAAACAAAAATATTCTATACAGGAAGCTGCGATTCTTATTGGTACTTTGATTTCTGCTTGCCCAGCCTTAGCATACAGTCCGTTATACACTAGGCGACTGGAGTTTGAAAAAACCCAAGCATTAGTATCGTCTAAAGGCTCTTATGATGCCAAATTCTCTTTTCAACAGAAAGCATTGTCTGACTTAGACTGGTGGAAAGAAAAATTTCCTCAAGCCCACAATGTTATTAGAGAGGAATTTTTTCATTACATTTTAACAACAGACGCATCCCTGACTGGTTGGGGGCGCACACGGAGGAAAAAGTAACTAGAGGGTTTTGGATTGAATCAGATAGCAGACTACACATAAATATTTTAGAACTCCGGGCAGCCTTAAATGGGCTACAATGCTTTTTTGACAATATGCGAAATTGTCACATATTGTTACGTTTAGATAATGTGACAGCTATTGCTTACATTAACCAATACGGTGGATGCCGATCCTATCAATGCCATGAATGGGCTAGAAAAATTTGGCAATGGTGTGAGCACCGAAATATATGGATACGAGCATCGTACATAAATACTGTTGATAACAGCATTGCCGACGCTGCCTCAAGAATGGAAGTCGATGAAAATGACTTTTCTTTAGATGAGAATACCTTCCAATATATTTTAAAGAAACTAGGCAAACCAGAGATTGACCTATTTGCCAGTCAAGCGACTGCAAAATGTCAAAAATTTGTCTCCTGGTTCCCACAACCAGGAGCGGCAGCTGTAGATGCATTCTCTATTGCATGGAACCAGTACTTTTATGCCTTCCCCCCATTCTCACTTATTCAAAGAGTATTACATAAATTTGTAACAGACAGGGCAACTGGAATACTAGTTGTACCAAATTGGAAATCACAACCCTGGTACCCAAAGTTTAAGCAAATGTCAGTATCAGAACAACTTATTTTTGCACCAGGAGAATTTGAACTCATTTGCCCATTTGATAATTCTTATCATCCTTTATGTAGGAGTTTATCACTCGCAGTGGCTGTGGTTTCGGGCAACAACAAAACTTGATCAAGAATGTTAAAACCTTATTGCACGCGTCCTGCACTGAGGCTACTTGGAAACAGTATAAAGGCGTAATTAAAAAATGACTTTCTCATTGTGAATTAGTAAAAGACAATCCTGAAAAGCCAAACATAAATACAATTCTCAATTTTCTTGGAAACATTTACAACGATGGTCTAGGTTACGTTGCTGCAAACACAGCAAGGTCAGCGTTGTCAACAGTCTTAGGAAAAGTTGATGGGTGTCAATTAGGAAATCATCCATTAATTGTTAGGTTACTCAAAGGTATTGGTCATTCACGACCACCCAAATGTAAATATCAACGAACATGGGATGCGGCAGAGGTGCTAAAATTATTTGACAATTGGCAATCTAATGAGGAGCTGTCATTATTTGAATTAACCTGCAAATTATCAGCCCTAATGGCTCTGACATCAGGTCAAAGAGTACAGACACTCGCCGCAATCCACGTTCCAAATATTACCATTACAGATACAAATGTTGAAATAGTAATAACAGACAGATTAAAAACCACTAAGCCAGGTAAATACACCACAATGAATTTCCCAACTTATGAAAACAAAAAACTTTGTGTTCGTGATTCACTAAAATGTTATTTATCCATGACTAAATGTAAACGTAGCTGTGAGCAATTATTTATATGTACAAGAAAGCCCTATAAGGCGGCTTCAAAACAGACAATTTCAAAGTGGTTGAAATGGGTATTAAACAAAGCCGGTATCGACGAAATATACACTGCTCACAGCTATCGTCATTCAGCAACTTCTAAAGCCCAAGAAATGGGAGCATCTATTGATTCTATTTATAAAGCTGCTGAATGGTTTACTGGATCTAAGACATTTGCTAAATTTTATAAGCGACCAATTGTATCTAAAAACGAGTTTGCTAATAGTGTGTTATTAAGCATTAATAAGTAAAGCTAATCAGCTTTCTGTAATCAATAGAATTAAATGTTAATAAAACAGCTCAATTAAATTGGCATAACCGCCCTACATTTTATTCTTTGAACAACTACATAGTGACTATAGGTATACCGAGATGGAGTATACTGAAGGATGAATTGGAAATTATCCGAGACCGCCCGAAGGGCGGGCGATGGATAATTGTAATTATCCGAAGTATACGAAGACGAAGGTATACCTACCCTACCCTACCCACCCAATTTAAGAAAAATGTAGGCCGGAATCTTTCTTTTATTTTTTGGACAATGAGGTTTACAGGTGGCGATCAGAGGACTAGGAAGAATGCACTCAAGAACAACCCTTTTGCGCTTGCTCTTTGTAATAGATGGTGATCGGGGCTACTACTATTGGACTAACTACATAGTGACTATAGGTATACCTTCGTCTTCGTATACTTCGGATAATTACAATTATCCATCGCCCGCCCTTCGGGCGGTCTCGGATAATTTCCAATTATTCATTCTTAATTTTGACAAATATGTCGATATTTTGTAAAATATTCTATAGTACTGAGGGAGTATGTTTGTTTCTTAAGGTAGTAATTGCAACAGTTGTTTGAGCTCTTCTAATGCACTCCGGTGTGAGATATTTGTAAACTAAAATTTTACCTTAAATTAAGCCTTTTGTATCTTTTGTTAATGTTGGTTTAAATTCTAACCTAATCATGGAATAAGAAAAACACCACTTCAAAAAAATTTGCAAATTAGCAAAAAGTTTAGGTTTTTCATTTCTTTTGTGCTTCATTTAGTTTTCATTTATTCCAACAAACTCATGATGTAAATTTTAAATACCATCAAAGTTAATAAAAATTATATTAAAGTATTATACTATATATGTAATAACTAGGACTTGTTATATATACTAACAAAAATAATTGGTTGCAACTATGTATTCTCGAATGTAACTATTCAATATTGTCATCATTGATTAGTGCATATCGCTATTAAGTTACTCTATTACTTGAATAATATAAATAATGTAAGCCCACTGTGAAATGGCAGAATTATGGAAATTTTTAGGATTAAATTTAGAAATTTTCTAAAAAATGTTACAGTTTTGTAAATTTTAGTTTTCATTACGGATTACGAATTAAGTATAGTTAAAAAATGTTTCTTTACGGCATTACCAATAGCGTTTAACACTTTTTGCTTAATTGAGTACTTCAACAATGTGTATCAAATGCTTTTTGGACATAGAAAATGGTTTGTGTAAGAGTAAAAAATTTAGTTTTTACGGTCTGATTAAAAGCAGGTTTCACTACGCAAAAAAGAAAACCAAAAGACTTTCTTAAAATCATACTAACCTTGCAGCAAAATGTAATTTTAGCATTTTAGTATAAACTGCATTCTTACTACGGTAACGGTAAAAAACCGTACAGCTACACTGATCGGGTACACACTGTAATTAAGTTGCCATAATACAATTTAGACGACACAATGCATTTTTAGCGTTTACAAAAACAACGTGAGACGTTGTACTTTGAAATCATTAGACTTCCTACGTTGTCGTTTTCATATTCAGCATGCAGTTTTATGCGAATGGTTATCGGCCGTGTACTTTGTTGCAATCTATTATTCTGCAATTTCTTTGGTTACTGTTTCCAGCTCTCCTAGCTTGCAAACTATTTTATTCTCCATTTCCTGTGTCATTGTGATGAAATTTTTAAAACATTTCCCGAAAGGTCAACATGCAGCTCGATATGTCATTGTTCATTTGTATTTGGTGTAAGAAAACTAGGAAACCTCTTTAACGGAATAATTAATAGTACAGCAAAACTGTTGACACTAATCGAAAGCCAGTGCAAAGTTACCTTAACATCTTTAATTTGGTCAATATCGGTTGAAACTAAAAGGATCAAAAATCTGTCAAAAGTAAAAGTACAAAACTGTGCTTCGAAATTTGAATATTTTCTGTCCGAAAAAAATTTAAGATGTCTTTTCTGCATTCCATGAGTGTTATGTCTTGAAATTTTCATAATAGTCTAACATGCTTGAAATTTTCTTGAATTTTGAACTAAAGTACAAAGATAATTTTTTTGACCGGGAAAATCCGAATCACCAAAAACCGGGTACACGTACATCATTGTCCTTTAACTTTTCACCGAATTATTTGACCCACTTACCTTCAACCGATTTGAATCTAACTAGAGGTATTAATGTACTCTGCACTGGCTTTTGATTGTTGTCAACATATATGTTGTACTACTTTCCGTTCTTCCGGTACTGGGGGGGTACCTTAGTTATTTTACACACTGTACTTAGTTTACATTATTGTTTAGACTAACCGTGTTTCTTGCTCTGATTGAAAGGAGTGACGAAGAATGTTAATAATTTCTTAACTTTTTAATAATTCTGTTGTTTATCCACCCTACAGTTGTACAGCGTTTTCTGAAAGCAGTTTACTTGGAAAGCCTACATGTAAGTTACTGTAAATGACGGCATATTTGCAAGGGAAAAGGGTATTATTGCTTCAAGAACCATTTTTTCTGCTAAAAGTACCGAGTAAAGGTCGCAAGCGACTTTGCTTCGCCGTTGGCTACTACTATGTTTCTATTTCAAGAAAATAATGTTAAAGATTAACGTATAAATCCTACTACAGAAGAGAATTAAATATAAAGTGGGAATAATATAGAAGTATTCAATGTCAACGAAGCATCTTATGGGACTTTGTTCAAAAAAAAATATAGTATTTGTCTGAGGGAACCTGCAGAGGATAATCCAAGTATTGATGTGAATCTCCCATGAAGAAGCGAGGGATAAGGGTAGGAAAGAAGTATAGGTAGTGTGAAAGAAGTTTCGAGAGAGAAAATTGATAGAGGGAAGAATTGTTGATTAAGTTATTGAAAATTGATTTCAGTATATTTTGAAGATTGTTAATTAAACTCTACTTATTCTGACGTTTTTGTGAGTTTGTACATTTTCCATACAATAATACTTTTGCAATACCAACATTGCACTAGGTTGCTTGGTTGTCATAGTTAGAATCAGTAATACTTAAACTTAAAAACTAGTATTTCGCTAAATATGTCGTAGTCAGCTCATTTAACACGCAGAAACAATACTAAATCATAATGTTTAGCTTTACTATTAATTCCCTAAAAAACAAGCTAAAAATACAAAGTAATGCAAGAAGTGACACCTTGGCATGGTTTGGGTTTAATTACAACATTATATCACATTTTGGAGTCCTTCCTATTCATTTTGATAGTTCTAATAAAATGTTCGCGATATCAAAAGCTAAATTTCTGAACCCGCTAATCAAAATGACTATGGCTTTAGGGTTTTTTGAAATATTCCAAATTGTAAATGAGATAAAGACAACTACAAACGTCAATTTGGACATAATTCCAGTCTTTATTTGTGGACTCTCTTATTTTATATTTGGGATGGCAGGATACATGTTGCAGAATAATGCTGCCTGTGTTGTTTGTGTGTTAAATCAAATCAATTTGGAGCAGTATTCTATTTTTAAAGAAGGTGTTTCTTATTTTAAGACTACTTCTTTGATTTAGTGGATGTGGAGCATAGTCTTTGTTATAATTACCGATAAGCGTTACCAACTAAAATTTTTTTACAGGTCGGGAAACAAAGTATTCATCTAATTTCAAAAAGCTTCGTGTAGTTGAATCATTTCTTTCAAAATGGATGATGCCAATTATGAACGGTTCGTACTGGTTAGCAATTGGATTATTATTCTTCTTTGCTCCGGGAAAACAGTCAATTTCCTCAGTTTTTGAAAAAATGGAATTTCTTGAAAAATACAGAACTACAAAAATTCTCGCTGCATTTTTTTGCAAACTTTTGCAATCTCTAATTTCATCTGCTGGAGAAATAGTCCTTTCTACTATGACTATCTACATGCTCATTTATGCTACAAGAATGTCATTTTTCTTGTCTGTCATCAGGTAACAGTTAATAATTAACGGCAATTTTATTGAAAGAAATTTATTGTATTTATATTGATGATTTTTAAATTTCTAGAACATTGAATGCTGACTTTGAGAAGAAAATTAATGCATTTAGTGGTTTGCAAATTATTAACAAAGTATTTAACGAGAGTATAATGACGTCATTTCTTCCTTCGTTTGTTTTTGTTGGAACATCCTGTGCAGTCCTTTCCACGTTTGCGCTCATGCGATTGAAAACCGACCAAATATTGATCGGAAATCGGAAATGTTTTGCTGTTCTGCTGTGCTGCATCAAATTACTCCTTTGTAATCGCGCTTATGTTTTTATGTTTTTCTATGTGCTGGAGAAACTCTTCGGCGTTTCTCAGAAAATCGAAAGTAAATCTGCCGACAGAGAATGTGAAAACACGGTACTTTTGCAAATTGTTAGCAAGCAAAACGGCTATTGGTATTCAATATGGAGTATTCACAGCAGTTAAAAATAAACATACTTTGGATATCTGTGACGCAATGCTAAACGGGTTAGCAACTCTACTGTTCTCGGTCTCCGTATGAAAAACTAGTAGAGGTTTATCAGGGAAAAATAAAGCAATGCTTTTTTAGAAAAAGGCAAACTTGGTTTTTTACTTGCTTAATTAACGATGACAGGGTTGCCGTAAAGTTAGGAAAACGGGAAATTGCGTTTTTGTATTTATTTTTACGAGCTATTTAGCTGTATAAAAAAGCAATTGGAAATCTAATAAAAGCAAAAAAAGCCAAAAAGGTGCTTTTTTATTCCTTGGGCTATATATATGTCAGCACCAAATTAGGCAGTCCGTCAGACAGCGCCGTCTGCCTATCCAGCTTGGGCTAGTACATGGCGACTAGGCAAACCGTACCTGTGCCTTGCAGGCGGATTGTGTTATAGCAAAATTCCGTAAATATATGGGAATAGTCCCTTCAGGGAGGAACTCTAGAATACGATTACTATATTTGTTGTGAAAAATTACTTAGAATTATTCGAATATTGGATATTATTTATTTTTAATTGGTCATTGAATTAAAAGAATACAATTCCATGTAATGACGCCGTAATTAACGAATGCAGAAATCGCTTCACTCATCAGAAAACTGTAGTTTGGAAGTTTAAAAGAATGATTCAAAAAAAATATGAAAAAAATGTTAAGGATATGAAAATATATAATGTATAATAATAATATTTATTATAATATATTTAATCATGAAAATGCTTATTTCCAAGTTACTGCGTCGTTGAAAACCTCTGAATTAAATACCATCGATTACATTAAAGAAATTTATGTCCAGTTATGTCTACTTAATATATTGCAACCTTCTGAGATACGACAATTTTCGATAAAATGATAAACACAGATAAACTAAATGTATCCATCATTAGAAACTATATTATACTAACTATATGCAGATTGGTATACCAAATTATGTTTCGCAAAAAATTTGCTGCAAGTAAGCATGTATCATGAAAAGCATAATCTTTAACAAAAATAAAGCATTAAAACACCGATCAATAACATTATTTCTCATTAATACGTTAAATACAAGGTATCATGCAATCTTTTTCAGATTGCTGCCCAATCAGTCGCTTACATTATCAAAACATGTATTTGTGACTGATAAAGTTAGCCATAAGAACTGCTAATGTATAATGTACTGAATAAGTAATACCTAACTGAATTTTAAAAAGTGTTTGAACCTTGCAGTGCACACATTATTTTTAATATATTTGTACTTGATAAAGGTATTTTCGTAATACTTGCTTTGAAAACGAAATCATTTTGTTATTGCTGTAAGCAGTATTAAATTTGTCCTTGGTACACCTATATTAAAATTTATAAACGTTATTCAGGGAACTGTATTTTGTAGTAGAACAGTTAAAATGAACAAGGTTCTAAAAATAAAAGTTTATGTGTTTCTCGTTTTCTTCACGGTAAGTTAAATAAACAAAAATATCAAAGTATAGTGTTGCTAAAATTTATTTCTAGTCGTATATCCAAAAAATAATTTTGCAATGAACTACGCTATACCTCAATTTTAATAAATGGGTTGAAACATTGAATACCAATTATCTTTATAATTTGATTATCTTAATAAAAACATTTCCAAATATTTTATTTTATTTATACAATGTGTTTCCAAAAATGTCTAATTTGGTTAAACACGAAAATTGTTTGTAGATTTGGGTTTTTAAAATGGATTTTTAGTTGCCTGACATAGAATTGAAATGCTAATTTTGTAATTTGTTATAAAGATATTGAACATATCCGCAATAGTAACTTCCCAACATAGAATTAGTAAGTCCAATGACTTCTATGATGGATACGTGAAGAATACGAACGATTTGGACACTGTAACAATTGTGGCCGCAGCACTTCAGATTTTGTCAACCGTCATATATATAATTATACCCGTAAGTGCAACTTTATTATTGTGATAATTTATCCATTATTTATCGATGTTCATAATTTTTTCTGGAGTGAGGTTTGCTTAACCTTTACAATAGCATTGAGAGCTATGTAATACTACTTTGGGTGTCATTTACAGCCTACTACGTACATTTAATTGCTGTCAGTCGAATAAATCTTATCTAGTTTAGGTATACATATTTTCATTAATACCTTGCATGACTACTTGAACAAACTAATATAAAATCATGGTGTCAGTCACGAAGGATATTATTAACCGAATATAAAAAATGTATAATTAATTATTATTCCTTCAGGATTTTGAATATTAAAAGTACCTTCAAAAAGTTATATCCATTTCTAAGTCGATGATACATTTTTCTTTAAATTTTAAAACGAACTTCGCAAAATGAATATTGCAATTGAAAATAACACGATTGTACATTTCAAACTTATTCAAAATTAACTTTTTTGTCCCGCAAGGATGACGATGGTTACTATGGTTACGTTTTGAAATTACGAAACCAGAAAATATAAAAATACTGACAAATATTGATATTGTATTTCACATTTTATACAATAAACTTAAAGAACGTATATACTATGTGGAATACAATACATATTTCCTATGTGCCAACTTTATCTAATAACTACTTGATGAAACCAGTAACAAGATAGTACTTGGGGTGTCAATGACAATAATAAGTGCAAGGTTGTGGAGGTTGCAAAAATAATTATAAGTATAGTTAAACTGTCTTATGGGTTATCTTGTGTTCTTTGTCTTTAAATAATAGAATTGTTGGATTTAGGAAAGACACTGTCGTTACACTTTTGCTACAAACATTTTAGAAACAATCTCGCAAAATTTACTGAAATTTTATGTATTTTAATTCTTTATAGAGAAAATGGAGTAGAGGTCTCTTCTTTTTCCAACTGCTGCTTATAGTGGCATTCTTCTTTTGTTCGACGGCAACTTTCTTAAAACTTAATGACGATTATGAATTCCATCCGTTGGCAATATTTATAAGTATACAAGGATTTAATGGCCTCTTTGGAATCTACATGATGTATATTCTGGGAAAAGAAGGTTGGAAAGATTATTACCACAAACATTCTGAATATCGTGATCCTGAAGCAAATAAAGTCTACCACCAACAAGGCATTCAGCCTAACCGATTCCAGCTCCAAACGGCTAATCTGAATTATCAACAGGGACCATACAGACAATATTAAACCTATAAACAAGCTTATACCAGTACGAATTAATATACTGTGTTGTTAGTCGCTATTAGTTTTAATAAATATTTTAAAATTGCTATAAACTAAAACCACCCAGAATTTCATCAACGTTGATTCATGCAGTAGTCGATTTTCTTATACTTTAACGAATGCAATAAAACTAGCTTTAAATTTAATAAGTTGACTTTACTACTTTAGTATTGGAAATTTTGTAAAATCAATAATCAACTACCAGTAATGAAATTTGATCCACTACAACTTTTTTGAAATAATAGTTATTCTAGCGTAATTTTAGTTTTTCTTTACCTATATACAAAATTGAAACGACGGAATTTGAGACTTAACAAATCACAGAAAACGAAATTGAATTTTAAGCATTTGCTGTCATTTGAGAAATTATGGTAAAACTGAACAAAATCTTTGAAGACATGACTTAATACCAGCCGTATGGAATGAAAAAATCGGTTTACAACATTTTTGAATACAAAATAACGCTAGATCTTATTCACATGGTAATTGTAGTGACTAATCGTAATGTACATATATAAAATAAATCTGGTACACTAACAAGGTTTAACATAAGCAATAAAATATGTTCTTTTAAGTTTAAATCTGCAGGTAAAATATGGACTGGTTTGGAAAACAAAAAATATTGAAAATTCAAACTGCATTTAAATTGAAATATCAAAGATTATACAAAATCATTACAATTTGTTAGAAAATAGAAATTTCATAATACATACTAATAGTGATTTTTTTAAAATAATTCTGAATGATATGCTACGGTGTGATGCTTAAATGATTAAGCAGCTTTCTTCAATCCCGGAGGTTTATTACTTTTTACAATGCGGTTCGGGTCATGAACTTTCATGTGGATTCTCATATTTGTCATATTTTTCGTGGTTTTTCCGCATTGGGGACAGGTTATTAATTTTTGATTTGCGTTGTGCATAAATCGCATATGTTTTTTGAGACCTTGTTTATGCTTTAGAAGAATTCCACATTCTTTGCATTTGAGTAATTCTTTGTCCACAGTAACCTGCTCATGTGCATATAATTCGTGGCGACGCAAATTCGTTTCTAATTTAAAACTTTTCCCACACTTATCACAAATAAAGTCTGGCGCATCCGTGGAGTGAACCGTGGCAATGTGGTCACTTAAACCTTTACTCCAAACGAACACTAAGCCGCACAAATCACATTTGGGAAATAACGGGTGGTTTTCTGAGTGCTCTGATTTTTTGTGAGTGTATAACTTGTAACTTTTTTTAAAGAATTGTCCACAGATGTCACACATTACGGGTGTTTCAAATTTGCAACGAGTATGATGTGTCAACAAAGTTTCAATTTTGCTGTATGAATAACCACATCCACACTTAAAATTGTTTTCCATTTCCTTTGTTTTATTATGATGGTGCTGCTGATGTTTCTTGAAAATATCAAAGCGCTTGAAATATTTGTCACAAAGTTGGCAATGATAACTCTTCTTGCCAGCTGTACTTCGAGTAGCTAAAATTAATTAACAAATCGGTTTAACACAAGATACCACAAGACCTGGATTAAATATTGTTTCTTGTTTGGTTTGATTTTTAACAATATATGTAGACTTTTCAGACTTTTTAGGATTTTCGATTTTTAAGTTTAGAGTTTAGACTTTGGTTCGATTATCCTTTTAAAGCATGACGTCAGGAACGAATCAATAACCATTTTATTGACTACCGAAACATCTTTGCTTTACAGTGCAGAAAGTAAATAATCTGATTTTGAAATTGTTAGAATACTATTCCACTTTAAGAATGTTAAATTTAGTGTGCAAAAATGTGGAATTTAATGGAAAAACTGAATATGATAACTTTAGACGGGTTATAAATAAAAAGCTAAATTAAACACACTAAATCTAGATTTAACTTCAAAAAGTTTTGGAAACTGATTATTTGTGTGTAGAAAGAAATGCTAAGTATTCCAGTATTATTATTACCACCTCAGGTAAATCTTGTGAAAAAAAGTTGAAAAAAATCAAACAATCGATCAAAATATTTCAATTATCAAACAAAACTAAAATGCCAAAATTTCATAGCAAAGTTATTCAACTAATTGGCATTTCAAATTCATTGCAAATGGTATTGCCAGCGAAAGGTTACAGTATTCAACATTTTTAATAATACAACACTAAAAACGTTGTTTAACTTATGAAGAAGCTTAAATAGTTTCCATTTTCCATCATATTTTGTTTTTATTTCAACTTACCACTATTTTTGTTTCCCATGGGATCAGTACTACAAATAGATGTTGAAGTTTTGACATTCCGTGCATTAATTTCTGACGGAGAATGCTCCTTTGTGCGCGTTGCGGACTTTTCGTGATTATGCAGTCGTTCTGTATCAACAATAAAATATTTTACCCAAAAACAGACAAACAATAACACAAAGAAACAGACAAAAGTTTGTAATTAGTATAGCATACTTTGCGGTAATATTAGCGTTTCTAATTTTTTTCTTATTATTTCTTATTAATTATTATTATTATTATAAATAAAATATTAGAAGTTATTATACTCCGTAATAATAATAATGACTAAATGTTTGACGTTGAGGTCCCACTTTTATATGCAAGGCCTCATTTCAAATAAAATGTTCATTACTTCACGAATTACATGTCTATTTTCATATCATAAAATGTATTAATAAAAATTGCGCCATTTGACGTACCTTTTCTTTTCTTTTTCGAAAACGTTGTTTTGGATTCCTTTCTTAGACGACTCGGACTATGGCAAAACGTAAGATTGTCAGATTTGATGCGAGGTAGGATAATACTGCAAGGTGTCATTTCCATTAAAAGAGTTTCATTGTTAGGATGAAAATGGTTTTCGTTCTGAACACATTGGAGGGGATCCACTTTAATATCTTCTGAATCACTTTGCGAGTCGAAATCTCCGAATTCGTACGAAGGTTCGATTTCTTGGGATAAACATTTATCGGGAAATTCTAATTCGGTTTCCTTGTACTCTGTGTCATTATGCAATTCAGCATCTTTGAAAGATTTAATAGTATTCTCCCAACTTTCAACATTTTCGTAATTAGATGCATTCCGTTCTTCAAAATCAACTTCAGTTTTACTTTTTAAAGGTCGATTCTTTTTCAGTGCTTTATGTAGTAACGACCATTCTGTTGACTCTTTTTGAAGTTTAAGGTGACTAACAATGACCTGTTTAAAAATTAAAACACATTTGGAACAAAGATGAAGCCCTTGTTGTAGAATGTAAATAGTCATGTCGGACAAATCCTTCTTCACGCTATTCTTCTCAATTTC
The DNA here is from genome assembly GCA_020352615.2 of Yoshiicerus persimilis. Taxonomy (NCBI): domain Eukaryota; kingdom Metazoa; phylum Arthropoda; class Collembola; order Entomobryomorpha; family Tomoceridae; genus Yoshiicerus; species Yoshiicerus persimilis. Next base: position 100,183,403 of record CM036940.2, read on the forward strand.
TGAGTTCAAATTCAAATGAGCAATTGCTAAATCTCTAGCAGAAATCCCGTAGATACAAGAAATGGCGTCCAGGACAGTTATATTAAAACCGGCTGATCCACAGTTTTCTTCATTAATTCCAATTGTTGAGTGCACTTGACTAGCAGTCATAAATAGTTCGCAATTTATACAATGCTGATCCAAGAAAGAGTTTGACATTTTTGTAATTACTGTTTGTATTATGTTAATGCTGATGATAGTATACTGTGGTAATAATACACCGTACAAGCTCCCTCATTTATAAAATCTAAGTTCGATTTTCAATACCAGCAACAAGATTTCTAAACAAGAGAAATAGAAGAAAACAGATTTCTACTATAAAATACGTTTTCAAATATAAATAACCGATTCAAACAAAAAGTACCAATAAATAATTGACCAATGATTGTAGTTTATTGCCAATCAGGTGTTTACTTACCGATCAGTTTCTCCAATGTCCTGAAAATTTTCTTGAGAAATATTGAAGGCAATTCAAGGCAGAAATGTTTAAATTTCATGCGTGGGTCAAAGCGGAATTTTCAAATACATTATTACTGCACCATTGAACTGAACCACATGAGAATTTGAGACTTATACTTGTTGTGAGTATAACTTGTAAGAAACTGTAAGAAGCCATAATACGGAAAATACACTGTAAATAGCATGTAATAGTGATCACTATTACTATATATGATTACCAAGCACATGCTTAGGTTCTTTATTTTTGCAGTTGGTAGAACACAGTACCAAATATAAATTTAACAGTGTAGTAATTCCATGCTTCTCAAGTCAGATCCATGTTTATGGTGATGAATCAAGGAGTAGACACGAATAAATAATTTTATATATATGGTAATAAATGTACTAACTGCAAAAAGGAGTTGCAATTCTGAAGGGCATTGGTTTATTGGTGAATGGTAAATGTTTCAGGTTAAGGAGTTACGGAATTCACAATTTATAACGCGATATTCGTATTACTTACTTACGAAGTAATAGTTTTCATTAGGTTTCAGATTTCGTTTCACATGAAGATACATATACTCAAATAGATATACTCAAATATACGCCAGCTTAAAAGTCAGCTTTTTGCAGTAACAAGCCAGCATTTTGCAGTAAAAAAGTTGCTCAAAAGACTAACAAAATGAATTCGGTGTAATTACAGTGTACAGTACAGGCAGTACAGGAACGTTAAGTTAGTATTTAGTTCTAATATTAGTTTAAAGGAGGAAAACCATTAGTATATTATTTACACTAGGTTAATGCATGCCCACAGGCATTCCTTTCTCACACAGCACGCTCCAATGCTACTTCCTCTAGAAGACAGCATTCTTTCCCGTGCCGACTCACTTACACCTGTCCAGTACTTTTATTTTACTTTCAACTGTCTGTTAATTGTGTTTATTAAATATCGGCACGATATTTACTGGGAATGCTCTGTCACTCTGTCCGCCTGTCTGTCTGTCTGTCTGACGTCTGTCTGTGGGGTAAACACTGAACATTTTGTCGGTGGTATAACTTTTAAATGGATATACGTAAATAGATGAAATTTTTTTTAAAACGTCAGTCGTTAATGTGTCTTGCTCTCTATAGAAAATGGGCACCCTCGGTCTTTTAGTTTTTGCAGAATTCCAAAATTGCAAAATCACATTGCAAAAACCATGTTGTACACACCATGTTGTACAAACCACCATAATACAGGTCACCCAAACAGAAAGACACACAGAGCGCCATCTTATCACACACTAATAACTACTAATAACCATCTGTTTACTAAAGGTACACTATGTATGTATGTTATATGAGGTGTACACACTCTATGAAAGAGAGGTGCATACAGTGCTCAGGCCACTAATGGGCCCATTGCAAACTCCTCAGTAAGAACAGTTACTGTGTGGATGCACCAACTATTCGACTAGCCTTGGTATAAAAACCGAGTATAGCAGACAGTGGTGCTTCCGGTAAAGATATAAGCTTACCTGTACAATAACCGAAAAACAGATTCCTTTCCATCACCAGAGATGGGCAATCCAGTACCAGGTGGGCAGGGGTCTCGTCTGCAGTTCCACAAAGTGAACAACATGGAGATCCCCTTCCCAGCATGGTGTACAAATGCTTCGCCAGGTGACAATGCCCTGTTATGCATTGAATAAGGACTCTAATGGAGTCCCTCTTTAATCTAAGGCAGTAATTCCCAGTTCCCCTGTTAACAGAAGGAAGGAAAATCTTTGAATGTCTACAGTCCTTTTTCGAACGCCATGATTTGTCATGTTGATCCCTGCTCCAGGCCTTAACAATCGTCTTTACTGTCAACGCTGATAGCGGGAGGAACGGTTCAAGCCCACATGGTGTGGTTAGAGCCGCTTCCTTGGCCAATTCGTCAGCCTCCTCATTTCCCGGGATACCAATGTGACTTGGAACCCAGTGTAATGTGGTAGCACCTTTGAGTTCACTAAGTGATCTAGCGCATTCTAGTACTAGGGAAGACATTGAAGTATCTCCCCGCAGTGCCTTGAGTGCACTTAAGGAATCAGAATATATAATGGCCTCTCCGCTCCAGTTAAGGTCTACTAAAGCGTTTGCAGCCATCATGATTGCATATATTTCAGATTGAAAAACCGTGGTGTACTTTCCTAAAGGTTTAACAAGTCTTTGTCTCCCTTCAGGAGTGAATACCACTGCAGCACACCCGGCTTGATTATTAATCTTTGACCCGTCAGTGTAGCAGACAATGCGACTTTCTGACGGTTCCAAAATCATTTCTGTTGTAAAGTCATTAAGTTCGTTGCACCACCACGCAATAAGATGATTCCCGGGTAGTTCCACCGGAGAAATGTCTTCTCTGGGCAGACACAATTCCGGTATATCATCCCATAATGATGCTGTGATACCAACATGAGTTTGTCTCTTCGTAATGCCACGGCCTTGCCACTGTAGCCAGTGCCCCGACTTACGAAGTCTTAGAGATGACATAATTGCCATTTGTCTGAGATACACCTCCAATGGCGGTATACCAAGGAGACATTCTAGCGCTGCAGTAGGTGTACTCCGCATTGCGCCTGATATCATGATTAGTGCCATGCGTTGCACAGCCCTTAATTCATTCATCCTGGCTTCCACTTCCACAGCATTTAGCCAGGCCGCAATCCCATAGGCTAGGCCCGGCCGAATTACTGCAGTGTAGAGCCAGTGTGTGATTTTGGGATTTAAACACTAGGTACACTACTATCCTACTATCGTCAGTGAATGCTCTGTCACTATGTCTGTCTGTCTGTCTGTTAGCTATCCTAGATAATCAAACCATGATGGTCTGATAATCAAACCATGATGGTCTGATAATCAAACCATGATGGTCTGATAATCAAACCATGATGGTCTGATAATCAAACCATGATGGTCTGATAATCAAACCATGATGGTCTGATAATCAAACCATGATGGTCTGATAATCAAACCATGATGGTCTGATAATCAAACCATGATGGTCTGATAATCAAACCATGATGATCTGAAAATCAAACCGTGATGATCTGAAAATCAAACCGTGATGATATGATAATCAAACAGTGATTATCTGACAATCAAACCATGATGATTTACTTTATAAACCCACATGCCGATATTTCTTTACGCCCGTTTTGCAACGGTTTATTTTATCATGTTAAATTTGACCATTTGTAATCCATACTTTAATGTAAATCTACTTTCAACTTCAACAATATTTGTACATATTTGATCTTGGCTATAAAAGCCCATGTACTTGTACCTTAATGTTAAGTCAGTATAGTACTGCACTTCACTCTCGTTAATAAATCCTCCTCTTCTAATTCGGACTTCTCATCTACAACTCTACACGCTACTTATTTATTCTATAATATAATAATATAACAGGGTAATCCCGTACACTTCAACAGAAATAACCAATTCATGGGATGAATATACTCCATGGTTGAATATAATGAATAACCTTCCACTACACAAAGCTATTGTGATTAGCAGTGGAAGTACTTTAAATGACAACGACACCAACTGAAGCTCAAAAGCTTCAACAATAAAACAAAACAAACAAACAACAACAAAAGCTTTGTACAATGAGAATAATAGTCTGGCGTAATGAAAAAGTAACGAGGTGGAGTAGATAGTAAACATTTGCGACAAGCCCAGTAAGCCTCAACTTCTGAAATTTTCCTCAGTCGCATTGTAAATTGGCCAGCCAGTTCTCAATTCCTCAACCCATTGATCAGTAGATTTCAATACAGGGTTACGCATCAATCCGTTATAAGCATTATTGGTCAGAGTTGTATTATAGATGGTCGAAGCTGCCAACCACTATAACATTATAAACTAAAATAGTAATAATTATATTAAAATCTAAAGAAATGGGTTAATCAATATTAAATAATAAGAAAATTGAAAATTATTTGTAAAGGGAATATAAAATAGGAATTTACTCAAATGATGAGAGAGAGCATCTCGTAACTTTCTTACTAAAAGGACGAACACAATTAAATTGGAGATGAAATTTCTTGAGTAATTGTTTTTGGTCAAACAAACCAAGACAGTCACAATTTGAATGACATTTTCTAATGGAAATCTTACGTTTATATACAAAACGTTTGAATATGATTCAGTAAGGGAAATAATCTGTGTGATGAACGGAAGAATCAATTCACATTCAAAGGCTATTCATAAATATCTCAGAAAAAGATATTATTGAGTATAAGTCCCGACCGCATAATAAACAGCTTTGTTTATTAATACTGCAATTAGACATATGTCAGCGCTTACATTTTAAAGTTGAAACAGTAAACAAGAGAAACACAAAGTAACCATATTTTCCCACGATGTGTGTATCTAAATACGATGATAAATCAATATCTAAGTCAATGATGGCAAATAAATTGACTCATAGTGAAAGGAGACACTATATAAAACCTGGTTTGACCTTATATAAAAATATAACCATACGGTTGGAAATTAATGCTAAAATTACTTGTATAAATAATATAGACAGAGCCAAGTAGAACGCAACGTAAGCAACTTAAAAACGCTTTGCTTTTCATTGCATGCATACCATTGTATGTATAGCATTGACCAAACCTTTGCATGATAGCGAAGAATAATTATGCCAAAACTGCATTATTGCAATGTCAGTGAAAAGTTTGAATAAACAAACAAAGTTCAACAACACATAATTACAAGTTGTACTAAAACACGATGGTTATAGTGTTTAGTGAATAATAATAAATAATGTGATAATTAATGATTACTCCGCTATTCCTTGGTCAAAGCGAATTATCAGCTAGGCTTGTAAACGTAGCATTTATTTGCATAGTGTAAAGCCTTAGCCATGAATATACATTCGATTGCTTTAAATAATAGATAAATAGAGTTCATTAAAAAGCCAAATATTACGCGCTGCTCTATTTATATTCGCTGATGTAGTAGTTTTGCTTAAATTGTATAAAAAAACTGTGTAGGTATCAAAGTCCTTACGATATTTAGATATAATGTAATTGAAATACCTTTATGACCTCAGTCTACTACTAATTGACCGCAAGTATATCAATATTTACGGATATACCTAAATGTCTAGCTTTTAGCGTCAACTAATCGCTTTTAAGGAATTTGTTGCTTTATTCCTGCATTTTTAGTAAAGGAATACTAATGCCTGGTATTAAATCAATATATACCAAAATGTATCCTAAATAAATAAAACGGACTTTGGATGACATTTTAGCGGTAGGTAACCGAGGGAAGTTTCCTATGTAAAATACCATAGAAAGTTGTAAGATTAGAAATTGCAATCAATTAAAAGGCAAATTGATTTTATTGCACAACTTTCACACAATAGTGATATTGGTAGAGTACCTCGTTACGCGAAGATTTTGTGCAATGTATGCCAAAATATTTGAAAATATAAAATATTTAATGTGTAAAATAAATAATTTGTTTTAAAATGACACTGCTTAGAATTTGTAATAAATACATATAAATGATGCAGTTCCATAACTAGATGACGATACATGCATCTTAAAAGAAATGTTTTCTGCATATTTCTTCTATCCAAGATGATAGTAAAGTAGCCATAAGGTTATACTAGTAGTATTCAGTATTCAGAAAATTCAGGTACGTAATTTTACCTATTCAATTTTTTAGGTAATGCCATTCTAAATAAGAAACAGTACAGACCGTGAAGCATTATTCACATTGGTCATATATAGAGACATATTTAGACTAGATTCTAAAATGGGCATCTATTAATGCAGTAAAACAATGTAGAAAATGAAATAAAATAAAATATAAATAAAAAGCATTTACCTCAGATAACTGTGCATACTTAAACTTTTCGTTTAGAAGAAGTGAAAACAAAATTTTAACGCAGTGAAAGCAACTTTCTTTTTTATTATGTTTTATAATACAATTGTGCTCAAGGTAGAGAATTTATTGTAACTTAAGACAGATGCAGATAAGGATTTGGTAATCCGAAAACTAGATGTAAATATTTGGAAATCAATTAAACATTATTACAGGTATTAATAAAATGAAGCTGAATGAAGCCAATTTCCTGTAGGGCGAGATACCCAAGTCATAACAACTTTCGGTCACGTTTTGATGTCAGAGATTATCAATTAAGATTGTTTGATCCGTGATGCGCCCTAAGTTGATTTCATTTTGATAAAACGTCAATAAAATAAATAAAATTAAATAAAAAGATGTAACGACGTTTAGGAAGTAAAAAGACAGAGATCGATGGAAATAAAATTCTAAGTGATGTAAATACTTTATCGATATAAAAAGCCTTTTCCTTAGAATTTCTCTGTAATAATTGCATTTATAACCTTTATACATTTATTGGTATTGAACCAAGGACGAATTTCGGTACATTTCGGAATTCCCGGCTTTGTAAATCCTGCTTCTTTTGGACATGTTGCGCCTTGTTAAAACATTGTCCTTTGGAGAATTAGTTATTTTTGATTCATGAATTCTTAGAATGAGTTTAAAAGACTAACTTGTATTATAATCGTATTATAAGTTGATTCGTAGTCTGTATACTATTCTAGAGTTTTCTTTCGATTATTGATATGGAGAAATTCTACAATTTCCATTCCTTAACCAAACATGGATTGATTGACCAAATAAATTATATTACTAAAATTTACTGGAAAATATCCAGATCGAGCTACCTTATGTATTTTAAAATACCTGATTGAGACACAATCAAGAAACTTTGACGAGTTTACTTCCATGCGGATTTTACAAGATTTAAATGAATAATTAAAGTGAACTATTGTTATTTGTGTCCTAATTCGATTTAGTCGAAATGGACGTTACAAATATGTAATACTGCATTACACTTGATAGTAATTACTATCTTTGCCTTATCACCTTAGTTCGACCGCAATAAATATTAACGTAAATATAATACTTATATAATAGACTTATCATACTCGTAAAAGCGCATATAAATTTAAATTCAAGGATAAAAGTGCATAAATTTCAATTACAGAAATTATTAAAGTAATATTTGTCAAATATTTGCATTATAAAAGCTTATGAGGAATGAAAAATCTTTATTTTATTGGGTTGAATGATTTTCCCCTTCCTTCGAAAATAAGCGAAAGCATAAATAAAATTCAATATATATTTGAACGCCTTTTCCTGCTATTGCATGCCTTCTTCATGTAAGTGTATTTTTACATAAGAAATACATGAAGATAATTGGCTTCTGAAGTTGCACTTCTGCAACAGGTATTTATAATGATATGATATTATAAAAATTGGTAAATAAAATACTCCTCTGTACAGGAAAATCCTCCTTACATTAAGTCGAAGGATTTTCCTCATTTGACATTGTTCACACGGTATGTGCGTCAATCATTAGGCACATACCTTAGGTTAAATATTCAAACTCTGTAAGCTTCCCTTCAGAGTTGGTTAGGTGTTTAATTCACAAGCTGGTCTCCACTCTCCGTTCTATTACTTATTAGAACGTTATCTAAGTACAAACACAAAATTGGAAAATACAATCTGTACGTAATACTAATCTGTAAAAGTCTTTAATCTGAATTGTGACTTATTCGACTAAATAAAAATCTATCTTAAATTCGGCACACACGCGTTCAAAGATTAACTCCTTATTTAAATAACATAAAAATATCCATCCTTTAAGAAGGGCCTCCGAACCTGGGAAATTCAGATCTAAAGGATAGTCAGCCGGACGGGCTACTAACAAAAGATAAACTTTTTGAAGATTTAATCAAGAGATTTTTACCAAGTCTTCACTTGTTTTTACTAGTACACAATTAACAATGCATTATATAAAATAGGTTGGAAAATATAATAAAACAAAATCTAAGTAATAGAGAATATACAGAATTGTATAAACTATTTTGGAAATATACAGTTCCCCCGATACAACCAAAGAGCCCAAAAACTTTTTTGAAATATTTATAAATAGCCAATAAAATGTCGATAAATCTACAAACGAATATAATTATCATACAAATTCAAAAAGATTACCCTTCTGTCAAGAACTTTATGATTTTTATTCTTATTTTGTCATCACTAATGAACTAGTTATAATGGCTAGCGATAAAAATGGTGGCATTACCATTTCTCATTACAGAGATTACAGAGATTCTTATTACTCTGATTACAGAGTTGAAGTTCTCTCTCAACTACCAAATGAGAAATTTTACTTAAACTGCTAATAATACCTTTTTTAACAATGTACAGAAATATTTTAATAGGATCCGAAATAGCTTTGACCTAGATTCTTCATTTCTTACAAAAAGAATACAATGCAGGGGAATACTATATCACACTAACAATGCATAAACCTCAAACCGAAAATGGATACCGTAAAGGTAGACCTATTTGTAGTTGTTACAGCACCCCAGGCAAAGGTTTAACTTACCTATTGGATAAAATATACACAACACTTTTTTCTGAAAACGTCCTCTTGGACACTCCACACCTCATTCTTCTTTTAGAAAACCCGAATCTAAGTAGTGAAAAACAAAATAATATCCTAACCAGCGATATCGAAGGCATGTACAACTTTATTAGTATCAAAAGATGTATAGAGATTGTTTCTGAGATATATCTTACTATATATGAAATAATAAAAGATACTTTACCCTTTGAATGTTCACCCTATCAAAATAATTTGTTGCTTACTACTGTACTTAATATTAATTATTTACAGTTTGAAAATGTAATTCATAAACAAATCATATCCTTGTATTTTCTGTTAATTGAATATTACCTGTCTAGTACCTTTGCCAATCCAAACCCCTTTTTGCATGTTGTCAGCTATATTAAAATATACTGACCTGAGTGCTACCTCATAATTAGAGAATGGACATATCCTAATTTCTATGTATCATTGTCCATTCCTTTCGATGGCACTATTGAAAAGTCCTTTATTTAAATTGGCCTTTTTCATGATTTCCCTGGACCACTTTAGCGCACTCATTAATCCCCACAGTAATGATACGCCAAATAATAAGTAGTGAATTGTCCAGCGGATATCCCGTCTGTTCACACACAATTCTAATATCCACGTTTCCTAAGTAATGTTATTTATAAATTAAGTCTTTGGATATTTTGAGATGAACTATTCTGTGGATTCGCTATTCATGCGATCCACATGTAATTATTATTCAATTGATGAAATGTTGAAATTGAATAGTCTAAAAGTTTCAGAGACTCTCCCTCTCCGACTGACTGACAAACAGTCGTTAAAACCTACCACAACTGTTACTGAGAGAGCACACTGTATACTTATATTATAGAACCTAAAATTATACTATTAGATATTAACACGTTCCTGTACTGATACTTCCTTCAGTAATAAAATTCTTGTCAGCAAACTACTGTTCCCTCTCCTTCGTCCTAATTTATTACGGATTACGGGTCATATGAGGTAGGATCCCATAGTAATCCCAGGGTGCGGCGTAAAAACTAATTCATAGGTGCAGCGGTCCTTCAGTGAATTAAATCTCAAATTATTATATAAACTTGGAACAAAGAATATTAGGAAGCTCTAATCTCTCATCCGACTAAGTCCTCTAAAATTAATATATAATTTCCAAGTTCGCACTTCTAAAATATTAATTGATACATTTTACTAAACTTAGTAACAACTAAATGATTGTTTTACCGCAATATCATTCATTACACTAACTGTTCTTCGAATCACCCAAAGCACCTTCTCAATTCCCTGCCATATAACCAATCATTTAAAATAATACGAAACAATAACAATAACACGCATTATATGAGCTAAATAATCTACGACATAAATTCACATAAAGAAACTATCCTACACATATCGTCAACTCACTCACAAGAATTGGACAATTAGGAAACAAAGATCACTTTTACTCTCTCTCTGCCACTTTTGCTGCATTCTTAAGGATACCAATATTCTAAAATGGGTAAGGCACTACTAATATATTAATATTACCAAAACTGATTTTTACTATATTTAACCTACTGGAAACATTATAATTATTAATTTAGTGTGCCAATTAGCACAATCCTGCACAGACTGCCTGCAAATGGCTTGTAACTGGGTAAATAGTACCTGTAAAAGTGAAAATTCGTTAGACTTTTGTGAGCCTTTATAGTCAACTGTCCGTTACGTGTCTTCGACAGCAGAAATTTATCCACTCCGTTTATCTCCAGGTGAGTTTATGAAGTTTGTTTCTCTAATTCTGCATGCTACTATACAACTAACTCTTATTAACATTTACAAATGAGTACTCAGGTGTTAAGACTGTCATTGGTATGACTGTGTCTGCAGTTGTGGTACTGACCGGGTTTGGTATATACTATTGCCGGAAATCTCGTAAGCAGAATGCTTTATGCAGAAAAGACTCTTTGAAGAAAGCCAGAAGATTGATGATTGATGAAATTTATATGTCGTGTTGGCTGTCAATACCAATGAAGGTTTGGGAGCAAAATGACTACGAGGTAACTAAGCCATATCTAATCTAAAAATTACTCTTATTTCATAAAAAATTCTTATAATTTCAACAAAATAATTTTTATAGCATTAGTATTCTTCATATTGTTAATGTTATTAATAATTTCGATTACAGATTAAATCCGTAGCGGAAACATTGATGATAAACATATAAGTCACCTATTACCAAATAAACAATTTGCTAATAAAAGCATACAGCATACGACGCAGGCAGTTTTGCTTCCGTGTTTAAATACTCTAATTAGAATTCTCAAAATTATTACAGATTGAAATGAATTCCATAAAGTGTAAGTCAATCTCCTCAAATTCAAATCCGAATTAAACTACTTTGTTTAATTCTACGTTTCGTAGAGCAATGAAAGCTGTTAAAGGTTTCGTTGGTAAGATATTTTTGATCTGAAACTAAGGTATACGGAAATACGTTAGATGTTGTATGTATGTACAGAGATAGTTTAGTTGAATTATTCGTTATATTATTCCTTGTTACTACATATAATACATTATAACAATTAATATATAAGAATTGATGTAAAGGCTGCTGACCGTATCATGCAACAAATACATAATAATAAATAATATATACACTAGAGTTTATATAAGTGCACTATTTTTAAAATGTACATAGCTATAATTCATATAAAGTGAAACTTTAAATCAGAAATTAAAATTAAATAAGGAAGGAAATGCTAAAAAGGCAGAGGGATCTTTAGTCGGCTGCACATCATATCTTATTGTTCAATTTGCAACGTTATGTGCTTTACCAAAGTTAAACCTACATAAAAAACTAAATAAAAGTTAAATTGACATAACACAATTCAATTTTCAACAGATCGACGGTTTTGAATTGCGTCCGCATCGAGTTTTTGCAGGCAAGAAGTTTTTCTTCTACTACAGTTAAATCCTTTTACTACGCATTGGTTTTCTACCACGTTTACATTTTGCCAAATTATTTAATCCGTTAGGATCTACATTAAGAATTACTAATTGTTCTGATAAATCCTCATTGACAGAACTGTAATCAAAATCAACCATAGTAGAATCTCTTACTGTAATGCGGTACTGTAAAATCAGACTATAAAAGGGTTATTGGAGTGTATGTCTTATTAACATGCTGACCTAGAATATACTAATTTAAGCAGGGTAATGGAGTAAATTATTTTAATACATTATATAGTACCCAATTTTTAATCAGAAGGAGTGAATCGATAGGGAAAGTGAACTCTCTACGCGTTAAATCGAAAGGAGATTTAAATTGAGATTCAGAATCAAATATATTTTCTCATATCATTTCATTCACATAACGAAGGGAACCAGAACGAGACAGACCCACCCAAAAAGGAAGAGGATCCAGACCCAGGAGATCCCCCACCAAATAATCCAGACGATCAAGGATCAGGCAACGACCCACCAGAAGGCGACGGCAAAAGGCCACCTCCATACCGACGCAGAGCAAGACGTAGATTGTTTGCCCCAATTTCTCCAGAAATGGAAGCTCGACGAGATACCCACGTTAATGAGCATAATGCTCTTTTAGGCCGAGTCACTAGAATCAAGTTCGACATAAACGGACATGAAACTGGTACAAAAATAATGACAAGTGTTAAAACCAAGATATGTAATGAAGATATACTTGTAACGACAGCCATCACGGCTCAAGAAATGAATTGCTACAAGCTTTACGAGGATCTACCTGATGAGGCTGACAATCCAAGAGTACCAGCTCTGGAACTCCATGATGCCTTACGTACGGAATTTCGGAAAATCCGTGAAAAAATGGCCGAAATTACCAAACCTCTCTCAACATCCACATCACTGAGTAAATTAAAAATGCCTAAATTCGATGTACCCGAATTTGGTGGCATAAAAACTACACTGTCCACAGTTTAAAAGTAGTTTTACTAGCCTGGTTATTCAATGGAAACATTTTCTCAGCATCTGAAAAATTACGTCTACTTATCCGTGCCGTTAAGAAAGGCTCGGCAAGGGTGTGATCTCAAAGATCTTCAAATTACCGATGACAACTGGGATATAGCCTTGAAACGCATGCTTTCCAAGTTCGACAGTCCAAGGGAAGTTATTCACGCTGCTCTTAGACACATGATGGAATTACCATCACTCATGTCACGGACAGAAAAAGGACTATACCACGTCCTTAGTATAATCCGCACAGCCAAAGCTCAATTTTTACAAGTGGTCCAGCGGTGGATGTTTTGTTTTCTCATTACTTATTGTCCCGCCTCGATGAAAAGACCTTGTAAGACTTCAATTCATCAATCTTTAAAAGATGATTCTGTACCATTCTTCGAACAATGTACAACATTTGTTGAAAAACACGCCAAACACATTGGCATGACGAGGAATTTAAAAACTCCGTTAAAACCTTCGACGGCCAAGGTCCACACGTCCAGACGTGAGACAAAAGGAAAAAAGGTTTTTTCTGTGGCTACCTCCGGGGAAAGCACGTGTGAGACGACCGATGACAGTTATCAATATAAAGTGGTAGGAGAATGAGTGGAGAGGAAAATGAAAGTAAGAAAACTAATTACTGTTTAAATTTTCAAATTAAATTTTATCCTGTCGTGTATTGAGTAAGTGATATTGGAGTAAGTGGAGAGAATTAATTTTGTTTACTTTGTAGGTACTCCTGTTACTGGTGGTGTGTGGGGTCATGGCTGTACTAGCTGATGGAGCTGCCATTGCGAATCCTTTGGGTTTCGCCATTCGGACCTATTTAAGGGACATCTGTCGCAGTTGTATACTGGCGACCATATATACTGGCTAACCACAACAACCATTTTATGTATCCTTGTCTGGGTTTTACTGTGGACCATGTCTACTATGAAGCTATTGAGGACAACGTATATAACAAAATTTGTGATTACTTTAGCTGTAATTACTGCTGCAGCACCCGGACTTCCACATCAGGAGCCTGATCAACGCGCTGTAAGGTACTTTTCCTGCACAATTTAGTTTATGTACTCCGACTTAACCACGCGTACAATGTTAGTTTAGTAAATAGCTGTCCTTTTCTGTCTACTGTTTAAAAATTTTTAATAATATTCATGATTCAATTTTCAACAAATCGACGATTTTGATATGCCTCCGGATTGAGTTTTTGCAGGTCTACCGCGTTTAGGTTTTGCCAAATTATTTAATTGGTTAGGACCTACATTAAGAATTACTAATTGTTCGATTAATCTTCATTGTCTGAGTAGATGACAGAACAGGAATCAGAAATATCCATAGTAGAATCTATTACTGCTTCAATCGGACATTAGAATTTTACATATCAGAACGAGTGAATCAATAGGGAAAGTGAACTCTATGCGTTAAATCGAAACGTGATTTAAGTTGAGATTGAGAATCAAAAATATTTTCACGACCAATAATGCGTGCGTTTACCAATTTAGTTAAATAATCAGAGAAATTTTATATCTGCCGGTAAAATAGGATTTCTGGCATATTAATTGAAATAAAAAAGGTAAAAATAAATCCCAATCAGTATGATTTTCATTCACGAATGCATGCACTTTTAACTGACGATGTAAATAAAGAGCACAATTTATTCTATCCTATCGAATACTTGAATTGCAGTGGCGTATTATAATGACAGATTCAGAAACGACACTCTTCCGCCACCAAATGAACTTTCAAAAACAAGACGTAATCCATGGTATACCTCGACCACAACCTTTTATACATGGTGTTGTGGGTTAGCAAGAAATGTAGAAAACTGGTCTAAATTTATTACATACCATAAGGTTATGGATCATCTGCACAAATACGCAGTAGTACTCCATTGGCATGGTTCATTAATTTAGTGCACACGGTCCTGCGTCAAATACAATTTTGCGCAGTTGATAACTTGACACTCCTATGTCATATTTATCCAGATTCCGTGGGACAAGGATATTTTATTATACTTGATCTTTCTTGTATAATTATTACACGATATCGAATCACTTCTTTATGCGTATCCTACTGTGTCGCCACGACCCTGACGTACTATTGCGATGTTATATGATACCTAATTGAAATACCGTTATATTACGGTTCACAAAACAAAGAGAGATCCACTTGAAAAGTAGATCTTAAAAATAGTATAAAATTCTATAAACTTTCTAACGGTTTCTAAATCTAAGTAGAAATCGTACTAATTAAAGTCAGGTTATAGCACATTATGCACATTGTTCAAACTGAAAAATAGAAATAATAAATCAATCTGTACAATTTGAATTAATACGATTGTTGTGCATACATTTCTAATAACAACCACAACGACCATTGTTACTGGACATATGTTTGGCGACCTTCTGCCTACTGTAGAATCTCGAACCCCATCGTCGTCATCGTGTTTCGCCGTGCTATTGGTGTTTAGTTGATTCCGTGCGGTGCACCTTTACCAGGTTTGTCAGTTCCTCTCTTTCTCTTTTTGCCTTCTTTCCCTTGTTCTTCGCTCCTCGCTAGCGTCCACTGTTTTTCGGGTGGCAGGCTACGTAGGTTACGCATCCTACGTACATTACACTGAGCAACAAACTTCCCTCGAGGGAAATTGTTATTTAACAATTCGGTGGTCTCCTGGATTGTGCAAGCCATTAACAAAGTAGTAAACGCTCTTTCTGATAGTCCGCCATAACAATACAAAAAACGAGTGCACCAACAATTATACCATCATTTATACTCATGGTAAATGAGTGATCCACCAGGGGAAGGCTGGAATCTGGAGCATAGGCATTTTCGTTCCCACCATTGTTATAGTGTCATGCTACAACAGAATATTCTTATATGTCAAGAAATCAGGAGAATGGTGTAAAACCAATAACACAGCTACGATTAATGCAATAAAAGTTAATCAAGACGAGCGGTTATGTATTTCACGGATTTATAGTTTCTTTTCAACCGATTTTAATTTTCAACTTGGTCGATCCGATTATGACAGAACTCAATACGTATATACACTTAGTAACTGTTGTATTAGCCTGGAATTCCAGAAGATATCAACTGTCCTACCTTGGATGTTATAAATCTTGATAGCATTCAATACCAAACTATGACCCTCAGTACTGAGATTCTCGATCAACACGACCTACGAGCTCACATTTGTACATTAGGTGAATATACCAACAAACCATGTGTCCATTTTATCGAGAGAATCGAAGATGTACCGGTGCTCCTATTTCAACAACACATATATCCCATTAATTCTCTCAATATTCAACAAGATGCGCAGCCCAAATCACTTACATCGTACTATTGTTCCGGAACACAGTGTAAGGGCAAATGTGAAGAACATGAGTGTACCGGAGATGAAATATTCTGTCAACATTTTCGGTGTTTCAACTCACATAAAGGATGCCATTGTGAACACAACCCAAAGGCACGAATTCATAAAGTCATTGTGGGGCATCAAGAACTCCTACCAAGATGTTGGGGAACACTCAGGGCTCTGACACGTCCCCCAGACTTAAGCCATACAAACGAGATGTACACATGTACGAACTGTGAAATCGAATGCACCCGAACTGGCATCTCCATTACAACGCCAAATATATTAGCGAAATATGTGAAGGCACAACGCAATCCACGCTTTGTATCGATTCATCCTGGACCAATATTGTCAATTCAAGGAATACCAGTGTACTTTAATGGAATACACTGATTATATAGCGAAAATTGGAAATGTCGTTCATCCTATTTTAAAGCAATTACAGAAATATTGTTGTCCAGTAGACACCAATTTATTCCACATTCAATTTCATTCCACAATATACAAAACACTGCACCCAATTCTTTAAATGTGCCGTACTCTGTTCAGCGTAAAAGTAGAGGATATCAACCGTGTAAGATCTTTAACTCATGTCTATGAAGTAAACACTGATAATGCTTTTGTAAAATTTGTTTACAAGCAGCACGTCATCACGTTGTAAAATCTCTCAAAAAATTGGTTGAACATATGCTGCAGTGGTATTATGTAAACACCCTTCACAATACCGCAGCTTTTGACGGGTAGGTCTTAACATTTACTCCTATCCATGTTCCATGAAACGTACGCATGTTAGTTATTGTAATACATTTTTTGTGAGTGTATATGTAAAATAACATGTACACATATAACACAATAAGCAATAGATCATACCATTCTCTGCAGGTTTCGTACATTTCTGCATTGCGTGGGATTACATAAACACTGAGTATCACTCCTATTGCAATCGGATAGTGTTTTTCAAATAGACACTACACAAATAGGAAAATTGAAATGTTACTATAATGTAAGATGCGTAACCTTATTAATAGGATTTGCACAACCTCATTTTACAATTCCATAACGATTTATAAATCATAGTTATGATCCAGGTGATAAGAAAACTAACCGGGTTAGCCCTTAAAAGAGAAATACGAAGATTAATATCTAAAATAAATAAAAATTTACAATATTATTATTAAGTAAATCTCTTACGGGCAAAACAAGAGTGTATAGGCTTCATAGACGTAAATCTTATAGTAAAAGTACTCTCACATGCTGGATACTCGGTACTCGAAAAATTATAGTCGATACATTCAGGCATTGACAGACTGTATTATCAACCCAAGCAATCATTATGGTCATTAAAATATTAAATTAAAAAGTTCCTTTTGCCAGACATAATGAAAATTATGCATTATATCTCACTGTGGTTTCACCATTTCTCTATAAAAATCAAACTTGTAAAGTAAAACATTTACTTTACAGAATTTAATTGCAGTTATAAAAACGTTTAGCCGATGTTTAATACTCGCCTCAATTCTCAGGACACTTTAATCTTGATCAAGTTTGCAATTTTTACAAAAAGTAATATTTATGAAACTGGATTACCTACCCACATTTCTATATTACGATTTTTTTCTCCTTTGCTTGAAATTTTGAAAATTAATGTCTGGAAGATATTTTAAATTTAGTAATGTATAGTAATTATCGTCCCTAAAACTCTATTATACTTAAATGTGTCAAATTACGACAATTCCGTAAAACGTTTAAGAAATTAGATTCCATTTAAATATCCAAGTGTATGTATTTTAAATTGGGTAGATTTGTTTGTTCTACAGGCAGACATTATTCGTTTGTGCGTGCAAATATTCGCACTCTATGTATGTGCAAATATTCGCAGTGTACGTATAACAATTTCTAATCATGAAAATATTTATAGTTAATTTAAATTTAGTCTACTTTACTTGGCTTACTATAAGGCACTATAAGTAAGTACGGATGCAAACACCTATACTACAGCAATTATCCTGCAATTGTTACTTCTCCACCTGTTATTTCATAACTGGAGGGTGCAGTGAACAATCTGTAAGCAAAAGTTCAAAATATTCCTGACGTAAATGTAAATAAAGTCTAATTACACTTCTAAGTTCAATTCATTTGCCGAAATATCAATAGAAATTCCATATCTGGTCGCCTACATTGTTTCACGTCTAATTGTAGAAAAAGTATATGTTGACAATACATTTCTGATTAAATTAGGAACAAGCACAATTACACAAACAACTTCATAAAGTAAACCTCGGAGAACAGTTCTCACTACGGTGGCCAAAAGACATAATATCGTAAGATTTTTCCTATATTTGTGCTATTTCTCTAGTCCTCATATTTACCATATAATTGGAAACCCATTTAAAAATGAAACATTAATGACAGCTTTGCAATGTGTATAGTGCAGCTGTGTTACATGAAAATGATAGTCGGATGATTGGTTTTTGGCAAATTGTGAGACCAACCAAAAACGAATCACTGCGACAACAACTGTAAATTCACTGCAGTACACTAAAGTGCACTAGAAAAATATTCCGTTTTCAATACCAAATTGTTTTTTTGAAAGACCCCATTTTGGAAAAGGCCGAGGTTTACGCAACATATAAATTTTGGAAAAGGTATAATGATACCTTGTCCAGTTTTTGAGGAAAATGGCTGTGGTGTATTTTTATTGATTAATTGACTTTCGAAGAACTAGCAAAAACGGTTGTCGTTTAGCAGAAAAATCGGATATGTAGTCTTTTAATGTCAGTTAAAAGTAATATTTTTAAAGGCATACCTGCCACTTCAGCCTGCCCAAACTTCAATATTAGAAAAATTACACTTGCGTTCGGGGCACCCCAAAACTCATCCCTTTTTACACAAACATACTACCCAAACTATGATTTAATTTAACACTTATACGTGCCTTCGGACATTGCAGAAAAATTATTGAATTTTACGGCAATGTCTCAAAGCACCTCGGCGTTAAGACGGCCCTGATGAGTGCAGCGAAACCTTAAGGTAAAAATTAGAATTATGCGAGCGACTACATTTCGTGTCATCGAGTTAATTTATATTTACCGTTTTTCCAAAAGTTAAACTGTAAAAACTTAAATTAACCCTTGTTTTTGAAGAGCTATAACATAAAATTTTTCAAGAACTTTGATGACTTTTTGTGACTGTACAAGTTGCAACTTTTTTAAGAATTGCCCAAAAATGTCACATATTGCGGGTGCCTCCAAGAAGTACAGATGTATTAAACGTTCAATTTTACTGCATGAAGACCGCATCCTCACTTGAAACTGTTTTCGATTAACTGTTTTATTATGGTGGTGCTGCTGATGAATCTTGAAAATACCAAAGCTCTTGAAATATCTCTCACAGTGTTGGCAATGATAATTTTTGTCGCCGTCGGTACTTCGAGTAGCTAAAATTAATTAACAAATGTTTTTCAAATAAGATATCACAAAACCTGACTAAACATTCTTTAGTTTTCACTTTTAACAACATTTGTAAACATTTCGAACTTAAATTCAATTAAACAACGGTATTTTCATAGCTGGTGACGAATAAAAATACAATGTTAGCCGTTCTTATTGACTATCGAACTGCCTATGATTTCTTGTTAATGGAATACTATAATTTATAGTCGGAGGATATATGAATCACTGAAAATGCCAATAAATGATTCTCCTACTACAGAACAGAAATACATATGCATGCTAAGTTTGGAAAACCATTGTACAACTTGATACCTGATTGGACAGCCAAACATTTCTATAAGCTATGGTTTGCTAATCTGCTATAAATGTCTGAATTTCTTTGCCTATTTGAATTTCTACGAGATGACCTAATTTCCCGATGCAGAACAATAATCATTTATAGGTAATATATTTTATTTGTATTTCAAATTCATTGCAAAATGTACTATGTTTATGAAGTTGCAGTATTCAACGTTTCTAACAGTTTTTGCAAACCAACGTAGTTATAGCAACAGTTTGTTTCGTTCCTTAAGGGTACTCCCGTGCAAGAATCCTTAAAACGAAATCAAATCTTTTTCCATTCTGGGAACAAATTGCCATTTTGTACCCAATGCTGTGTTTCCATTTAGACTGCTACCCCTTTTTATCTCCAGAAGGGAAAAAATTGAAATTGTATTTAAAATATTCTATAAGAGAATAACCCTTTGATATAACTACTTGGATTATAAACGTTGTAGAACTTAAAAAATGTTTAAAGTTTTCCTTTTTTAACTCATTTTGAGTTAATTTTAACTTACCACTAGTTTCGTTTCCAATGGAATCTGTACTAGATGTTGAAGTTTAGATATTCCTTGCATTGATTCTCGATGGAGAAATCGTCTTTGTTTGTGTTGCTTGGTTTTTGCGATTAGACTATTGTCCCCCTCGCCATGTATGTAAAAAATATTTTACCGAAAAATCTACATATAGGAAAAAACAAGTTTTATATAATTATTAAGGGAAATGTGGGCAAGGCTTAGGTAAGTGACATTTGTTTTTAATTTTCATACCAGTGAATTATAATGACTAAATATTTGAAACCTCACTTTTATATGCAAGGATTAGTTTCACTCATATTCCTCCGCGGACTGCATGTCACTTAGTAGTTATTATACAGAAATACGTCAATAAAATTTATCACATTGGAAGCCTTTTGGGTACTTTTCTTTTTGAAATCAAAACCGTTGTTTTGCATTGCTTTCTTGAACGACTCTGTTTTCGGTTTTACAAATATTACATTCCCAGATTTAATGCGAGGTTGGACAATAATGCATGGTGTCATTTCCACTAAAAGGGTTTCACTAATAATACTTGGTTGAACACGGTCTTCGTTTTGAACACATTGGAGGGGATCCCTTTTAATATCTTTATTGAATCACTTTGTGAACCGGAATCTCTGAATTTGTATAAATTTGTATTTGATTTCCTGGGATAAACATTGATCGGGAAATTCTAATTATGTTTCCATATACACTGTTTCATTGGTGTCATTAAGCAGTTCAGCAGTATCTCTACCTTTGCAGGATTTAACAGTGCTCTCCCAACATTCAAAATTTCCGTAGTTAGATCCACTTTATCCTTCTGCGAATTCAGAATTCAACTTCACTTTTAATTTCTGCTGGTCGATTCTTTTTCAGTGCTTTATTCTGTAAAGCTTTAGTAAAGTAAAGCTTTCAGTGCTTTAGTAAAGACCATTCTGTTGACTCATTTTTAAGATGATTAACAATGACCTGTTTAAAAATTAAAACACATTTAGAACACGGATGAAAGAATATAAATAGTCATGTCAGATAGATCCTATGTCGAACCATTTTTCTCAACTTCTGAGTTCAAATTCTAATAACAGCAATTTCAAAATCTCTTACTAAAGTATAGCGTAGATAAAAGAAACTGACCCGCAGTCCCGGGCAACTATATTAAAACAGGTTGAACCACAATTTTCTTCATTAATTCCAATACAATGCTGATCCAAGAAATACTGTTTATATTATGTTAATGATGATGGTATAATACTGTCGTCTTAATACACCATATCCAGTCTGTCCAGCAACTTCATTATAAAATCCAAGTTCGGTTTTCAATACTAACAGCAAGGATTCTATTTCTAGAAAAGATAAATAGAGGAAGACAGGCATTTAAAATAAGCTTCTGCCAATAAAATACGTTCGTAAATATAACTAACCAATTCTAATTAAAAGAACGAATAAAAAATTGACAAATATTTATAGTTTCTTGCCAATTAGCTATTTTTATTTACAGAACAGTTTCTTACAATTTCCTAAAAGCTTTCTTGAAGAATATAGGAGTCAACCAAGGTCGAAATGTTTAAATTTCGTGCTTAGGTCGAAGCGGAATCTTCAAATACATATAACTGCCTGCATCATTGAACTGTATGCCCAAGAAGTAAGAAATGAGAATGAGACTCCCTGTGAATGCGAGAAAGCATTATATGGAAAATCTAATGTAAATAGCGTGTATTATGTACATAGCATAGAGCTTAATGATTACTAGCACCTTAGCACATGTATGTATTCTTTATATGTAATTCTATACTGTTCATTATAATTTACTCAAATAGTTATCTGGTTAAAATGTTTTTTCAATATTATATTCCAACACTTCTAAACCCGTTTCCTGTATTTTCTTTATTGCCACTCCGCTTTAGTTGTATCTAAACAAACTTTTTTGTCCTGTATTAGAAATTAGAGCTGCACTTGTAATTTTGAATATTGTTTGACAATAAAGCATTTAAATCTTAAATCTTAAAATCTTAAACTGTTAGGAAATCTGCAATGCTAGCAAAATATAAAGTTATTTTATAATTACTAAACACCGATGAGACCAGACAATTATCAGTGCGTTTCCTATGCTGCAGGACACCTAATATTTGTGGAAGTTGATTTAGTTTGTCTCTTGTATTATGAAATGTAGTTCAAGCAAGTTTGCTTCAATTACTGAGTTGAATAGCGACAAATATGTTAATAATTTCTTACCCCAGAGGCTCACTTAGATATGGGCGATAGGGGCAGCTGCCCCGGTCCCCGAGCTTATAAGGGCCCCGAGGCAACCGAAAACGACAAAAATTCCTTACATTTCCACATAATTTTAGCATAAACCTTTTAAATTTTTTTTTAAAATTTGTAATCTAAACTCTGATTCTCAGAAATATGCACATTTCTACATAATTTTAGATTAATTTAGCACAAAAACTTTTAAAATTTGCAAAATTTTTTGACCCTTACGGCACTTTTAAAATTTTACATAATTCTGCAGTTTATCCACTCTAAGACAGTTACTTGCAAACTGCTTTGTTGGGTGACCTATATGCAAGTTGTACCTCACAATAGGATTACTGAGTTTGCATTGCATTTTATTCGCTTTATTTATTATATATCATGGCAATAGTAGAATTATTAATCATTGGTGTATTTATTAAATGCCGTGTAAAAGACGAGTTTTGAGAATCAAACTTAGGTATTTGTCAAATGTACACCATGAAAATTACATTAGGCTGGTGAACATAGAGAATGCTGCGAATTATGGTAGATGAACAGTGAAAATATACAATTCGATATTTCATCATGGCTTTTAAAATATTTTACCCGTAACTGTTATTGACAACATTTATTACCACTTCAAGTGACCTTACAAAAATACACACCGTATCCCGAAATCGTTAAGGGCAAGTTATAGTTCGTCTTGAGCAAACTAAAGACGCTGGAGAATTCAATATTTTATCTGACATAGTATTACAAAATTGTAAATTAAATTCAACTCAAATGAACACTTTTCGGAATCTTTCCCTTGTTAAACGAGAGTGGCACGGAGTTTCACACCGGGTAGCTTATCAAGTAGACCTAACTCCAAAGAAGCTGAAAATCTATACAAGGATTAAGCACACTAAACCTTTAAGGATTTACTAGATTCTTGGAAAAGTCGTCATTTATAATATACATACGAAGAATATTGTACTGTTATGGTTGAACACAGTTTACAAGCTATTCAAATTCAAATTCGTTTAAAAATTAAATTCAAACATTGCCAAAATCGGCCGTACTTTTAATTTGGTTATTGCAGAGTAGCTAAAGGAATGGCAAACAAAAAAAATGTGTAACTACGATGCATTGTTCTATTCGACAATAGGCAATGATGAAAACGTTCATGACAATGTTAAGAAGTTGTTTTCAAAATGGCAAATTATTTCTCGCAACTTAATAATAAAATATAATACTCCTTCTTAATAACGTACAATTGAGTTTCCATTGGGGTACGGCTCTGAAAGGGTTTCCAAGAATATGGAAATATTGGAAAAATGTTTAGAGCAATGGAAATGTCAGAAGAATTTTTAATTTGTAATGGTTGAAAGATCTACGGAGCGTGAAGACGCAGCTAGTTTCGGACGTTTGAAAAAGCAAGGTGGAGTACATTCCTTCATTGTATTTATCAAAGTCTTCCTAAATGCAGCACTCATGGTTACATACACAAAGAAAGAGGATACACTACTGAGGTACTCCAGAAAGTCGAAGAAACTGCCCAAAGGATGTATACAATCGTATGAATGCTCGCCCGACAAAGTGGATGCCAAAATGTCATCGATTCCGATTCCTATCTTCGGAGATTCCGACAATATAAATATAATAAGGATGAGTAGAAGCATTTTATTTGTATTGTCTGCTTTCTTAATTCCAACTGGAGCTGGAAGCTGTTGGGAAATACGAGCTTGCAAATTCGGTTCCTGTAAACTCTGTCGAACACGTTCAGCTTTGTTTAGATTCCAAAGGATTCCCACCGTAAGAATTGCCAAGAGTACACTTGGTATCAGTTCTGTTACTAATCTGTAAATAGTACAGAGCGTGTCAGCTAAAAGTCTCCATAGGACGCTTACTGTGTAAAGGAAGTACATGTGAATTTAAATTGCCAACTTTTGGTTAAAGAGAGAAAACAAAACCAACGTCAATACACACCATGATATTTCCTTTATACTGTAAGTGTCATATGGATACTTTTAAATGAAATGCTCTGTATTTTTGAACATTATTAAATAAATATAATTTCTGACAAAAATTGTTGCACTTTTGGAACTACTTACGAAAAGGCCCAGAGAATCAAATCATGATTTTCAGGGGGACCTCCAGAAATTACGTATTTGGGATCTACGTCCACACAGCGTGCAAATGTTCCATTCGTTAAACCGACGTGGATTTCGGGATCGGAGTGCAGAACAACACGGAAGTTCATTAAAAGCAGAGCTGAAAATAAAGAGCAGCCGAGAATCGTTAAGAATACTGACATTTTGGCATTTCTTTTAGTGAAGACATTTCTGCTTTTCAGAGGTTGCATAATTCCAAATAATCTCCAACCAGCTACAAGCACTGTGAGGTAAATTGACCAGATGTGAAATACCTGTGGGAAATTTATTCAATTAGTGGAAATATTTCAATGCCGTTTGATATTACTGCATTTTTTCATTAAACCAATGCAATATTTGAATAGGAAAATATGTTTTAATATTCAATAGCTATATAGAGTGGATTTTATTAGAGATTATCTACATAAACAAAATTATTTCGAGAGAAGAATGAATTATTATTAATTGAAGACATAATTAGTGAATTGTTGACTCATTTGACGTACCTCATGACAACTTCTTTCTATTAGAATCTCGACCCATTGCTGATAAGAAGTTTTTTCATCTCCGAAATGTTCTCTCCAGAAGGGAAAAACAATTTTCATAACTCCGGTAAACATAAAACAGAAATCACTTGCTGCCAAAGCAGTCAGTATCAAATTCAAAGGACTGATCATATTTCTTCTAAGAAAAACAGTCATATTGATGATATTCGTAAAGCATCCTACGCTGCATAATATCAATGAGACAATATCGTGGATAGAATGATAGCTTTCCCAGAAATTCGTCCAATGGTCTTGGCAATACCAGGAGGAGGAGGAAGACTCTGAGAATGAAAGATAAAGTTAAATATTAAAACAGGTCAATTAAAAATTTTTGTTTTACTACCGTCATATGAAAGAGAAAAGTCAGCAATCGATGTGAATCCGTGTTCCTTAAAACAGTTTGCTAATTCAATAGTTTTTTCTGATTTCTCTGAACTTTGATATTCACTAGAATTCATTTCGCAATTGAAAAAGACTTTGCAGTTGTACTCCGGTTGATGATCCGTGCCATTTGCGGAACAAGTAATGTTGTGTTCTTCCGTAAGACATGCTTCCTCATAATATGTAGATGTTTCCTAGAACATGACGAAAAATAGTATTTGAGAGTTTTTCCTAATATTTACCAAATTTTTTTATTTTTTCACCAATACGTGCCACTTATTCATTATTTCCCAATATCTACCACTTTTTTTCATTTTTCCCAATATTTGCCACCTATTCATTATTTCCAAATATTTTCTACCTTATTCATTATTTTCAAATATTTGCCACTTTTTTCATTTTTCCAATATTTTGCACTTTATTCATTATTTCCAACTACTTGCAACTTTATTCATTATTTCCCAATATTTTCCACTTTATTCATTATTTCCCAAGATTTGTCACTTTATTCGTTATTTCCCAATATTTGCCACTTTATTCATTATTTCCCAATATTTGCCAATTTATTCATTATTTCCCAATGTGTGGCACATCATTCATTATTTCCCAATATTTGCCACTTTTTTCATTATTACCTTCTTTTCATTTTTTCCCAATATTTGCCACTTCATTATTTCCCAATATTTGCCATTTTATTCATTATCTCCCAATATTGCCACATCATTCATTATTTCCCAATATTTGCACTTTATTCATTATTTACCACAGCTTTTGCTTCCTCCGTATTTTCCACTATTTACAGTTGAACTGATTTGAAAATGGGAAAACTGAAAAATAAGCTTACCTCTGGTTCCGATGTGACACCTAATTCACTGTCATTCTTTGTTGTTGTTGTGCAATTAATCACTACTATCACCGACAACAAGCAATACAAGTTGAAATACATGTTTTGAATATTTGTCAGTTAAAATAACATGGAGAAATAATTATTTTTGGAGGGACATTGTTCTAATCTCACGTATCCCAATTTCCTGCTTTTGATTTAAGATTCGGTTGACCTGAATTGTCAGAGGTGGCAACTTTTTCTTTGATTTCAGAGGATCCTAGGAATTTTAAAATAATGATTTACACTTTACACGCACATATACAACAGTGAAGGTATTCGAATATTAAAGATTTAAATGTTTACAGTACGAAAATTAAGGTGTACTGACTTGTAAACTCAAAAGTTACATTATGTTCAATATAATATTTGTTGTCTGTATCTATTTGACTACTGCTTCCTTTTTCCTTCTTTTGCTAGAAGGCAAAGACCTTGAATAGAACTACTTGTATCCTCATAAATAGAAGAATGTTATAAAACAATACATTCAATCATGCAAATAGGATAGCTAACCACAACATTGAATATATAGGTACAGTGCGGAAAGTTCAGTTTTGCAGAAGTGTATAGTGAAGTATTTTCATGTACCTCAGTCTACAGCGAGGTTCATAAGTTACGCAGCATAGGTACGTGATGCTGCGGTTTGCGACATGCTTCCAATGTATATGTGCATGAGCGGGTAAACACTTCAAGTGTTTAAGAAGCTAATCACAAAGTGCAACGTGCCTATGCTGCGTGACTTTTGAATCTCGCTGTATGTAAGATAGGAACACATTCATTAACAAGTTTTCTTATTTCTGCATATGCGAAACAAAAACTGACCATTCCGTCTTCTTACTTTTTCTAATAATAAATGAAATCAATGAAGCCAGACATCAGGAATGTACCTATATCCACATTTGCTTACAAAAAAGAAGCTACAAAACCAGT
The DNA here is from genome assembly GCA_020352615.2 of Yoshiicerus persimilis. Taxonomy (NCBI): domain Eukaryota; kingdom Metazoa; phylum Arthropoda; class Collembola; order Entomobryomorpha; family Tomoceridae; genus Yoshiicerus; species Yoshiicerus persimilis. The sequence continues at coordinate 100,211,077 of CM036940.2, forward strand.
TTGTCAATTACTGGCTGCAAAGATCTACTGCATCGTTTGCAAAGGAAAGGCAGCGACAAAAGCAATGGCATAATGTTACTACTATTGCGTGTAATAAATGAGTACTATTATGTTTTGAATAATCCCATGTATTGGACACACCTTTACGATTAGGTAGTGAATTAACCTTTTGAGGTAGTAAACACTAAATAACATGTGGATTTTGCATGTAAACAAAATAGATAAACAAAGCATCATCATTCATAAATAAAACATGAATAAAATATAAATGCGGTTGGAAGTTCCGGCTTTACTAATCCAACACAAAGCATATTACACAATGCATTAAAAATGATGTTTGTTACAGTAAGTTGATACGTGAATACGAATGCACGATTTTCGTGTTCTACGCAGCAGTCGGTGTATGAACGAGTGTAAAAGTTTCTTTGCTACTAAACCACTGGATGTAACTTATAGAAAACTTGGAATCTGGTGATATACTTAAGAACAGAAGTTGAAATGGTGCACGTAAGTTGCCTATTTTTAGAATGGTAACAAAATGTAAGGAAATAATTTTAAAATTAGAAAATTAGTGTTTTATCAGGATTTGAATGTAAGACACTTCAGACACTAAAAAAGCATTTTTATACAAAAATAATATACATTATTAATGTCATTTGGAATATGTGGATAGAATATTCGTTGTACTGTTTTCAATCTATCCGGATAGAATTATTAGATTCTAGTCTGTACAGTGAGCCTTGGTACTTTTTGGAATTTCAGGATAGAATTTGCTGTACCCTTTTCAGATTATCCGGATAGTGGCGTTTGCTTACTACCAATGCTAAATTCCAAATACACATAATTTTACACTCCATAATTCAAACCTCAATGAACTGTAATGTTTAGTTTTTAATACAGCGTTCTACCTACCACTGGGAAGGTTCTTAATGCCTAATGGTAAAAACTGCTTAGTGGGTGGTAAAACTAGTAAGATGGTTAGCGGGAAAAAGTCCTTAGTGGACGGTAAAATTAGGAGGGCGTTTATTAGAATAAAGTGCTTAGTGGGTAGTAAAATTAGGAAGGCGGTTAGTGATTAGTATTTTTAATTAGCTTTATTCAACGTAACGTACTTAGACCATTGGTTAATGTTTGATGCCTACAAAACTCGACTTTCTTATTAATGAATAATTGATCACGCATTTTGTGGTAGCTAAGCCTAATGAGAATAATAGGGCTTATACCGAATAAAGCAGGTAGACTGCTTCATATAGATAATTCAATTGGGAGAAAAGTTTATTGCAGAAGAGTTCGATGAATGTATGTGTTACAGACTTTCTGGAAAGTCCGGAATTTTGTAAAATGCCAAGGCACTTTGTAAAGCTTTTCCCCAGTTTTTGAGGCATAACTTTTTTGACAGGGTATAACATTGTTTTGCTATTCTGCGTCGAATGTTATTCCATAACATTATTGAAAAATAATTTCATAAAAAGTTATGGCTCAAGAACTGATACAAAATTTACAAATGCCTAGGCATTTTACAATGTAGAAGGAAGTTTACAATTAATCCCTCTAATCAAACTCATTTAGTTTTATTTTAATGAGTTAACATAATTAATTTTCGTACTTCATTAATAACTATTAATTAATGACTTTTCAATAAATAAATAATACATTTGGAGATATTAAATGCCAAATTAGTTACCGGCGTTCTAAATTTAATAGAAATCGAAAAATAACAATCGGGGAATGTGAAATTCATGCCAAAAAGTTGTATTTCTTTAAGTTTTACAAAAGTAACTGCAAAAATATACAATGCAGAAAAAAATGATGTAGTATTAAATATTTTAGTATCTATAGTTTGAAATGCTTTCAAAATAATGCTGATCAAAAAGTCTGTCAAAAGAACAATACTTTTTAACATGTTCCGCTAAAAACACCCCAAAAATTATGACATATAAAACTGCGGAGAACGCGTCAACTCCGCGTGCTAACCATACCCATCGTTGTTTTGATTTCCCACAACTTACATTAATTATATTTTCTCTCGGTAAAAAATCATTTCCTTGTTCTGTGCCATTTTCTTCTCCTAAATGACTTCTTTTCATCACCGTTACCAACTGAAGAATTAGCATCTCTGTTTTCGTTGTCTCCTGCTTAACAACCGGTCTCATCCAAAGAAGAATTCGTACTGCTACAATTTCCACCATAATTCCAACGACGAACATTACAGAAACCGTGCACCATATGTCTACAGCTTTCAGCGGTGGACTTTTAGGAACACTTGAATTTACACCTTGAATAACTGTAACTAGAGTTAAAAGAACAGTAACCACTAGTTCTAACCAAATTTGCACATCTACATAAGAAGTGCCGATAAAGAAGGAGAGCCAAGCAACAAAAACCAATAGTGCAATTGGAACATACATTGTGTAAAGATAAAACCCATGTTTCCTATAAAAAATCATTTCCATTTTTATCACAAAAAAGGAACCATATTGATATTCTCTTATAGTCACGTTAGCAAGATAATAATCTGTGATTTCAGATTTATATATTTCGGGTTTCGTAATATTATATTTCCACGTTTTTCTGTGTTCTACAATAATCCCACCTGTTTCGTTTCCAGAGACGAAATACACACCACACTTTAATTCATCAAATGGAAAAGAGGAGAAGTCTTTGATGCAAGCAATGTCCAAATCAATACTGTGTACCAAATATATTTCAATACTGTTTCTAAGCTTCGTAAAGGAGCACTCTCGGTTAGTCGCCTTTTTGATATGGAAGTCTGTAGCTTCTATCCACACTTTAGTATCTGTAAATGGTTTGAAATTTAAAAGCTGGCAATTGAACGACCCGTTAAAATACGTTGCATTTTTAAGCAAATGAAGAGGTAAAATTGGGTCAATCTCCAATTCAAGTCCAAAGTCAATTAGGACATCCAATTTCATGATAGGAGCATCAAACGAAGCGTCAGATGTGGCACTTGTTTGCCTAATGTTTGGTTCTAATGATATTGTGGTATCGTTTTTCAAGAATGAAGTCGTTTGCGTTCCAAGCCACTTTAAACCGTCCGCTATGGATTCACTCGTTTCATTTGAGAGACGTCGCCATTTCTCGTCCAGCGTTTCATATTCGTTTCTTTGTAAAATTGTTCCGTTTTTAAAATAGTAGTGAATGATTTCCAAGTTGTGGTATTTTTCAAGTGGAAATTGTGCCTAAAGATTTCAATATTAACTGCAATAATTATTTCCTTATGGAATTTTAATTTCTTACCCATTTTTTTTCTAACTCTGTGAAAACGGCGAAAGGATCAAAAAGTTCGCCAGTGGTGTTGGAAACTGTCTCAGATGTTTCATTCTGAATACAGAAAATCCAACGAAAATATAAAACAAACAACAGCAGTCTGAAAAAGAGTTGAATGTGCATCGTAGATTTTGCAAATACAATTAGCTAGTCACAAAGTTTAGTGCAACGTGCTTGTGCTGCGTGACTTTAGAACCTTGTTGTACGTAAGAATGGAAATGTACCTATATTCACAAACATGTTTTCTTCTTTCTGCAAATGAGAAACAAAACCAACCATTCCGTCTTCTCACTTTTTCCTAATAATAATTAAAATCAATTCAGCCGGACCTCAAGATTACGTTTGATTACAAAAAGAAAGTTACTAAACCAGTTTGTCAATTACTGGTTACAAAGATCTACTGCATTGTTTGCAAAGGAAAGGCAGCGACAAAAGCAATGGCATAATGTTATTACTATTGCAAGCAATAAATGAGTGTTATTTCGTTTTGAATAATCCAATATTGGACGCACCTTTCGGATTAGGCAATAATTTGACTTTATGAGGTAAGCATTAAATACCATGTGGATTTTGCATTTACACAAAATGTGTTAAAATAAGTCTTACATTGAAATAGGATTTATAGAGTATGGACAAGTTTAGTCAGCATTAAATAAAATATGAATTCATGTACCTATATAAAATATGAATAAAATAAACTTGAATAAATAATCAATCAAAGAATCATCATTCATAAATAAAACACGAATAAAATATGAGTGCGGTTAAAAGTTCGGGCTTCATTAATCCTACACAAAGTACCCATATTTTACAACATGTATTCAAAATGTTCTTGATTACAGTAAGTTGATAGGTGAATACGAATGCACGAGTTCCGTGCTCTGGAAACTGGCAGGAGTATGTGTATGAAAGCGTATAAACGTTTTTTTTGCTACTAAACAATTCGATGTAACTTCAAAGAAACTTGGAATCTTGTGAAATACGTAAGAACAGAAATTTGGATGGTGTAAGTAAGTTGACTGCTTTAAGAGTGGTAACAAAATGTAAGGAAATAAAAAAATTAAAATTAGAAAATTAGTCTTCTTTCAGGATTTGAATGTAAGACTATTTAGACACTAAAAAGCATTTTTATACAAAAAATACACATTATTATGCTATCTCTTTTGAAGTATGCCGATAGAATATTCGTCTTACTGTTTTCAATGTATCCGGATAGAATTTCTAGATTCTGTTCTGTACAGTGAGCTTTGGTACTTTTTGGAATATCAGGATAGAATTCGGTGTACTCTTTTCAGATTATCCGGATAGTGGTATTTCCTGACTACCATTGCTAAATTCCAAATACACATAATTTTACACTCGACAATTCAAACCTCGATGAACTGTCATATTTAGTTCTTAATGAAAACGCTTCTTAAATAGTTTCTAAAATATAAGAGACAAAACACAAAAAAGGCTATTAATCATTATTTTAAGTAATAATTATATTTATTTTTAAATTATCAAAACATTTGCAATTTGTAAACAACTCGTACAAATTGTACAGTATTAATTTAGTGTTTGCTGAGGTTTTCCAGCAAAATGATTTTCAATGCCTATACTACAATGATGAGGTTTTGCTGCAAAATAATGGAGTTTTTATAGTACGGAGAAGATCGATTACATTTCAGGTAATTGCTGGATTTAATGCAAGTAGCTTTTCCGCACTAATTCAAATTCCTCTAAATCGATAGCTTTTCCTACTTTGTTTTGAAATACGTAATATTCGGCTTTCTTGTCCACATAGTTTCTAAAAGGACTTCCTTCAAACTGGTTTACATCCCAATCGAAATGGCCAACAAAAATACGTTGATCCCAGGCATGACAGATGTTATTATTGTTCAAGAAAGTTAGAAAATCATTGACATAATTATTAAAGAGAAAACGACAAAGTGCAAAGAATAAAACTATGGTATGGTATGGTATGGTATGGTTTTATTCAAGATTGATGTGGCCGTAGCCTTTACAATCGTATTTTTTATGTAAAATTACAGTATTGGCTTTAAGGATTCGCAGTAATATTAAATGTGGTAATTTACTTTGCGGCGGTAGTACGGTCTACTCTAATCTAATACAATCTAATCTAATAACTAAATAATAAATTCTATTATTTTATTTTTATTTTAGTATATATAATTACTCGCTAATTTCTAAATAAAATTTTCGTGTTTTCAGTACACTTAACCAGAAATCTAGCAAAAGTTTACATTTATCCGGACTCCAATTTAAGAACAAAGAGTGAACATTGTTTCTATCTAATTTAGTTAAATCGTAGTGATTATTTAATTTCTTTCTTTGAGCAGAATAGTGGGGACATATTTTCAAAATGTGCAGAACATCTTCACAGTCATTTGTATTACATAAGCTACAATTAGTTTCTATGCTACTTAAAAATTTATTATACATTGCTTGGTGCCCTCTCAGTTTTACATGTTTACCCTTGTATGTTATGTAAGATGCCCCTAATCGTAGCTGCATTATTAATTTAGTAGTGGACCAAGGAATATTTAACTTAAGATAGGGCTCTAATTCAATTCTTTTGTGCAGGTCAGTGTAATGCTTGAATGTATTACTACCCAGCATTAACTCAATGTCTTTTTCAATCATTTTACTTTTTACGGTACCTAATGCTTGCTTTACAGCGATTTTTCTTTGTGCGTAGTTTAAATATGGTATTTCGTCAAGATTAATCGTTCTGTCTATTTGCCACTTTTTAAGAATATTAGTAAACTGAATATACCAATTGGATTTTGCTAGCTTAGAGTTGTATGCTTGATGTGCTAGTGCGTCAAGTCGTAATGCCTCGTATGCCTGTCGAACTAGACTGTGAACCGGTTTCCCCATGATTTTCAACCAGAAGTTCAATGTTTGCTTTACTATAACGAGTTCCAGAAGACAAGTATTTGTCTCTAGTCTAACAAACCATCTAGGTGTCATAATTGGCAATTGGAAAAGTCTTTTTAAAAATTGAGTTTGGAAGTCATTAAAATCTTCAACATTACGTATTCCCCATGTGTGTGAACAGTATCCTACTACCGATTGCACCATCGATGAAAAGATTGTGTAGTGTGACTCGAAAGTTCTTAGTTTACTTTTGTAAAAAATTTCAAAAATAGAATGCATTGCTCTTTTTCCTTTATTGCAAAGAATAAAACTAATTCTTTTGTTCTAACTTTTGTGCCACAAATTTTTTCACCTACATCAATAAGAGTTAATTGTTTCACAACCAATGTATCTAGATTTAAATTATTAGTTATCCCCTCATCATTAATGCGAATACCGTTGAGCTTAAGAGTTTTAAGCGTTTCAGGAATCCAGGATACATCTAGTCGATGTTGGTTTCCATAACCTGTATCTATTTCCAAATGGAGCTCAACCAACTGTGGACATTTAATAGTTTGAGAATTTAAAAATCCAAGAATATCACCTTCACGGTATTTCACGAACTTCAATGTTTTCAGATTACGTAGAACTATTGTTTGGCGGCATATGCAATTGCTCGTTTGGGAAATGTTCAACTTTTCAATTGATTGTGGCAAAAGAGAAAAATCCACCGAATCCTCAAGATCTTTAATTGTAAGTTCCCTGATTTTCATATCTGACCTTTCGGTAAAATATGTCTGTTCTAAATATAAATGATTTACATTCCATTTACAAGTTCCAAGGTTCTCCATTTGAGTACAACGCAATTTAAGAGTTTCAAGCTTCGTTTCAGGATTTCTGTCCATATCTAAAATCATTACAGTTGCTTTGCCAGACCAACTGGTCAAAATTATGTCCTTAGTGTTTGTGAAATCTATAATATCATTTACGCAGACCAGAGGCAACTCTTTTCCGTTTTTATAAAAGTAGACATCAACCAATTGTATTTTGTGTGACCTAATTAAAATTCCTTCCTGGATGTTTACCCCACAATTCCAAAGTCGCAATTCTTTGATGTTCACAAGAACACTTAGTTCTACAAAAATCATTGTTGCTTTCCTTCTGTAGCTATCAGGACAGCGTTCACAGATCATGAATCTTGTGTTGAATTTAGTATTAGGTTTCGTCATTGGCGAATTATGAAGCCAAGAACTAATATCGTAATTAACACACGGATGCCCGTTTTCATCTACTAACAGCAATATATCAATATTTAACTCTTTGATGTGTTTTTGGTAATTTCGAAAAAAATAGTCTAACTCCTTAATCGCCCACGTTTTGGAAATACCCTCACGCTTCCGTTTGTTTCCAAAACTAAAGTTGGCGAAATGAACAATTTCCAGTTTGTCAATGGAAAATATCGAAAGAAAATTAAGAGGTGAGCGGTCAGTATAGTTTGAGTATGTCTTCAGTGAAAATTCAATTTTTGAACGAATTTTCAGTAAATCCAGTCCATTAGAACTCCAGACTTGGGAAACATGGCGGGCGTTTTTAACTTCTTCAAAATTTAAATACTGCATTATACATCTGATGACCTACAAGTACAAATATGTCATTTGGCTGTACAAAGAGAACTTTCAAATACATTAAATGTTCAAGAAATAAAATGTCAACTGCTTACCAAATCAATCAGCATAGGATTATTCAAGCATTCAACAGTATTTCTTTTATCTCCTTTTTGGAGATCATCAGATTTAGCTAGAACCACACTTCCTTTCTCCAGTTTTTCTTTCTGGGCTGCATTTTTCTTTACCCTTTTCTTTCGCGGACGGTTTTCCTGAAATTTGCAGAAAGAGGTCAGAAATTCACAAAGATAAAATATCAATCGCCGGAGAAAAGAATTACCAACAAATAAAAGAAAGAAATACAACAGAATTTTTGTACATATTATAAACCAATTTATCAATGATTAATTTAGGGTAGATTGTATGTATATTTTTTCAAAATGAAAACGAAAAATCTACTGCAATCTGCAATACAATGAAATCATTTAAAACTCGTTATTACTTACATAAACGAGCTTTTGCTTCTTGGTTGCGATGCTCTTTGTGTACAATTTGGACATAATTTTGAATAAATAGTTGTCCTCAGGAGTATCCGAACTTGGCGTATTCTCCAGTTTCATTTCATTAACGCTTCGTAAAGCACATAATAGTCTTGCAGCACTTTCATCGCATTTTGTATTCGTTAGAATCTCAAAAAATGCCAACTTTTTAAGGTCGAGTGTAGCCTTCGTTGTCTAGAGAACAAAAAATGAAAAAGTTGTATAACCCGGATGTGATTTTTTTTCAAACTGTAAAGTTTACAACTAATGATTAAGTATGCATAAAAGTTAAAAATTCTGAATTTCTTAATTTTTAAAATTTCTTACGATTTGTAGATTTTCAATTTCAGTCATCCACCTGTTTTGAAACCCAAAGTCAGCAACTACTGTTAGCAAACGCATTTCACTTTTGAGACCCTGGTCAAGATGATCCATGATTACTTTACTGACTAAGCACGATTGGAATAACAGCAAATGAGATCTTACTTTGTGCAGTGTAAACTTTTACTGAATGGAATTCGGTGGCGTTTGGAAGACAGTTGGATAGATTTACACTGTAAAACTCCAGCGTGCTTAGAATAGCCTTTCCTACTTATCTGATACGTAACTTTTACAAAATAAAATGAGGTTTATTGAATAAAAGTATTGATAAGTATGTGCCTCCTAGTCCCCATTTTTACTATTGGTGCATCGAGCTAAAAGCTTTAGAATTCCTAATATATCGTGTAAAACTTGTTCCTCCAACATGTAAATGTAATTTTAAACAAGAATAATTACTTGTTAGCTATCGGCTAGTTTAAATGACTTTTGTTCAGTAAATGGAAAATGACCCATAAAATATTATTTTTGGATTCTTATTACTCAGTACCATATAGTATACAGAACAGGCAAAACTGTAAAGACTAGTTGTTCTAGTCCAACTGATGTTACTTTTACAAAGATATGTTCAACCGTAATATTTATTGGAATTTAACTAGACCAAGACATGCGTAAGCAACGAGAGAACGGAAAAGAGAGAGGAAAAGAGAAACTAATCCTGTCTACTTGAGAAATCGTAATCCTTTTTCTCAGAAAACGCGGTATATGAGAAATGAAAAAGGGCATTATAAATACTCCGACTAAGTTTGCCTTTGCATACCGATTCATCACAGAAAAACAAAGCTTCATTAATTCCAATGGTCTTTTCCATAGTTAACGTCTAGAGGGGCTGACAAAATGCTGAATACAACTGTATATTACGTCATTTAAACACAATGAGAAATGCCATTATAGAATTTCTTCATAGAATTTCAAAATTCGATTAGGCTTAACATTTCTATTGGGAGCTATTTTGAAGCCAAATGTTTTCAGTCATTCATTAATTTAGCGCTAACAGCCTTTTTGGTTATAGAACTTTGAAAACAAAACACAATTGGAAAATATATCTATTTTGAGAAATTTGAATTGCGGAAATGAAACTGATATTAAACCTCAGCATTTACCTAAAAAGTAATCCAACTGCTCCATAATGTAAAAACTCAATTATTTTGCACAAAAATGGCATCAGTGCAGTATTTTTGTACGACAACCTTCTCAGTAAAAACACCGAATAAATGTTCAGGTATTTAATGTTGCATAACTGTTTTGCATTTAACGTTCAATAAATTGAAAACGTTTTATTTAAATTTTATTTAATGTAGGAATTTAAAAATTTGATTGCCTTTTTCACCGATATTGAAGAAATTTTTTGTATATTTATACTGCATTTACTAACTGTCTATCGGTAATATCAAGGGCAATAACCAAGTTCGTTATATAACCCTAAAGCAAAAATTATAAATAACTTTTTATACACTGGTATGTACGAACTAAAAGTAAAGGTTTACAAATAAATTGCTTGGGTTCAATCTACCTGTTAAACTCTCCATTGAATAATTTTCCACTTTTCTAGAGTCGTAGAAAAAAAGAAAGGCAAAAGTGTCAATAAGGAATAACAAGAAGAGTTAACAGGGGACATCTAAACATTTATTACATTACTGTGCTTGTGGAGTCAAACTAAAAGTGTTTAAATTAATATTAAAATTATTATTTCCTATGGCATTATAAGTAATTAGTTAAAACAGATTATTTGTATTACATTTTAACATTTAGTACTTAAGTAAAACCCCAGCAGTAGAAATGCAGATTACAAAATTGCTGATCTGGTTACTTTGAGTTTGATGTTCCATTTTATATACGCGATTCGCGTATTTTCTGAAACAAATTGTTCAAAAGCTGTAGCAGATGGAAAGGTTACAAGAAGTGAGATAACTGCGATGTATTGTTCAGATTTGGAACCCAATTTGAAATTATTTTGTAAGGATATACCAGAAGGTTCTAATGTTTTTTGCGGATTTAGATAGATAGATAGATAAGATAAGATTTTATTCTTCGACGATTTGGCCTTCGGCCTTTACATCTCTGTACTGTATTTGTTTACATAGTAATTATAATGTATAGCGAGTGGAGATTGAAGTTATAATAGAGTAAGATTATGGTGGTAGTAGATAAAAGTTGTTTGTGATAGTTTAGAACTTAGAATTATGCTTATATTAGACTACATTTATGCTTATTTATACTTTATACTTATGCTTATAATAGAATAGAGTTGTGCTTATTTTTTCTGTTAGTTTATGTTACAGATAATTGTATTGTTTGTCATGGTGGTGTTTTTGTCTGTTATAATGTATTTAGCTTATAGTATAAAACTTAGCTACAGAAATCTGATTCTTGAAGATACATATCTCGAATTTTGCTTACGTTTTTCCAGTAGATATAAATGTTCTTTGCCATCTCGGGACTGCTTACACTGTAAATGTTTACATTTTCGTGAGTAGTAAGTAAGGTGCTCCTAAGAGCTGCGTAGTGTGGACACTTTTGCATTATATGATGGACATTTTCTATTTCTTTTAAATTACATAATTTACACTCTCCGTTTTCAGTTGGATAATACATTTGTTGAATAGCTCCTAAAGATAACCCTTTGCCTACAGGTGCTATGTGATTAAAATCTGCTTTTAATTGAAATATTAGCCTAGTCATTGCCCAAGGAATATCCCATTCTAGGTACTGTTGCCTTAAAATGTGTGTTTTTCTTGAACAGTAAGAAGCTAATTTTGTACTTTTTTCATGTTAATTATATCTGAGGACATAATTTTGTCCTTAATTTTTGCTTGACAACTCCTTATTATGTTATTTAGTGTATCTCTTGTGTAGGAAAACTCTTGACTGACGTTTAGTAGTTCATTTAAATCATATTCTGATAACAAGTTTGTAAGTTGTGTAAACCAGTTTTTACCAGGTAAAGACTTAAGTTCTACTAGAGCTTGGAATAATAGACTGTCTCTAGGCTTAGAACAAATTCTAGCCCAGAATTTTATTATCTTTTTAAAAATAAATTCTTGTATTGGGGTTACTAAGGTTTCAATTCTAAAAAGCCAGTGAGGCGTCCATTTTGGTACGCAAAATAATCGCCGTAAAAAATTTATTTGGAATGCTTCTAATTTATCCATTGAACTGAGCCCCCAAATTGAAACCCCATATGTCAGTACTGAACGAACTAAGGATTCATATAGCTGTACGTGATTTTTAAAAGTTTTTTAGTTTCGATGAATAAAACAATTTAAATAAAGATGATTCCGCAGATTTACCTTTTCGTACAAAATGATCCGCTGGGTCGCTTATTTTGTATACTGCATTAAACAGGGAGGCAAAGTGGCACAGTATGTAATGGAACTCGACTTTTCGGCTGCTGGCAGCAATGGTGGGTTCAAACCCCACTACCTGCAACTAAGTCCTCACATACCAAGCAATGTCCAAAAAGTATCTTGAGGATAATCTTGGGTATACAATAACAAGAGCACAACAAAGCTTACTAACACCTGCGGACAGTATGGGGGAGTATAGGAACTATCTCGGTGTCTTCGTGAATAGAGAAGCCTGGCTCGAGAATCTGTCAAAGCTCAGACTGTATATGGGGGTCGACTGCGAACTGTGTGGTGAGGAGCATTGCCTGGGGATGACCTTGTGTACCCCCGTCGTATATACGCAGCTGACGTTAGACTCACCATAGTGAGATGCGGCGGTGCAGGGTGCCTGGGCTAATGCAGTGCGTCATGCAGCACAAGACAACCAAGAAACAAGATACATTTAATATCCACTATATAATACCATAACTCTGTAATTCGGATCAATTGGTTGATTGATAATTGTGAAAAGCCGTTGAGCTTATATCAATAAAGATTTTTTTTTTTTTTACTGCATTAAACGGGACACCTAAGTACATGTAATTGTCAGCAATTTCAATGTGCTTATCTTCCCAGAATAACTTCGGCAAAAACGCAAGTGGCTTTCTTTTTCTAAATATAAGAATTTTTGTTTTACCAAGGTTAACCTGTAAATCATTTTCTTTAAAATAATTGCTTAGAATATCAATTTTCTCTTGGAGATGAATAGGGTTATATGAGAACACGACCATATCATCAGCGTATAAAAGGATGTGAACTTTTCGATGACCGAGGTGGACTGCCGGTATGTTTGAATTATTTAAAGTGTCGATTAGATCCTCTAAAAATAAAGTGAATAAAATAGGACTAAGCGTTTCCCCTTGCAAAACTCCTTTTTGGATTTCAAAAAACTCGCTCTCTCCAGCAGATGTTCTAACCTTAGCCTTAGCATTACTGTAGATATTTTTTACAACACTTATAAATTTGGAACTGATATCTAAATTTTCTAACTTTTTCCAGAGTTTGTCATGGCAAATTGTGTCAAACGCTTTTGACAAGTCGATAAATAATGCATAAAGTTTTCTTCCGTTTTTAGAAATAGTTTTTTGTATTATGGCACTCAGTAGAAATATATTGTCTTCACATCCAGTGTCCTTCTTGTAGGCTGCTTGTAGGTCGGATGATTTGTTGTTTTTCTTGCACCAAAGGCTGAGTCGGGCGGCCATCATTGAAGTAACCAGCTTCAGAACAGTATTTGCAAGAGAAATTGGTCGATAATTTTTTGGATCTTTTCGGTCCCCTTTCTTAAAGACTGGAGAAATTATTATTTCAGCCCATTTTTCTGGGAAGCTTTCTTTCCTCCAAAAAGCATTGATGCAATCTAGAAGAGAGAATTTAGCATTTCCAAGATATTTCCAAATTTCATTTGGAATCCCGTCATTACCGGGAGATTTATTTTTTGATAGTTTTTTAATTGCTGCATTTATTTCACTTAGATTAAAGTCGTTGTCTAATTCAGGAACACTATGGTTGTAGGTTAGCTTACTTAGTTCTTCTGTATGAGGGTGGATAGTTGGGTTACTTACTACTTCATTGGTATTTGCCGTTTGCTGAAATTCATTTTCAAAATATGCTTTAAATTCATTCACATCGATCATAGTTGGCATTGTGGAGTAGCCTTTAGAGTTTCGAAAAACAGATAGTCCTTCGTAGAACGATTTAGTATCTCGTGAGTCTATTAATTTACTATTAACTTTGTCATAAAAGCATTTCCTGCTGTTTTTTTAGTTTGTTATAAATCCTTCTTTCCTTGACGTATTCCTCTCGTGCTGTGTCGAAAGCATCTTGACTGGCCATTCTATTCATTTTTCTGAGACGGTGAAGTGCTGCGCTTGTCTTTTTCTTTTGCATTCGGCATTCGTAGTTGAAGTATTTGGGCGACGGGATGTTCTGTAGGCCTAGTGTTCTGTTTTTGACGAGTTTGCATTCTTCAGCAACTTCATAGATACATTTATTAATATCCGTGTAAGTTGGTGAGAGTGGAAGTATTTCATCTAGCTTTTCACTGAACATTTCTGCACTTTCGTTGGTAATAACTATTCTATTAACTATTTGCAATATTAAATCTCTGTTTGATTCTTTGTTTTTCATTTCAAATATTATTGGCATGTGATTGGATTGTGTAGAATGGAGAACGGAGAAGTCGTAAGGGAAATCTTGTAAGTATTCTGAAATTAAGCACAAATCGATAGTGCTAGCACCGTTTTTGTTTACAAAAGTGAATTGTCCATCCTTATCTGAGAATGTTGTTCCATTAATTATGCTTAAGTTATTGTCATTCATAAATTGCAGTAACATTTTGCCTTTGGAATTTAGAACAGTGTCTTTGGAGTTTCGTTGTGTCATGGTAGAAAAGAATGTAGTGTTGTTTTCATTTCTCACTCGTGCATTCATATCCCCCATAATTAAGCAATCTCTGTCATTTCCTGCTATTAAACTATTCAGCGTTGTTTCGTAATTGTCAGATAGATAACAGAAAATAATTTTGAAGATATGATTTTGCAACTTTACTGTAATGTCTATTTTGTTTGTGTCTTTCCTAATTTCCAAAATATGAGATAATAATTCTGATTTGATTCCCATTAAAAAACCCACTTTACCTCTTCCCATATTTGAGTCTTTTTTAGCAAGCACTTCAATTAATTTTTTGCGGATTTAGTTGTATATTAATTTTGTGCAAAGGAGTAAGTCATATTTTTTATTCTCAATAGTTTTTATCAGAATTATTACTATTCTGAAATAAAAGCAGAGAATTATGACAATTTTTTAATCTTCAATTTATTATATCTTTTTTATTTAATTTTAGACATGCGTGAGCGCTACAAAAGATGATCCCTTGAGAGCGAAATATTGCCAGCCTAGTGAAGTGGCGACGAAAAATCCAAATTTGTATCAACTTTGTGCAGATGTGTGCAAAAGAAGGTGCCCAAGTTCCATAGGTCATCTTGTGTGTGTAGATAAGAAGTGCGGTACAGCGAACACAAAGCGCACCTTCTTTGCTGCTACTACTCCTGATTCCTGATGAATTCAAATTTGGTGATGAAGATTGTAAAGAAGCTGCTTGTTGTTGCGATTTCAAATCAGCGAAATAAAGCAAGCAAAATTGATGTCTATCGGTTGGTTTTTATTAAATTATTTTAATTATTGTTTATTGGGCAAAAATTAATTATTATAAAAATCAATACAAAATGTAAACTCACTGTCAATATATTTAAAATGCAGAAATAGTAGATGTCATTCCTCATTGATAGAATTTGGAAAGGTTTAATTAAACATTCTACACAGCTACTTTGCTTACAAATCTCCTTCCCCAACCAATCGCATATCTTTTAATGAAAAACTAATTAATCGTAATGACAAACCTGTTTATTTTCAAAACCCCTTATCAAAATTTATCATGACAGATTAATTAATTAAATCAAACTAAGTATTTTAATTTGAAAGTGTGACAAAATGAGAGTAGCAATGAAAAAGAAAATATTTCTGCAAAGAATATAAAAAGTCCTAACAAACAACCTGTCAATTGAATTATGAACATCATTCGAAAATTCCACAAAGTCAGAGGTTTACTTTCGAAATCAAAATCAGCCGCCTGATTCTTCCTCAATTTCTCATACATAACTGCCTTGCTCTCATTATTCTTGAGATTCATAACACCGATTTCTTTAAATTTATTGATTTCCCATTCTTCCCATTTCACCATTATTCCTGATTCGTACAATGCTGAATTTATTGCAGAAAATGAGTCCACAAATATCGAGTGCTTTTGAAAAATAGTCGCCATGTAAGCTCTGTTAATTGCATCCTTTGAAAATAGAAACGGGTCTCCAGGTATTCTAGTAGAGATTTCAGTTGTTATAAACGGATTCCATTGTATTCCAACAGTTTTGCGAGTAATGTAAACGTATTTAATGAATTCCTCCATATCCTTCTCTACGTGTAATCTTGACTTGATTTCCCTCAGAATATATTCAGTGTCATCGTCGTCCCACACATTATTCACAGCGATACTATAATCGCTCATTTCGAAAAGTTCGCTCAAAGTGGATGGAGCTTTTTCAGGCCTCGGCATCATCAAATTTGTTCTCAGAGTGCTCTTGTATCCCGTTCCTAAGATGACAGTTCCCAATAGCCAAATAACTGCAATGTACCTAATTCAATTTAAAGCATGCATTATTTTGATTGAACAATCTGTTAAATAAACCATTGCTACGGGTATAAGACAGTAGAGAAAGCAAAGCAAATGAGACAAAGAAAAATTACTACTTTTCTTCAAAAGAATGACAAATGAAATTTTAAAGTTTAAATTTGTATATTTATGACTGAATACGAATCATTTAGCTGTCTATTATGATATTCCACTCATTCATTTAATTGAGTTTTTTGAGGATTTTTGGTTTTTTATTCAAAAATGTCTTCGAACTTGACCAAGCCGTTTTTTTGAAAAAAAGTTTGCATTAAATATTGCACCGCATCGTGAATTATTGATGGCATATTTACTCACAGACAGACAGACAGACTGACAAAGCATTTTCATAAAAGTACATTTTACTACTGAATAAGATTTCTACAATGGGTTACTTTTTGTTAATATTTTATAATTAAAGTATATTTTTACCTTGATCCTTTGGGAATATCAGTGAGTCCCTGTTCCATTACAATAGCATATGGAAGAAAAGTCCCCGTTTCCCAAACAATTCTTTTCATTTGGTGATTGTGAACAAAGTACATGACAAAGAATACGACAATGCTAACGAAAATAAATGTCAGGGCTGTCCAAATCCACACCTCAACAGAGAAAGGCAGTACGAATGCGTACCATTCGATTATTGCCCTTGGGTGCCCCCTAATGAATATTTGTTCGATAATCGTAGTCGTTAGTGTGTGGTCAAAAGCGTAAGACCACAGTGGATGAAATGCACCAAAAGGAATCAGATGACAATCTCCACTATACACGTCTCCAATAATTCCTTTCATTGTCCCATTTTCAGACAGAGCAAACCAAAGACTGTTAAAAAATGTATCCACTGTATAATTGAAATAAGAGGCGCCTGTCTCCATTAAAATTACTCCTGTTCCAGAAATAATTGGTTTTCCATTTGCATCTGCACCAGTTTGATAAACATACGGCTTGTATTCATTTACCCCCACTATCACTTTTCTCCCTCGAAAAATTCCGCCCATCGATTTTCTCTCTTCAAAATTGTCAAAATCTTTTATTTTTATCATTCTATTGTTGACATAGACTGGAGGATCAACCCAAATGTTCCCAGTGTCGTAAGATACACCAAATTTATCTTTGAAATTGGCAACCACAGTTTCTGTCATTATTCTCTCCAAAACTATTTCGGTTCCGACGAAAATTAATCTATCCAATCGTCGATTCATAGTTCTCTTAATTCTTTCCAACAGAACAACACAGTTTTCCAAGTTCATTAACCAAATTAGCACAGTATATCTAAATACTGGTTCATAACCAACTGTGGGGGTAGAAATCGATTGAGGCTCGAGACTTTTAATTTTGGGCAGGTTATCTCCAATAATAACTGCACGATCTTTCACCAATTCCCAGTTGAATTCTGTATTATGCGAATTCCTATCCATTATAATAACACGAATAGTTTGCGGCCTAAAATGTTTTTCAATATTATATTCCAACACTTTTAAAACTGTTTCCTGTATTTTCTTTGATTGCCACACCGCTTTAGTTGGATCCGTATAGACTGCTAGGAAAACTGCAATGCAGGCAAAATAAAAAGTCCTTTTGTAATTACTACACATATTGATTGACGACGGGATCAGACAAAAAGTTAACTCCATGTACTGTGCAATGCTAACTTAGGATGCCTAATGTTTGTGGAAGTATTAAATGAAATGATGAATGTATACGAGTTTTCCTAGAAACCGAATATTTCGAATGTAAAGACGAGACACGTTGACATACATAAATTTGATCATAGTAAATAATTTCTCCCCTGCCCTTTTAAAATGCATTAGACTTTCTGCGTTGTAGAATTACATATTCAGTTTACAATTATGAGAATGCAGTGCATTGCGCCTTACTCTAACACTCTACTATTTCTTCTCTGATTAATATTTCTCTCCTAGATTGTTAACTGCATTATTCTGTGTTCCCTGTGTCCTTGTGTTAAAATTTTTAGAAACATGCCACGAAAGTTCAGCTTACATGTCCACATACCCTTGAAATTCGTTCTACTCAGTTTACATTTGGTTTCTTCACGTCGTGTTTGTTTCTATGACTGAGAGGAATAGCGACAAATATGTTAATAATTTCTTAACCTTTTATAAATTTACTTAATTCTGTCGTCTATTCACTTTAAGTCAAGTTACCTATACTATGAGAGACCTATACTATGTAAATTGTGCGTCACAATTCGGTCGCTAGGTTTGTACTGCATTGTTTTCACTTTATTAAACATCGTTGCCATAGTTGAATTATGTAATCATGAGTTTATTTATTAACTGGAAGAACTCTATAGTGCTTTTCAGCTAAAATGATTTCCCGAGCAACGAAAATTCTGAAATCGTTAACATCGGCAAAGTTAAGTCAGACCCGCAATCCATAACTTGGTATTCCGCTGCATGATCATTCAATGCACATAACCATGTCAACATTGGGATACGAAAATTTTTAGAAATAAAATTGAAACTTGTCTCCCAATGTTGACATGAATATGTGCATTGAATGATCATGCAGCGGAATACCAAGTTATGGATGGCGGGTCTGACTTAACTTTGCCGATGTTGACGATTTCAGAATTTTCGTTGCTCGGGAAGTCATTTTAGCTGAAAAGCACTATACTTTCTCTTTAAGCATCTCTAAAAGACATCCAAATTTCATATCTCTCATAAATTCAATTCAAATATATTATTATCAGGTAATACTTCAAACTAATTGGGAAAAGCTAATGTTTTATTCTAAATATTTCAGTTGCATGCATTACGATTTCTGATAAATGCTATGAATATTTAATGCCACATGAACATATCTTTGAAGTTTCAACGTACAAATAACAAACTATGTCACTTATTGATATTTGTATTCGATTGTTTTGCAATTCTGCGTCATATCTTACCCCACAACATTATTGAAAATAATTTCAAAAAAAGTTATGACTCAAGAACTGAAAAAAATTTGAAAAATGCCTAGGCATTTTACAATGTAGAAGGATGTTTACGATTAATCTAATTAGTTTTAGCTTAATGGGCTAACATAATTTGTATTATTTCAAATATTTTATTTGGCTATCAAAATTTTTATTGCTAATTTTAAAGCTGCATTATGAATAATACTTACTAATTTTTGGTATTTCATTAATGACTATTTAAACTTAATAACTTTTAAATAAATAAATAATAAATTTAGAAATATTCAATGCCAAATTAGTTACCGGCGCACTAAATTTAATTGAAATTGCAGAATAACGAACAGTAATTCATTATTTTAATCCGGGGCACTGCTACTGGAGCTATTCAGACGAATATATACGACATGGCACTTGCAAAAAATTAATTCCAAAAAGTTGTATTTCTATAGATTTTACAAAAGGAACTACAAAAGTTTACAATGCAGAAGAAAAGAATTTTATGTAGTATTAAATATTTTAGCATTAATATTTTGAAATGCTTTCAAAATAACGCTGATCAAAAAGTCTGTCAAAAGAACAATACTTTTTAACATGTTCCTCTAGAAACACCCCAAAAATTATGACATATAAAACTGCGGAGAACGCGTCAACTCCGCGTGCTATCCATACCCATCGTTGTTTTGATTTTCTATAATTTACATTAATTTTATTGTCATTTCCTTGTTCTGTTGCATTTTCTTTTTCGGTGCCATTTTCTTGTTCGGTGCCATTTTGTTCTTCTAAATGACCTCTTTTCATCAACTTTACCAACTGAAGAATTAACTTGTCTGTGTTCGTTGTCTTCTGCTCAGCAACAGGTCTCATCCAAAGAAGAACTCGCACTGCTACAATTTCCACCATAACTCCAACGACAAACATTGCAGAAACGGTGCACCATATGTCTACTGCCTTCAGTTGCGGACTTTTAGGAACACTTGAATTTACACCTTGAATGACTGTAACCAGAGTTAAAAGAACAGTAACCACTAATGCTAATCTAATTTGCACATCTACATACGAAGTACCAAAAAAGAAGGACAGCCAAGAAACAAAAACCATTAGGGCAATTGGTACATACATTGTGTAAAGATAAAACCCATGTTTCCTATAAAAGATCATTTCCATCTTTATAACAGAAGAAGCACGATATTTATATTCATTTGTAGTCACGTCAGCAAGATAATAATCTGTGATTTGTGATTTATGTATTTCGGGTTTCATAATATTATATTTCCATATTTTTCTGTCTTCTTTAATAATTCCACCAGTTTCGTTTCCAGAGACGAAATACACACCACACTTTAATCCATCAAATGGAAATGACGAGAAATCCTTGATACAATCAATCTCCAAATCAATTTCGTGGAACAAACGTATATTAATACTGTCTCTTTCCGTCGTAAAATTGCAATCTCGGTTGATCCCCTTTTGGATATGAAAGTCTATATCTTCTAAATGATTTTTATTATCTTTAAATGGTTTGAAATTTAAAACTTGGCAATTGAACTTCCCCTCAAATTCTCCTGTATTTTTAACCAAATGAAGAGGTAAGAATGGGTCAATCTCCAATTCAAGTTCAAAATCAATTTGTACATCCAAATTCATGATAGGAGCATCAAATGAGGCGTCAGATTTGGCAATTGCTTTTCTGATTAAGGGTCGCAGTGATATTGTGGTATCATTTTTCAAGAATGAAGTCGTTTGCGTTTCAAGCCAATTTAAACCATCGGCTATGGAGTCTTTCGTTTCATTTGAAAGGCTTCGCCATTTCTGCTTCAGCGTTTTATATTCGTTTCGTTGTAAAATTGTTGCATTATTTAAATCGTGGTAAGCGTTTCTTAAGTTTTTGAATTTTTCATATGGAAATTGTGCCTAAAGATTATTATTTCACTATTAATTGCAATAATTATTTCATTATGGAATTCTAATTTCTTACCCATTTCCTGTCTAAATCTGTGAAAACTGCGTAGGGATCAAAAGGTTCACCAGCCGTGTTGACAACTGCTTCAGCTGTTTCATTCTGAATACAGAAACTCCAACGAAAATGTAAAGCAAATAACAGCAGTTTGAATAAGAGTTGAATGTACATTGTAGATTTTTGCAAACAATAAACAAACGATGCAGTTGCTCTGCCTGAATACAAGTCATTGCGGCTGAATTTATTGATAACTTATTTAGGTAGTTGAATAAGGGAATGCACCTTACGCAACTAGACAGTGGGAGAGGGAATCTTTCATGCTTTATGTATGGAAAGCAATAATAAGAAGTTTTGTAGTGCAAGGTCAACAACTAACATAGGTAGTTATATTGGGACAGTTATACAGTGTCAAGTCAAATAAAGTAGCTCATTTGTCCTTCTTCAACTTTGTTCACTGTCAAGTCTAAAAGGAAGTGACCGCAGAAGGGTTTTCAATAACTCTAATCTACCTTCGCTTCTTCAATCACTATCACTAAGCGTTTCAAGAGTTCTGCCGTACCAAAGTTGCTGTATGAAAAGTCTCAAGATAAATGCCTAGGTACTGATAAGTGTGACAAGAACAGGTAGTCTGGTAGTCAAAATGAAAAATTCAAAGTCTACTTAGGAGCAATGTTTAGAAATTTTAGCCAAATAAATAGCATAAATGCTGCGTTTGACTTGATTTATCTCTAATTTCCAAAAATTAAAAAAACCGAAATTCCAATCTTTTGTTGAAACTACCAGATTAATTTCAATCTCCTGATGAAATACTTTGGGAAACTTTCAAGTCTGTCCTTAATTATTGAATAGGATAATATTGTAAACAAATGCATAGGGATATGGTCATACAAATCGCGATTTCAAGGTCGCTTTTTATTGGCTTTTTATTGGCGTCAACAGTTTTGCTACTGTTACTTCTGGTTCTTCCAGTACAGCTATGAACAGAATTGAATTGAATTGAATTAAATTTTATTCAAGTGCATAAGTATCAGAACAACAATAATAATCCTGTGATAACATATTTACGCACCGAAGGTGACTACCAGTTATAGTAACCTTACTCCAAAAGACAAGCCGAGTTCGTAACCAGAGATCAATCGAGAGTCAAAATAAGAATATGTACAGAAAACTTCTTTATTTTAATGAGGAAAGTTCATTAAAGGTGAAGATAGAGTAAAGTGTTAAGCATAAGGATTACCTTTGTGCTAAGATAAACTCATTCAATTTTTTAGCAAACAATTTCGGTGAATAAAGTTTTGTTTTAAGTATTGGGGGAAGGTTGTTCCAAGAATTTATTGCATAACACAGAGGACTCTTGGCAAACAGAGCCGTACTGTGGACAAGTATGGGAATATTGTTATTTTGCCTCGTAGATCTTATAGAGACAGTAGAGTTTGTATTGTGAGGAGGTTTAAAGTAATTACAAAGATCTTTTACAGTATGAATAGATAATATCCACTTATAAAGACATGTCAGTGTTAAAAAGTAAAGTCTTTCAGTAACGGTTAACAAGTTACCTTTTTCAATGAAATACCAGTAGTCAACTTTTTGGTGGTCAGTAAAACAGCTATTTTTTGAAAAGTCAATATTACCTTCTTTGTTAGCTTTAGACCAATATTTTTTAGTATAATATTTGCTTAATTTAGGGTAATGAAAGATACATAGTAAATTATTAATTTTACTCTGCAATATTTGCAACTGGTTAATTTTTGTTGGACCCCAGATTGAGATTGCATAGTCAGAAATTGGGAGTAGGTATGCATTAATTAAAAGTACAAAG
This sequence comes from Yoshiicerus persimilis, assembly GCA_020352615.2. NCBI lineage: Eukaryota > Metazoa > Arthropoda > Collembola > Entomobryomorpha > Tomoceridae > Yoshiicerus > Yoshiicerus persimilis. The sequence continues at coordinate 100,234,058 of CM036940.2, forward strand.
ACATTGAAAGGCACAATTCTTTTAACTTTATGGAGTGCACCAACTACACTAGCATATTTTCTTTCAACTTTATGAAAGTGCTCATTAAAGTTAAGGTGGGAGTCCAAAAGTACCCCTAAATATTTAAAACTGGCAACCTTTTCAATCGGGTGTCCATTACACAGAATGTTTAGTGAAAAATCATTGATTTTGGTATTAGTCTTACAAAAAATCATGTATTTTGTTTTAGAGTAGTTAATTTTTCATACCATGTTTTATCGTAAATAATTCTCTCAGCTCTTCTCAATTGCCTTTTTATCTCTTTATCTCTTTACCTCTTTATCAACATCTTCCTTTATTTAAGAACCCTACATAATTGGTAGATATAATTAATTGTGGTATAAGTAATTGTATTGTGGCTGACTATTTATATTGTCGCACACTTTAGTCTGTTTGTCCTATTGTGCGTTATTACCTATGAACTATGTATTTCATCGCATTAATTTCTTTCGGTTTTATCTTTGTCATTGCAATACAAATTAAAAATGTTTTTCGGCTACATCCATATAAAATGCTAACTTATTTGATAATGAAGGTAAGTAAATAAATGCGACCAGAATTACGTATTGTGTACATATGTTAGTTTTATTTTAAACCAACAGTAAAAATGAGAGAATTGGTTTTTTATACATTTGATTTGACCCAATTTACTTTTATTGCCCACTACATTCATACCTACATACAAAAATGATTTGTAGTCCTTTAGTACAATAAAGTTTTACTTGCGGATTGTATACAACAGACATACATTTAGGATGGAAGAAATACGCTGTTTTAAATACATACTCCGATCTGATTAGGATTAGATGCATTCTTTCCTATGCATTGTTTTGAACAACAATATGCATAAACATAGCATGGATAACCTGTTTTATAACACTTTCAAAGAAACGAAGCATTTTAATCTTTGTTGAATACTTAACTTATATGCTTAAAAAATACAAATACTAAAACACTTACAATTTCAGCAATTACTGTGGTCATCAGAATGACTACAATAAAGAGGATTAAATAAAAGTTTAGTCTGAAGCTCAATGCCATTTCAAAATGATTCCACTTCTTTTGATTATCTCAATTTAAGGACGCCTCCAAATAAATCTGTATGAAAAACATATTTGATAATTTATGTAGACACCCACAATAATTTTACGAGAAAAACTACTTATTCAGTAAATGCAAAACAGTATTGGAAATTGCAAATTGCAACCCATACAGGAACTAAAACAAAATTTATTTTTTAAATTAATAAAAGAATATATTTTAAATTAAACCTTAACCATTCGAGAATTATATAAATATAAAATTTTAAAAGCACTTATACAAAGGTAATGAATTATATTAATTAAATTTATTAATAAACCATTACCGTGAAATGGTATTAAATAAATCTTTTTTATAATAAATGAAAACAAACAAAATAACTATTAAAATGTAGTATTCTTAAAGTGTTTTCCGAAAAACAATAGTTTTACCTACCTATTACCTATTAAATACCTATTAAATACAATTGTACCTATCGTAAACTATCAGTCAGCTTGGTTAGAATTTTGTAGGACTGTTCCGAGCACTTGTAAAGTGCAAACTCAAGTAATATTTCCGATTCCGTGCGTCATCTTTTAAAGCTGGATAAGTTCGTGTGACTGAATAATCATGATTCAAAATAGGACAAAATTGCAATATAAATATAATTCATCTGTCGTACTATGTTTGTCATTTATTTGTGCATAAAATTATCAAATGCATTTTATGTTCAACATGTCATGATAGTCATGTAAGCATTAAAACACAATATCTATAGATATGGATGAGGTATTACATTATCTTTGAATACATTGAGATATTGAATTAAGATATTATTTTTGACCCCCCTAATATACTCAATGTCGCCCCATAAAATAGTACTTCCCAAAAATACTACTTTTTGTCTATTTTCATTATTTAACGCCCCTTTTAATATAGAATTTACTCTTTAATAACTGTCAAAACTTTAAATTTACCCCTATTTTTGGTACTATTTAGCCTTGAGGAATTAATGAGTTGTGAACGATGAATAACATTGAAGTGAATTGAAAATTATTTCTTGAATGCAAACGTGCTAATAGGGAAGCTTAGTTGTGCATACAGTACAGGTTTTCTATCCAGGAATCTAGGCAACTTGAGACCAATGGTCAGCTTGCAACGTTGTAGCTTACTTTGAGATTGGAAAAGGGCATTTACCTTCTTTTTATTTCCCATCTACGTTGGTACAGATAATTAGATAGCAGAAAAAGGAACAAAATGATAAAATATTCAGTCTTGTCCAGCTGTACTCGTAGAGCGCAAGTGTTCACGCCATAATGACTCAGACCTTATTGTACACAGAAAATGAACCACCAAAAAAACGAAACAGATTAGTGGGTTTAAATTGGCAGAAGATTAATTCGTATCCAAATTTGGAAGTGGCATTAACTTCTACTCAAAGCGATGATACTTGGGTTTTAAAAATAACTAATACAACTGAAGGGGAAAAAGTGTTCTACTATTGCAAATATTCGAAAGTGTGTTTGTCTAAGAAATACCTTCTCGTGTGTTGTGATTCGGATGGGAGTTATACAATTTTTAAAGGCTAAATTCCATATTTATTGTGGCGTTAAATGATGAAAATAGGCAAAAAGTAGTATGTTTGAGAAGTACTATTTTTTAGGGCCACATTGAATATATTAGGGGGATCGATAATTACAGTCCTACATTAACGTCACAGCGTTTTCTCGTTGTTAAATGAATTCTGACGCCAAAACGTACCATTATAATCCACTTATTATTTAGGTTTCCAAGAAACGAAGCCACAAAATTCAATGATTTTTGTTTTGATGGTTACAATGCTATTTGCTATCAAATATTTAAACACGCATTTGTCATAACTAATATTGACATTATAGTAGGTAAAAATAGGATACCCGCATGATGCACGAAGCACAGTGTGCAACATTAGAAATAATGCAAAAAGTAAAATAAAATGAATTCAACTCTACTTTAATCGGCTTCATCTAAAAGAGCTCAACTGAGGCACAGTGGAATAGTTTCGTCTGTCTTGTCATGGCAAGTAAAGGCATGATTACCACTAGTCTAATCAGCATTCATCTAGCAAATATGTACATTTTATTTCTGCTTGTATGGAGAATAATAAAGCAGTGCTGGGTGTACAGGCCAGCATACTGAAAGTGTACATTTACATAGAGATACTCAACTTCATATCATTTGTGCTACAACTTCATATCATTTGTAGTCAATGCAGCAAAAGATAAAAATGTTTTTCTAGACTAACACATTATTATTCTTGTTAATAGGTAGCAAGTCGCAGCCAGTTCTTTCTGCTAAATGCAACGTAATCTTCAGATTGTATGAATGAAACAGAACAATTTCTTGGTCTCTAATAAATGACTTTAAATAAAACTTTCCGTTAATTGCCTAAGGGTGCAGACAGGAATGCAAATGACTCTGGGATAAGAATTCGTTTTCCGGAAATAATAATGCACTGATGTGTGTGAGTGATTGGTGGTACATACAATGCACTATAGCTTTTACAAGTCAGTATTTAATTACTATTTAAGAAGAACCAAGGGCGCTGGAATGAGAAGCATACCCGATGTGCCTATTTAGCTAATCGTGCACTCATGACTAGTTAACTGATGCTCAAATAATGTGGCTAATAATGGCATTCCAAAAGAGCTAATTATGCAACATTCCTATCCCTCAAAGTTACATAATCTTCTTATTTGAGTAAGTATCCCGAAATAATTAACCACTAGTCAAATAATAGACCTGCTGTCATACCAAAAAATCCATTTGGTTGCTGACAGTAAAATAAACAGAACGTGACATAAAGTCCTGCTGGAAGTACAGCCAAACTTCTACTTCATAAAAAGGTATGCAGTTTCAATGCACGGCTACTCTTGTTTGCAAAACTGCTGCATATAACAAACCTGTGTGAGTTTACTGGGTGTTTAATAACTCAATATGTTGCTGCTGTCCAAAATCCTTCTCACTCCAAACACGAGGAATCCTATTCACAGAGCAACTGCTAGTAAGCGCCCTAGGAAAGGACAGACAACTTTCCGTAGGCAGTGTACAACAGCATCAGAGTAACCTTATCTAGTTTTTTATTATGCATGATGGTATACCATGACACCTGCTCATTCTCGTGTATGCATAAATTGTATTACTGCAACTAGAACATATTGTGCTGCTGAATGCTTATATCGAAGCAGCCTTGTGACAATTGTAAAATGCAATTGATTTTAATCAATGGCTTCGAATATATTATTATTCAATTTTTATAAACGCCTAGTAATAAGCTTGGCTGCTAATTCTAAAAATAGCTATCCGAAGAATCGGAATGTTTCTAAAGAAAACGGCCCACTTTTGTAATTCTCCTGGGTTTTTAAACTTAAATGACATAATTCAAAGATATTTTAGAATCTAAGTCAAAAATTCTGTTCATGCATCTATGAAAGATGTTCTACCTCATATGATTGATATTTTGACATACCTAATTTACATAATGTCAATGAACTCTTTGAAAAATATTAAGTAAAAGACAATGTTAAGTTTCACTTATCAGTTAAAGATCTTAATCACTGTAGTCGAATTAGTGATAAATTATTCTTTGAATGATGAATCCAAATAAGCGAAATTCTTAGATGACTTTGCAATCCAATTATTTGTCGGCAGAATAATATTTTCGGTGAATCCTTGATGAAAGCATGTGTTGATGGACGATCCAGTAAGAAGCACTTAAGGTATTGAAATCTTCATGTGTCTTCACAGGAACTGGCGTCGATGAGAACGCCAAATCCTGGAAGAGGATTTATGAGAAGTAGCTGGGGTAGTGGATGTTTTGTGTCCACATGACGCATGGCAGTAGAGCTGAGGTTGAGTTTGCTGTTTGAAGAGATCCTATAATCCTTATAATTGAGTTTACTTTTGTAAGATTTCTCTTTCAAGTGAACAAATTCATTTCAAAGGCTACTCCCGTTTATACGGTATTGAAATTTAAATTTATTTAGAAATTAAATTCAAAAATTGCCATACTTTTGATTTGGATATTGCAGCAGTTAAAGCAATGGCAATATTATTTTCAAAATGTAAAATTATTTCTCCAAAACCTAATACCGGTAATAAAATATTTCATCATTGCTCAAGTAAAACTCCTTCGTAATAACACAAGTGCAATTGAGTTACCATTCAGATACGGCTCTGAAAGAGTTTCCATTCGGTTACGGCTATGAAAGAGTTTCCAAGAATTTGAAAATGGAGAAAAATCTCGAGGGCGATGGAAATGTCAGAAATAATTTTAATTTGTAATGGTTGATAGCTCTACGGTGCGTCCAGACGTCGCTAATTTCGGATTTTTTAAAAGGCATGGTCGAGTAAATTCCTTCAATGTGTTTATCAAAGTTGTCCTAAATGCGGCACTCATGGTCACATACACAAAGAAAGAGGATACACTACTGAGGTACTCCAGAAAGTCGAAGAAACTGCCCAAAGGATGGATACATTCGTATGAGTGGTCGCCCGACAAAGTGGATGCCAAAATGTCATCAATTCCGATTCCTATCTGGGGAGATTCCGACAATATAAAGATAATAAGAATCAGTAGAAGCATTTTATTTGTATTGTCTGCTTTCTTAATTGTAATAGGAGGTGGAAGTTTTGGGGAAAGACGGGCTTGCAAATTCGGTTCCTGTAAACTCTGTCGAACACGTTCAGCTTTGTTCAGATTCCAAAGGATTCCCAAAGTAAGAATTGTCAAGAGTACACTTGGTATCAGTTCTGTTCCTAATCTGTAAGAACAGAACGTGTCAGCTAAAAGTCTCCATATGACACTTACAGTGTAAAGGAAGTACACATGTATTTAATTAAATTGGTTTGGTTAATAAGGGAAAACAATACCAACGTAAATACATATCATGACATTTCCTTAGACACTGGGTGTCCTATGGATACCGATAGCTGAAATTCTATGTATTTTTGAACATAAAATATACAGCATAATTCCTAACTAAAATGTTCGTAGTTTTGGAAGTACTTACGAAAACGCCCATAGTATCAACTCATGATATTCAGGGGGACCTCCAGAAATTACGTATTTGGGATCTAAGTCCACACATCTTGCAAATGTTCCATTCGTTAAACCGACGTGGATTTCTGGATCGGAGTGCAGAACAACACGGAAATTCATAAGGAGCAGGGCTGAATATAAAGAGCAGCCGAGAAGTGTTAATAATACTGACCATTTGGCACTTCTTTTAGTAAAGACATTTCTGCTTTTCAGAGGTTGCATAATTCCAAATAATCTCCAACCAGCTACAAGCACTGTGAGGTAAATTGACCAAATGTGAAATACCTGTGGGAAATGTATGCAATTAGTGTGACATATTTTAAATATGATGAGGGCTTATCATATTATTGTATTTTTTCGAGCCAAGAATGAATTATTATTAATTAAAGACACAACGCATAAATTGATGAATATTTTGACGTACCTCATGACAACCTCTTTCTATTAGAATCTCAATCCAATGCTGATAAGAAGTTTTTTCATCTCCGAAATGTTTTCTCCAAAAGGGAAAAACAATTTTCATAACTCCGGTAAACATAAATAAGAAATCACTGGCTGCCAGAGCAGTCAGTATTAAATTCAAAGGATTTATCATATTTCTTCTAAGCAGAACAGTCATGTTGATGATATTCGTAAGACATCCTACGCTGCATAATATCAATGAGACAGTATCGTGGATAGAATGATAGCTTTCCCAGAAATTCTTCCAATAGTCTTGACAATACCAGGCGGACTCTGAGAATGAAAGAAAAAGTTAAGTATTAAAAACGAGTGATTTAATTTTTTGTTTTACTACCATTAAACGAAATAGAAAAGTCAGCAATTGAGGTGAAGCCGTGTTTCTTAAAACAATTTGCCAATTCAACAGTTTTGACAGGGTCCTCTGAACTTTCATCTTCAGGAGAATTTATTTCGCAATTGATGAACACTTGGCATTTGTACTCCGATTTATGATCCGTTCCATTAACGGAACAAAATATGTAGTCTTCCTTATGGCAATCTTCTTCATAATAAGTTGAAGATTCCTAGAACATGAAGGAGTGTTGTATTTGCGAGTTTCTCTATTTATCTCACTTCCAATGATTTCAAAGGGTTCTGTTTACCACTGGACAGGAAGCGGTAGAAAAATGGTAATAATGACAATTAGAAATTATAATTCTTCAAATCGATGAACTAACGGTTTAATCATTTTTCCACATTTTTCAATATCTCTCGTTTTTTACCATTTTGAATTATATGCATTTTAAATTATATCATACAATAAAATTATATACAATATTTCTTTTTTTCCGTATTTTCCATATTTCCCGATATCACCTGCCCTGACGTCATGCATATTGGCCGCCAGCGCTCGATGACTGGGGTCTGACACCACGTGTCGAAATACCCGGTCATCGAGACCACGACATGCCAGGCAACGAAAGCACAGATAAAACATGGTTGAATTTCATTAATAATGGTAATCTATTGGTTGCAGTCATAAAAGAGTCCTCAATTCAATCAAAAAAGCATTAGATACATTTATGTAATAATTTGTTGAAAAAAATCAGTGTGTCGACCAATTATTCGAGGTTTTTACATGATATTCCGACATGGCATTTCAGGTCTCGATCACCGGTCATTTCAAAAAGAGGTCGTCTGTTTGCCGATAATGGCAAAATATATTTTTCTTAGGGATACTGCTTCTGGCCTTCAGAGGCTTTGCCAAACCAATCTTCAGCTGTTTTTCATTCGGGCTCTACCAAACAGGCATTTGCCAAAAAGGCGTAAACAATACTTACTACAGTTTTTGATTCCTCCTCATTTTCCACTATTTGCAATGGCACTGAATGGGAAAACTGAAAAGTAAGCTTACCTCTGGGTCCGATGTGACAGCTAATTCACTGTCATTCTTTGACCAGATTGTAGTGCAATTAATCACTGCTAGCACCGACAAAAAGCAAAACAAGTTGAAATACATGTTTTGAATATTTATCAGTTAGAATAACATAGAAAAATTATTATTATTGGGGTGACATTGTACTAATCTCACTGATCTAAACTTCGATTTAGGATTCGTTTGACCATAATTGTCATAAGTGACACCTTTTTCTTTGATCTCAGAGGATCGGTGGAATTTAAAAACGCCGATTTAAACTTTACACGCACATATACAACAGTGAAGGTATTGGAATATTAAAGATTTAAATTCTTAGAGTACGAAAATTAAGGTATACTTGCTTCTAAACTTAAAAGTTACATTATGTTCAATATACTTGTCTGAATCTAATTGACTACTGCTTCGCTTTTCCTTGTTTTGCTAGAAGGCTTAACCAAAACGACCTTCAAAAGAATTACTCGTATTCTCATAAATAGAAGAATGTTAAAATGTTATACAATAATACCTATGCAATAATAAATCATGCAAATGGAATAGCTAACCACATCATTTAATATATAGTGGGAAAATTGCAGTACCAAGTTTTGTAGAAGTGTATAGGGAAGTAGTTTCATGTTTCAAAGACTAAAGCGAGGTTCATTTTTCACGCAGTCTAGGCCCGTGGTACTACAGTTTGCGACGAAAGTATGTGGATAGGAGTGGGTAAACACTATACGTGTTCAAAAAGCTAGTCGCAACATTTAGCACCACGTACCTATGCTGCGTGGTATATGAACCTTGCTGTATATAATAATGAAAGTATATTCATAAGCAGGTTTTCTTATTTCTGCAAATGCGAAAATACTAAATTGACCATTCCGTCTCACTCACTTTTTTCTAATAATAGCTGACATCAATGAAGCCAGACATCAGGAAAGTATACATTTGGTTACAAAAAGGAGGTTACTAAACCAGTTTTTCACTTTTTGGTTGGGATGGTCCACTGCATGGATTGCAAAAGGAAAAGCGGTAGTGAAGACCATGGCCTAATGCATTTATTGTTGGTGTAATAATTTAGTACTATTATATTTTGAATAATACAATATTATATGCCAGTTTCTTTATTATTTTCCGTTCGGCTGAATTTTGTTTCATAAACAAAAATTTCGGTTAGTTTGTTTGCAAAATGTAAACGTCGGTTCGTCTATTTTTGAAAGTCCAATTTTTCTGGCATACTATGAGTTTCTAGTGAAATGGCTAGCTTGGCAATAAGGTGACTATATACAGGAAGCATTTTAAAGTATTATAGGACATTCGGTGAATGTCCTAATTCAATGTGGTAAGTCAGTAGTCAGCAGCAGCAGTCTTGGCAAATCCAAGAAATCCAAATCGATATAATATAATGTAGCACATAAACGATTTAAACAATTTCATGGAAAACAACTTGGAGACAAACAATCGGAAGTCTGCAAATCGACCCACAACTGTTTTCAAAAGTTACCTTAAATTAAAGTATAATAAATTAATATGTAAGAGATACTACCTATATTTCAATATCCTGACACTTACTTTTCAGTAAACATATATTATACTTATTTTCTTACTTAGACTAAAGCTGAAATTCAAATTCCTAAAAAAATACCCTGTAATTGTTACAACGAAATACAATTGTAATAAATATGAGCAGAACTTAATATGTATTTATTTCAAAGTGCTTATATAAATGTTATTGCTGACAATTACCCAAACCGCTATCATTGAGAGCTGGTTGGCAATTGGATTGTTTCTCTTCTTTGCTCCTGGAAAACAGTCGATTTCCCCAGTTTTTGAAAAAATGGAATTCTTTGATAAATACAGAATAATGAAAATTACCCCTATATTCTTCGCTAACCTTTTTCAATATATAATTTCATCTACTGGGGTAACAGTCCTTTTCACTATGAGTATCTACATGCTCATATATGCTACGAGAATGTCCTTTTTCTTGTCTGTCATCAGGTAACATTGATAATTACTACAATTTTAATGGCAGAAATTTTTGTATTTATGTATTGATTTTTTTAAATCTCTAGAACAGCCAATGCAGACTTTGAGGAAGAAGTCATTGCATTTAATGGTTTGCAAATTATTAACAAAGTATTTAATGAGAGTATAATGGTGTCATTTCTTCCGTCATTTGTTTTCGTTGGATCGTCCTCTGCAGTTCTTTCCATGTTTGCGCTTATGAGAATGGGAACCCAGCAAATATTGATTGGAAATGTTGTCTTGTTTTGCTGTGTTGCATCAAACTACTCGTTTATTATCGCGGTTATGTTTTTAGGTTTTTCTATGTGTTGGAGAAAGTCTTCGGCGTTTCTCGGAAAATTGAAAGTAGAGCTACCGACAGAGAATGAGAAAACGCTGTACTATTGCAAATTGCTAGCAAGCAAAACTGCTATTGGTATTCGATATGGCGTATTCACAGCAGTTAAGAATAAACATACGTTGAATATCGGCGACGCAACGCTTAACGGTTTAACAACTCTACTGTTCTCATTCCCCGTGTAAAAAACTAATAGTAGCTTTCTACACTTTTCTATAAGCTACTAAGAAAAAATAAATTGCAGATCTACTCATATTTAGCAGGTTTCAATGTCAACCGCTAAATTATAGGTATCGCTTGAGACGTACCTGCACATTTAGAAAGTATCAGTAATTTTTGTGAATAAATAATTATGTAGCTTAATTATGTCTTAACATCCTGTTTGTAAACAACTTCATTCAGGTCATTTATGATTAACGCGTACTTAGAATCCTTCCAGTACAGTAATGCGTATCATTTATTTAAAAATAAAAGAAGCTAATTGCCTCATGAAAGATTTGACATATAGTAACTCAAAACGCCTTCTGTACTAATTTCCGGATAATAATCATGGCCATGAACGTTTTCAAATTATCAATTATGGACTAGCTGCATATATTCAATTATAAATATGAAAAATAAATTTATCTGTTTTCAAAGAGAATGACGACTAATGAATTTTTAGTAGTTATTTTTTAATATTCTGCCGAATGTTATCTCTATTGGGGTATGGCGCCACGATTGGATATTACAGCAAAAAATATTTCATTATCTAAAGGCATCATATCTTAGCCATCTATCACCGCCAAGTTAATTAAAAAAGAAGCTACGTTTATTACTTATTTCTTTTCCAAATCCAAGTTGAACCTCTAAAGCCATTATTTCTATATTCAAATCAATTTCTATTTACTCCTCACTGTCTGAAAAATGTCATTTTTGACCTTTCATACGACAGTCGCGAAAGCAAAACAAAAGAAACAAGGAAAAACATTAAAAACATAAAAATAAAACATTTTACTACTGAATATAATGTCTGCCATGAGTTTACTAATATTTATGATTGATGTATACTTTTACCTTGATCCTTTGGGAATATCAGTGAGTCCTTGTTCCATTACAATAGCAAAGGGAAGAAAAGTCCCCATTTGCCAAACAATTCTTTTCATTTGGCGACTGTGTACAACGCACATGACAAAGAATACGACAATGCTAACGAAAATGAATGTCAGGGCTGTCCAAATCCACACCTCAACAGAGAAAGGCAGTACGAAAGCGTACCATTCGATTATTGCCCTTGGGTGCCCCCTAATGAATATTTGTTCGATAATCGTAGACGTCAGGGTGAGGTCAAAAGCGTAAGAGCACAGTGGATGAAATGCAATAAAAGCAATCGGATGACAATCTCCATTATAAACGTCTCCGATAATTCCTTTCATTGTTCCATTTTCAGATAGAGCAAACCAAAGACTGTTAAAAAATGTATCCACTGTATAATTGAAATAAGAGGCGCCTGTCTCCATTAAAATTACTCCTGTTCCAGAAGTAATTGGTTTTCCATTTCCACCTGCACCGAAAAATTCCGCCCATCGATTTCTTCTCTTCGAAATTGTCAAAATCTTTTATTTTACCATTCTATTGTTGTCGTAGACTGTGGGATCAACCCATACGTTCCCAGGGTCGTAAGATACACCTAACTTATCTTTGAAATTGGCCACCACAGTTTCCGTCATTATTTTCTCAATAACTAATTCGTTTCCGACGAAAATCAATCTATATCCCATCGACGATCCATTGTTGTTACTGTTGGGTTCCAAGTTTCGCCAATCAAAACGAATGTTCTTATATGTGAGATATATTCTATTTTAACAAATGGAAGCGAATTTTTTGTGTTAAAATTCGGCTGCATGTAAATAGTAGTTAGCAAATTTTTAAATAATTTTAAATGTTTTATTGCACATTACAACGGTTCAGATATTAGTATCTATACGCATATTATCTACATATTTTCGCATATTATAAACTTATCTACATAATGCAAAACAAATTATTTTAATTTTTTAAATCAGCTTGTAACCTAAAAGTATTCATACAAGAAATATCTATTCAGAATAAAACTGAATTAGCTATCAATTTCAACACCCAATATATAAAGATGAAAAAATTACAAGTGTATGATTAAGGCTGAAAAAATCTAGAAACTTTATTAAGATCTATAGCTATACTGCTAATCTTACCTAAAAAGAAAATTATAATGAAAAATAAGGCTCACATTTATCCTAGTCTTCGTGCTCCTGTTCTTCTTCAGCAAAAATATTTTCAAATTGTTTCTTTGAAAAGGCTTTTCCAATATGTTTGCAAAAATGTAAAACTCGGAAAATTTATCAGTGCAATCCCAAAGCGACATTATCAAAATATCGCAAATTTACAACTAGCTCTTCCCTTCTGAATTTTGAAAATACTGAATTTAATGAAAACAAATCCACCTTTTGTAGATGAAGCTGTTTCAACCAAATTCTATCTGTATCACCGAAAAACTGGATATTTCCTTATATATATAAATTGTGTACACTTTTAGGGAAAGTTGCAATATCAACGGTGGAAGGACATTGTTTAAGATTTTGTGGTTTATATATAGTTAGCATTGTAGTGGTTAGGTTTGAAAATTGTGAAATCCATGACATGACATCCATGGTAGGGAGAAGATTGATTACATTTCAGGTAATTGCTGGGATTTAATGTAAATAGCGTTTCAGTACTAACTGAAATTCCTCAGAATCGATAGCTTTTCCTTCTTTATTTTGAAAAACGTAATACATTGCTCTCTTGTCAACGTAGTTACTAAATGGACTTGTTTCAAATTCAAACTGGTTTACATTCCATATAAAATCACCAACATAAATGCGTTGATCCAAGCCATCATTGATATTACTATTGTTCAAGAAAGCCAAAAAATCATTAACATTATCACAAAAGCGATAAATACAAAGTCCAAAATGTAAAACTAACTCTTTTGCCTTAACTTTAGTGCCACAAATGTTTCCTACATCAATAAGAGTTAATTGTTTCATAAACAATGTATCTAGATTGAAATTATTAGTTATCCCCTCATCATTAATACGGATACAGTTGAGTTTAAGAGTTTTGAGCGTTTCAGGGATACAGGCTATATCTAGACGATTTTGGTTTTCCAAAGCTGAATCATCTTCCAAATGAAGTTCAACCAATTGTGGACAAATGAGTGTTCGAGAATTTAAAAATCCAAGAATATCACCTTCGCCGAATTTCACGAATTTTAATGTTTTCAGATTATGTAGAACTATTGTCTGACTGCATATACAATCACTTTGTGAGATGGTCAGTTTTTCAACTGATTGGGGCAAAAGGGAAATATCCACTGGATCCTCAGAATAAATATCATATTTATTAGTATTAGTAATCGTAAGTTCCCTGATTTCCATAGCTGAACTTTCGGTAAAATATGTTTGTTGTAAATATAAATGATTTACATTCCATCTACAAGTTCCAAGGTTCTCCATTACAATACAACGTAATGTAAGAGTTTTAAGCCTAGTCTCAGGATTTCTGTCCATATCCAAAATCATTCCAGTTGCCTTGCCTGAATACTTGGTCAAAATGACCTCCTTGGCTATTGTGAAATCTATAATATCATTTAAACAGACTTGAGTTAATTTATTTCCGTTTTTATGAAAGCAGACGTCCTCAATTTCCATTTTAGGTGAACCAATTAAAATTCCTTCCTGGATGTTCACCCCACAATTCCCTAGTCGAAATTCTTTGATGTTTACAAGGACACTTAATTCTACAAATATCAATGTTGCATTCTCAGAATAGTCTTTATAAATCGTAAGTTTTGTGTTGTATTTTGCATTAGGTTTCGTCATTTCCGAATTATGAAGCCAAGAGCTAATATCGTAATTAGCAAGTGGATGCCCATTTTCATCTACTAACTGAAATATATCAATATCCAACTCTTTGATGTATTTTCGATGATTTCGGAAAAAATAGTTTAACTCTTTAATCGCCCACGTTTTGGATATGCCTTCACGATTCCCTTGGTTACCAAAACTAAAGTTGGCAAAGTGAACACTTTCCAGTTTTTCAATGGGAAATATTGAAAGAAAATTAAGAGTTGAGCGGTCAGTACAGTTTGAGTATGTCTTCAGTGAAAATTCAATTTTTGAACGACTTTTCAGTACATCTAGTCCAACAGAACTCCAGACTTGTGAAATATAGCGGGCGTTTTTAACTTCTTCAAAATTTAAATACTGCATTAAACATTTTATGACCTAGAAATATAAATATACGCAACCAGTTTGTTAAACAAAGAGACCTCTTAAATACAAGTATGTCCTTGAAATAAAATTTTGACAACTTACCAAATCAATCATCATAGGATTTGTCAAACATTCAACGGAATATCTTTTATTTTCTCTTTGGGGATCACCAGATTTAACCACAACAGCCCTTCCTTTCCCTAGTTTGTTTTTCTGGGCTGCACTTTTCTTTACCCTTTTCTTCCACAGACGGTTTCCCTAAGGTTTGCAGAAAGACGTCATAAATGCACAAATATAAAATGTTAATCGTCGGAGAAAACAATTCACTAAAAATTACCACTGAATAGAAAAATAAATACAACCGAATTCTTTTAGTATAGGTATGTTATATGCCAATTTATTGTTGGCTAATTTTGGGTAGACTGTGTGTTTTCTCTATATAAAAGTAAAACATCTACTGAAATAAAATAAATTCATTTAAAGTTTTGACTCACATAGACCAGTCTTTGCTTCTTGGTTACGAGGCTCTTTGTGTACAACTTGGATATAACTTTGAACAAATAGTAATCTTCATCAAGAGTATCCGAACACGGTGTATTCTCCAGTTTCATTTCATTAACGCTTCGTAAAGAACATAATAATCTTGAAGCACTTTCATCGCATTTTGTATTTGTTAGAATCTCAAAAAATGCCAACTTTTTAAGGTCATGTGTCGCCTTTGTATTCTGGTGAATAAAAAATTAAATAGTTGTATAACCCGGTCGTGAATTTTTTTCAGCTGTACCTTTTGTAACTAATGATTAAGAATGGATAAAACGTAATTATTCTAAATATCCTAATTTTTAAAATTTCTTACGATTTGTAGATTTTCAATTTTAGTGATCCAGCCGTTTTGAAATCCAAAGTCGGCAATTAATGTTAGCAAGCAAACGTTTCTTTTGAGATCCAAGTCAAGATGATCCATGGTTACTGACTAAGCACGATTGGAGTAATAGCAAATGATATCTTGCAATGTGGAGTGTGCACTTTTAGAGAATGGACTTTGATGACCTTTGGAAGCCGATGGACTAGATTATAATTACAATGTAAAACCTCAACACACTTAGAATAGCTTGCCTTACTTCTGCTATACTTGATTTTTACAAAATGAAATGAGGTGTATACAATAAATGTATTTCTATGCCTTCTAGACCCTATTTTTAATATTCGTGGTAAAAGTTTTAGAATTCGTAATATATATCGTACTAAAACTTAATCACCAACATCTAAATGTAATTTTAAACCAGAATATTTACTTGCTAGCTATCAGCTAGTTGAAATGGGTTTTCTTCAGTAAATGGTAAATTTCCAACTCAACATTATTGTTCGATTTTTAGTACTCAACACAATATAGGTATATATATAGGAAAGGCAAGACTGTAAAGACTGTCTACGCTGGTCAAATAAATTTTATTTTTAGACTGCTACTATGTCCAACCATCTATTTATTGAACCACTCGCTAGATAACCAGAGGAAGCCATGCGTAAGCAACGAGAAAAAGGAAAAGAGTGCGTACTAATCCTCTCTGCTAGAGAAATCATAATACTTTTTATCAGAAAACAAAGTGGACGATAAATGAAAAAAGGTCATAGTATAAATACTCCGACTGACTTTACATAGACATTACTATTACTTTACATAGACAAGCCAACATTATTGTAACTTTTTGAGCATCTAATGAATTATTATTAGTTAAAGACACAATGTGTAAATTGATGAATCATTTGGCGTACCTCATGACAACTTCTTTCTATTAAAATCCATTGCTGATATGAAGTTTTTTCACCTCCGAAATGTTCTCTCCAAATGGGAAAAACAATTTTCATAATTCCGGTTAAAATAAAAACGAAATCACTGGCTGCCAGAGCAGTCAGTATTAAATTCAATGGATTGATCATATTTCTTCTAAGCAGAACAGTCATATTGATGACATTTGTGAAACATCCTGCGCTGCATAATATTAATATCAGTGAGACTGTATCGTGGATAGAATGATAGATTTCCCAGAAATTCTTCCAATGGTCTTGAGAATACAAGGCGGACCCTGAGAATGAAAGAAAAAGTTAAGTATTAAAACGGGCGATTTAAATTTTTTTGTTTTACTGCCGTTAAAGATAATAGAAAAGCCAGCAATCGAGGTGAATCCGTGCTCCTTAAAAGAATTTGCTAATTCAACAGTTTTGCCATGGTCCTCTGAACTTTGATCTTCAGTGGAATTCATAATTTTAAATAATATGTTATATTATTTTATTATATACATTTCATTTATACTACATTCACGCGGTTTGTGGTTCTGGCTTTATTAATCCAATGTATAGTATGTTGCCCTTTGTATTTAATATGTTTTTTTACACTAAGCTGACACGTGAACTCGAATGCTCGATTTCCGTGCTCCAGGCAGTTGGTGTGTGAATGAGTGTAGAAATTTTTTAGCCAATAAAATACTCAATGTAACTTATAGAAAACTTGGAATCGTGTGAAATACTTAAGAACAAAAGTTAGAATGGTGTACGTAAGTTGACTGTGTTTAGAACGGTAACAAAATGCAAGGAAAAAATGTTTGAAATTAGTAAATTGGTCTTCTATCAGTATTTAAATGTCGATTAGTAAACAACTCATAACAATTGTGAACAATTTATTCTGTACTTTACTGAGAAGTTTTCGGAAAAAAATTCAATGTGTTTACTGCAATGAGTTGTTTTTGCTTAAAATCATTCATTTTTTAACGTAAGGAGAAGATGGATTACATTTCAAGTAATTGCTGAGATTTAATATAAGTTGCTTTTCCGTACTAATTCAAATTCCTCAAAACCGATAAATTTTCCGACTTTGTTTTGGAATACGTAATATTCTGCTTTCTTGTCCACGTAGTTCCTGAACGGACTTTCTTCAAACTGGTTTATACCCCATGAAAAATCACCAAGATAAATGAGTTGATCTAAGATTATTGTTCAAGAAAGCTAAAAGATGATTACCAGTGTCAGAAAATAGAAAACGACAAACTGCAAAGAATAAAACTAACTCTTTTGTTCTAACTTTAGTGCCAAAAATATTTCCTACCTCATGAAGAGTTAATTGTTTCACAACCAATGTATCTAGTTTTACATTATTATCAATCCCTCATCATTTAAAGTCCATCTACAAGTTTCAAGGTTCTCAAATGTAATATTATACAAAGCTTCGTCTCACGATTTCGGTCCGTATCCGAAATCATTAGGATCACTTTGCTTGAACAATTGGTCAAAATTACCTCCTTGGTTATTGTTAAATCTACATCATTTACGCAGACCCTAGTGAACATATTTCCGTTTTAGCGATCCAGAGGCTCACTTATGGAGCCGTGTTGTCTGTCCGTACGTACGTACATATGTGAACACCATAACTCTTGAAGGCATTGACCGATTTGGATAAAACCTCGGATTTGGACTCATCTCGACCTAGTTAGGAACCCTATTTAAAATGGGCGTGGTCACCCCACCCCTTTAGGAGATAACGCGCGCTCACTTTATAAGCAATAAGATATGAAAATGGGGTTTTGGGTACTAAAATATCTTACACCGCTTCTAGTAGTTTGTTAACGGGATAGTAAAAAATATTTTACACCGCTTCCACTTTATAGTGAATAAGACAGTCAAATAGGGTTTTTAGATGTGAAATACAATGGGGGGAATCCATATTTTTTCTTAAGTCCGTAACTTTGGAAACTCTTAACTCCGGAACTTTAAAAAACATAAATATGGAGACCCCTTTTTCTTTGCAAATTCGTAACTGCATAAAACTGTACAATTGTGGCGTCAAGGCAACATGGTTGGCATGGTTGTTATCGTTTCAAGCTGCCTTGTGTGGCTTGTAAGATTTTACGAACCTACCGCTACGATTTCGATGCGCAACTTCGTAAGTGACTTCGTAACTTATTCTCCGATCTCTTTCCATAGCAACTTTTACGGATTTTACGAGATTGTCCGTAAAGTGCGCGAAGTTACGGAGTTTCCGGAGTTTCCACGGTTCCGGACTTAAAACTTAACAAAAAGGAGGACCCCCAATTTTTGGGTGTGACCACTTTTGAGAAGCGGTATATTCATAATTTTGGATGTCTTTTATCATATGAAGCGGTAAGCTAACTTTTTGGGTGTTTCCCACTTTATGAAGCGGTAAGCTAACTTTTTGGGTGTTTCCCACTTTATGAAGCGGTAAGCTAACTTTTTGGGTGTTTCCCACTTTATGAAGCGGTAAGCTAACTTTTTGGGTGTTTCCCACTTTATGAAGCGGTAAGCTAACTTTTTGGGTGTTTCCCACTTTATGAAGCGGTAAGCTAACTTTTTGGGTGTTTCCCACTTTATGAAGCGGTAAGCTAACTTTTTGGGTGTTTCCCACTTTATGAAGCGGTAAGCTAACTTTTTGGGTGTTTCCCACTTTATGAAGCGGTAAGCTAACTTTTTGGGTGTTTCCCACTTTATGAAGCGGTAAGCTAACTTTTTGGGTGTTTCCCACTTTATGAAGCGGTAAGCTAACTTTTTGGGTGTTTCCCACTTTATGAAGCGGTAAGCTAACTTTTTAGGTGTTTCCCACTTTATGAAGCGGTAAGCTAACTTTTTGGGTGTTTCCCACTTTATGAAGCGGTAAGCTAACTTTTTGGGTGTTTCCCACTTTATGAAGCGGTAAGCTAACTTTTTGGGTGTTTCCCACTTTATGAAGCGGTAAGCTAACTTTTTGGGTGTTTCCCACTTTATGAAGCGGTAAGCTAACTTTTTGGGTGTTTCCCACTTTATGAAGCGGTAAGCTAACTTTTTGGGTGTTTCCCACTTTATGAAGCGGTAAGCTAACTTTTTGGGTGTTTCCCACTTTATGAAGCGGTAAGCTAACTTTTTGGGTGTTTCCCACTTTATGAAGCGGTAAGCTAACTTTTTGGGTGTTTCCCACTTTATGAAGCGATAAGCTAACTTTTTGGGTGTTTCCCACTTTATGAAGCGATAAGCTAACTTTTTGGGTGTTTCCCACTTTATGAAGCGGTAAGCTAACTTTTTGGGAGTTTCCAACTTTATGAAGCGGTAAGCTAACTTTTTGGGTGTTTCCCACTTTATGAAGCGGTAAGCTAACTTTTTAGGTGTTTCCCACTTTATGAAGCGTTAAGCTAACTTTTTGGGTGTTTCCCACTTTATGAAGCGGTAAGCTAACTTTTTGAATGTTTATACTTGTCGGAAGCGCGAAATTAATTTTTGGTTGCTTCTACTATTTTAAAAAAAATTTTAATCCATTTTGCGCTGCTATGGCAAAATTTAATATTTTCGAGTTTCTATGAAGAATTATGTTTTCCATTGCTCTAAGAAAAGTATTACTTTAAGATTATAAAATTATAAATGAAACAAATAATTTAATCCTCTGGCTCGCTTTATGTTACGGCTTGGCGATGTTTTTATGAAAGTAGACGTCCACAATTTAGATTTTGGATGAACAAATTAGAATTCCAACAAGAATTCCAATAACAAGTGTTGCTGTAAGGTGTAATGATAAAGAACAAAATACAAATTACTTTTAAACAATTTTAATGTTTTAATTACAGGAGAATTACACAGAAAGCTGCAACACATTGATGACTTTCTAAATTTAAAAGAACATTAAATATATTATATGCTTTTGGTCTTAGTGTAGACAATGGATTTTTCGGACACTTCCATAAATACTTTTACAAATGTGCTCTAAATTGTTCTTTAAATATAAACACAATGATGTGATGCACAGTTTCAGGATTTTTCTTATTTCAAAAGCGTAAGCCAAAATTTGAAAGAAAAAAGCAGCAATATATATTAAAAAGATAGTAGAAATGTTTGAAGTATATAAGCTTAAGCGTTGAGGTATACAACTTTTCCCACATCTGTTAAAGAACTGAAAACTTTTGGTATCATTGAAACTTTTCCATTGTTGATATATTCCTGACTGATCAAGGCTCCGTAGTCCAAGATATAAACTAAGTGTCACCAACTTATAGTGATTTCCGTAAACTGCAACACCCACACTATGGGGCAGAAAAATATTTTCGGGTTTACCCATATAAAACTTTGATTTATCAGTTGGAGAAAATACAGATTTCTCTGCTAAATAATTTGATATTTCACTTTGTCGCATAATGAATGCAAAATTTTTGCAATTCACCAACTGCTGAACTGTATCATAATACACAATATGGAAATTTTCCAAAATGTTTTGATATCGATCAATTTTTGTTTGCTTCAGAAAGCTTGATCTCAGGGAGATTTCAGTCGAAATGGCTATGTAGACGGGGTAAAAACGCATTTTACATAAAGAACCTTCGTTGCACATTTCAATGACGAATTTAACCAATAAGGAGAGCCAGAGACGAAGCCGACGGATAGCGGCTCGAAAAATGAATTGAAGGAGGCAGTTGGAAGTTAGCAGAGGAGGGATTAGAAGCACATGCCAAGTGCAGCATTTCTAATATTCTAATAATTGAATTTAAACTTTAATATTTCCTAATTCGAACTAATTGATTGATATTTTTACAGTTTAATAAATTTGTACTTTTCTAATAGTAATCAGGGGTGACTAACTGCATTGTCATTGAAAGCAAAATAGGAAGTCATCGGGTGCATTAGGATAGTCAGGTTCATCAGTCAGTTGTCAGTTAGGGAACTACAGTTACAGTTTACAGTTGTCACACAGTGACTGGTCCTTCGAGAAGTTAGGAAAAGTAAAGGAAAACGTGTCATACAGGACACCATTCCTTTTAAGTTATTAACTATATAGTTTGTGAAATACATTTCCACAAGATCAGTTTGGTTAAGACCAATCAGAATGTGAGATAGACAGTTAAAACGAGAATTCAAGCTCGGAGAGGATAATTTTCTCTCTAAAATGACCTCTGACAAAGAACATTTTTTCCTACTAAAACGATTCAACAGTGGATTTAATTAAAATATCATATTTCGTTCTGTGCAACCCAAAAAATTGTGAAAATCAGTCTTCAGAACGCTAATCCTCGTAAGACTGTAGGGAATGTCCAGTTTATAGAAATCTTCGATAACGGCCGACTTGGAAACAAATAACTTGTTTCCGCCAAATATAAAATTTAAGTGGCAGCTGTTTTCCAAGTTAATAATTTTTGAAAGAACTGATCCATTTGTTAAGTAAGACGTGCCTAAAAGCACAAAAACAACTATACTTTTTGACATTTTGATCGTACAAATGTAATATTTTATTTATATCTGATCACTTTTTTCTGTTTTACGGTACAAAAATATTAGATGTAGTTTAAAGATGAAATAAGTTTGCGTACTGTAAAATCTTCGTAGTCCTAGATGAAAATGATTTTCATATAAAATTTAATTCAGGTTAGATAAAGCTCTTAAGCTAAGATGGCAAAGTTATTTATTTGGGATTAGTAGCTTTCAGAAAAATCCTAAAATTCACATGAAGAATTTCAATTGTCTGCAATTAAACCTACCACGTCTTTAATAATAGCCATACTAACTGCTTCTAATGTCAACTTCTTTAAGCTATTTTGAGGCGCAATTCTAGTCCAGGAGTCAATGTTAGCACGTATAAATGTTTAGCACTTCAGTAATTTGGGTTTTTTTGTTTGTAGTTTGGTTTTGTTCGCGTGCACAAATAGGTTTGAGGCGACATCACGAAATAACAAGTTGTGAAAGTGACCTTTAGTGTGCGACATTTATTTTACTTTAGGTATCTTATTTATCGGTTTTGTCCTCCTATCGATTAGTTCCTCATTGTGGAGCTGTATGTATTTTGTATTTTATGATCTTAACTGTTTAATCCTGAAAATAGAATACCATTGCTAACGTTTACGCTAAACAGACATTTTCCATACAATATACAATTTTTCATTGGAAAAACATTGAAACCTTCGATTAGTTCAAATGGTCTCTTATTCTTCAAAGAAGGTTTTTTTCCAAAATTGAAATTTTAAATTAATTTTATATATTTATGACTGAATGCGAATCCTTTAGCTACCTATTATAATGTTCAATTCACTCCTAGTATAATATTTTTTGAGATTTTGGATTTTTTTGAAAGTTTAGACAGTGCTTGTTGACTAAACTATTTCATTACTTGATTTTTTTGAAAAAAGTTTGAAAGAAAATATTATTGCGTTCTTAAATTATTGATGACATATTTACTTACTAAGAGACCGACAGACTGACAAATCATTTTCTTACAGTACATTTTATTACTGAATACGATTTCTACACTGGGTTTTAATAATAAAATATAATTAATTATATGTATACCTTGATCCTTTGGGAATATCAGTTAGTCCTTGTTCAATTACAATAGTATAGGGAAGAAAAGTCCCCGTTTCCCAATCAAGTCTTTTCATTTGGCGATTGTGTACAACGTACATGACAAAAAATACGACAATGGTAACAAAAATAAATGACAGGGCTGTCCACATCCACACCTGAACAGAGAACGGCAGTACGATTGCGTACCATTCGATTATTGCCCTTGGGTGCCCCCTAATGAATATTTGTTCGATAATCGTAGTCGTCAGTGTGTAGTCAAAAGCGTAAGACCACAGTAGATGAAATGCAGCAAAAGGAATCAGATGACAGTCTCCATTATAAACGTCTCTAATAATTCCTTTCATTGTTCCATTTTCCGACAGAGCATACCAAAGGCTGTAAAAGGTGTATCCACATTATAGGTGAAATAAAAGGCGCCTGTCTGCATCAAAATTATTATAATAACACAATATTAATGTACAATACGACCAGGTGGTAATTACCTTGTTGCATGTGGTATTGCACTTAAATTTAAATTTTGTTTTATAAATTACACGATTTTCAAGTAATAGTGACTCATGGTGAACTACTGTAAATGCTCTGAAAAGTATGGCAAACATTTTTGTTATGAAAGTTGAAAAAATATGACGTCGTCCAGTATAATAACAGAAACAACGAAGGTGTATTAGTAACAGCTTACGGGACGAAGGACAAA
Organism: Yoshiicerus persimilis; assembly: GCA_020352615.2. Lineage (NCBI taxonomy): Eukaryota > Metazoa > Arthropoda > Collembola > Entomobryomorpha > Tomoceridae > Yoshiicerus > Yoshiicerus persimilis. The sequence continues at coordinate 100,257,704 of CM036940.2, forward strand.
TACGAAGTAATTGCATTTTTGCATATTTGGATTATCGATCACCTTAAACTGAACCCATAATTGTAAAACATTAATTTCTATTAATTCTAAATATGCAATCAATTGTAGTAACAGTAGTAACCCTAATTCGAATCAGTTAAGGTCCCTAATTGATGGAACGCTCTAAAAGCTAAGCCTTTTTGTCAGTAAGCTGAAAAAACTGAATTTGTTTCCTGGTTTGCAACCGACAGCTATTAAGAAAACCTTAAATGACAAAAATGTAGTTATAAATGGTCACTCATTAAATAAACACTAAATGACTTAAGTTTATTGATGAAAGAGCCAATTAATATATTTCCTTAAACAAGTTTAGAAGTAGGTAATATCATGGAAAGAAATATATAAACAACTTACGAAATTGCGGAGAGAACGTTTTTGGTGTCTGACTTTTAATTTTAGTTTGAGAAATACTCGGTGTTCAAATTTAGAACTAAATAGGTCTGCATATTAAATTCTGAAAATTCCATAATTCCAATTACGCGTCCATATAATATTCATAATTGCCCTTACTGTTGACAGGACAGAGTTGTTGAAGGAGTTGAGGGAGTTGAAAATTGTATTTTTATCGACCGCACATTTATATGTTCACATTTTGTCCCTTGCAGCAAAATTTGCTTAAGGTTGACGACTTGCAAACTAATACTACTTGATAAATAGAATATATTCGCGGCATCACGGAGCCACGAATAGATATCAGCAAGAAATCTTTACTTTGGTATATTTAATTAGCTTTTATTGAACGTAACGTGCTTAGACCATCGATTAATGTTTTATGCCGAAAAAACTCGACTTTCTTATTGATGAATAATTGAACACGCATTTTGTAGTAGCTAAGCCTAATGAGAATAATAGGGCTTATCCCGAATAAAGCAGGTAGACTGCTTTATGTAGATAATTCAATTGGGAGAGAAGTTTATCGCAGAAGACTTCAATGTATGTATGTGTTACACGCTTTATGGAAACTCCGGAATTTTGTAAAATGTCAAGACACTTTGTAAAACTTTTTTCAGTTTTTGAGCCATAACTTTTTTTGAAATTATTTTTCAATAATGTTGTGGGGTACCATTCTACGCACAATTAAATACGGAATCAAAATATTAGAACTTCGATGGAGCAAATTGAAGTATGCTAGTTATAACGCACAAATAACAATTTATGTTATTTATTGATATTTGTATTAGATTTGTTTTGTGTTGAATCTTAACCCACAACATTGATAAAATTTGGTACTTCATTATTAACTATTGAAGCTAAGTAACTACTAAAAGCACCTAATAATACAAGAAATATTCAGTGCCAAATTAGGAACCGGCGCACTGAATTTAATTGCCATTGCAGAATAACAAATATTAATTCATTATTTTAATCCGGGGCACTGTTACTATATGTACTCAGACAAATATATACGACATGACACTTTTAAAATTCATGCCAAAAAGATGTTTCTAAAAGTTTTACAAAAGTAACTACAAAACATGTAATGTAATGTAGTATTAAAAATTTTAGTATCTATAATTTGATATGCTTTCAAAATAATGCGGATCAAAAAGTCTGTCAAAAGAACAATACTTTTTGACATGTTCCGCTAGAAACACCCCAAGAATTATGACATATAAAACTGACGAGCACGCGTCAACTCCGCGTGCCAACCATACCCATCGTTGTTTTGATTCTCCACAACTTGCAATAATTTTATTCTTTCTCGATAAACATTTGTTGTTTCCATTTTCTGAGCCATTTTCTAGTGCTGTGCTATTTTCTTCCTCTAAATGACCTCTTTTCATCAGCGTTACCAACTCAAGAATTAACTTCTCTGTGTTCGTTGTCTCCTGTTTAGCAACCGGTCTCATCCAAAGAAGAATTCGTACTGCTACAATTTCCACCATAGTTCCAATGACAAACATTACAGAAGCCGTGCACCATATGTCTACAGCCTTCAGTTGCGGACTTTTAGGAACACTTGAATTTACACCTTGAATAACTGTAACAAGAGTTAAAAGAACAGTAACCACTAATCCTAATCTAATTTGCACATCTACATAAGAAGTGCCAATAAAGAAGGACAGCCAAGAAACAAAAACCAAAAGAGCAATTGGTACATACATTGTGTACAGAAAAAACCCATGTTTCCTATAAAATATCATTTCCATATTTATCACAAAAAAGGAATAATATTTATATTCATTTGTAGTCACGTCAGCAAGAAAATAATCCGTGATTTGAGATTTATATATTTTGGGTTTCTTAACATCATATTTCCATATTTTTCGGTTTTCTTTAATAATTCCACCAGTTTCGTTTCCAGAGACAAAATGCACACCACACTTTAATTTATCAAAGGGAAAGGAGGAAAAGTCTTTGATACAATCTATCTCCATATCAATTTCGTGGATAAAGCGTATATCAATACTGTCTATTGTCTTCCTAAAATGGCAATCTACGTTGACCGCCTTTTGGATATGAAAGTCTAGATCTTCATACCAAAGTTTACTATCTCTAAATGGTGTGAAATTTAAAGCCTCGCAATTGAACTTAAATTCTCCTGTGTTTTTAAGCAAATGAGGAGGTAAAATTGGGTCAACATTCATATAAAGTAAAAAAATAATTGTGACATTCAATTTCATGATAGGAGCGTCAAACGAAGCGTCAGATGGGGCAATTGCTTGCTTAATGGTTGGCACCAATAATATTGTGCTATCATTTTTCAAGAATGAAGTCGTTTGCGTTCCAAGCCACTTTAAACCTTCGATTAAGGTGTCACTCGTTTCATTTGACAGAAGCAACCATTTCTGGTTCAGCGTTTCATATTCGTTTGTTTGTGCAACTGTGAAATTTGCAAAGTTGTAGAAATCGTATTTCAAGTCTTTGAATTTTTCATGTGGAAATTGTTCCTAAAGAATATTATTTCAATATTAATTGCAATAATAATTTCATTGTAGAATTTTAATTTCTTACCCATTTCTTGTCTAACTCTGTGAAAACGGCGTAGGGATCAAAAGGTTCGCCAGTCGTGTTGACAACTGCCTCAGATGTTTCATTCTGAACACAGAAAATCCAATGAAAATATAATGCAAACAACAACAGTCTGTAAAAGAGTTGAATGTACATTGTCGACTTTGCAAACACAATAAACAAAAGATAGTTGATTTTGTTCTGCCTGAATACAAGTCTTTCCGGTTGTATTTATTGATATTACATTTAGGTAGTTGAATAAGAGAAGGCCCCTTACGCAAGTATACAGAGGGAGAAGGAATCTTACATACCTTATGTATGCAAAGTAATTATAAGAAGATGTTTAGTAGTACAAGTTCAACAAGGTCAACAACTAACATATGTAGTTATATTGGGACAGGGTCGAGAGTCGAGACATCTCACCAAAATACGGAAACATCATAAGCAAATCATACAGGGAATAAATTATAAATAAAGTACCAGTTAATGTGTACTTCTCCAACTTTGCTCACAGTCAAGTCTACGAGGAAGTGACCGTAGAAGATATTCGAATAAATCTAATCTGTCCTAATTTTTTTAAGCACTATCACTAAGCGTTTCAAGAGTTCTGCCGTACCAAAGTCATTATCAATTATATGAAATTCCCTAAATAGCTGTCGACGTAATGATAATGATGACGAGAACAGGTAGTCTGGTAGTCAAGATGAAAAATTAAAAGTCTACTTTGGATCATATTTATAGAAATTTAGCAAAACGAATAGCATTAGTGCTGCAATACTAAACAGATATACTGTTCATTTCACTTGATTTATCTCTAATTTGCATAAATTGAAAAAAACAAACTTCGAATGCTTTGTCCTATCAACTAGATTACTTGTTAGCGTCCTAATATCCAATCTCCTGGGCAAGTACCTTGCGAAACTTCTGAATCATTCTTTGTTCACCTCTGTCAGTCATTATTACCCTTACCTAAATGCTCCTGCGTAATTTGGTGTACAAATAAGTTTCTCACGAAAAACCACTTTTTATGTTATACATTTTTGCCTATGTACTGTGCCTATTATATTGTGCATCTTATAACAGTATTATTATTTCACTTTTTCTAATGACATATTTGATCGTCTATTCGTGTTCGACGGAAACTGTTTCCTCGTTCGAGAGCCAAGTTGCAAGTATAAGTTGTCGTAACAGTTTTTGTTTATTCACGATAAACATTTCTTACCTAACTTTCGTCATTTGAGAAAAGGCAAGCATTTATTCTTTGTAATCTTTCGTCAAGGTGAATAAATTTTGCACTGATATCCCACAATTTCATCCGAATTTCTGCAATTAGTCTAATATTGGCGTGGTGCAGTTGTTTCTTTAATCGGTACATAAATCCATTTCTTTTCCAATTCCTTTTTTCAATGCGCAGAACATGACAGACTCCGAGGCAGCCTATGATGGTTACAACAAATAAAGAAATGAGTTTTTAAAGGCAGAGCTTAGTGATTAATTGAGTTTGGGATTGGGATTAAGCATTGCAAACTAAAATAAGTAAATTCTGTATTAGAATTACAGATTACATATTAAAAATATTAAATTCTTGGGTTAGTAGAATTACGGATTTAAATACATACCTAAATTCCTGGATTAGAATTACGGATTAATTTAATAGTGGGATTGAAATTGGATTGGGGTTATTAATCCGGATTACTTGTGTGATTATGGATTAATATGGAAAAAAACATATTTTACGGACAATTTAATTCACAAAGTTGAATAGGAAATGCAAATAAAGCATCCTGGAATGATGACTCTATCAAAATCTACACAAGATAAGTTACAAGATTTTTCCCATTGGCTAAGAAGTTTGAAAGTTTTACCCCACAAACCTGCTGTAGGACTAAATAGCATGTTTGATCCCTATTAAATTTTTCGGATTTTCTTTTAAGAAATTCGGTAACACATTCCGCAGAGTAGAGACAACACACTGCAGTACAGAACTATTTCTCTTTATCTGTTTTTGCGTTTGCCTTAGAGAAAACATTGTCCTAATTATTTGTGTTATACAGGTAGTTGTCAAAGAATGTTCCTGTACTGTAGAGATTCTTGTTGCCGGCTAGCAGGATCCCTACGGTTATGTGCTATTTTGCCAATAATGTGTACGAAGGCAATAGTTGGAATATACAATTTAAAGAGTAATTTACTAGTTCCAATTAGCACAATCACTGGTATAATAATGAGAGCAGGCTCTAAATCCTGCTTTGGGCTGCTAGGTTTCCGCCACTCGCCCGCATGACTCACTCGACCAGACCTTCTGGAGGTTTCTCGGCATGCACTCGCCACGTCCCCGGTTTCTCCAGCTCAAGCGGAAACTCGAAAACAATCGACTATTCTCCTTTTGGCTTAGCTCTACTAAGCGACGAGTTCACCTTTGGCTCTTACGTGGTAAAGAGCATCTGACCTTACTATTGTTCTTCTGGATCTTGCCCTTTTGTCCTCATAATTAAGCATTTTGATGAGTTTGGTTTGCATTGCCAAACTCATATTGTAATTTGAAGTTTCCTTTTTGGCTCTTTCACTCATCTAACCTAGTATTTTGTTTCGATATTATCATTTTTGTCGTTGCAAGTTATTTTGTGTTCAGAATAAAAGATAAAACCCGGTTCTCCCACAGACGAAACCATTTTGAAGTACTGACGACAATTTCCTGCATTGGGCAACTCTATTTTTGGTTCTCATCCTTGTTGTAAGCATTTTTGTCGAGGTTGCACAATATTTTATAAACTATTTGACTCGTTATCATTTATATTATTTGTATTGGGCTTATATGCGTGGAATTGATGAATCGTACCGAATCATACGAAAGCTAATTATTATTGCTAATCATATTTGTATTTGTATGTAGGGTACTGTAATCTGCACACCCGCTCATCCGACCTAACCCTTTAGGCACCACTAATAATCTTTAAATTTGCAAGATGCGGGGTACAAAAGTGAGTAAGGTGTGCTTCAACGTACACCCTCTACTCCAGCCCCAGCTAGCTCTCACATAGCCAAGCGATAATAGTCGATAGCTCAGGCCAGTCTTGTATAGTTAGTAGGGCTAGTTAGTGGATGCAAGGGATTACCCGCACTAGCTAGACCCTAGATTGCCGTTGCCCTTTCGAACCTGTACATGAAACATTGTAGCACAAGACTAGGCAGACGAACGCTAGACGCTAATAGACGAACGCTCAAAAATGAACTACAGACCGCTACGAGAACTTACGAGAGCCGTACATGCCCCATCCCCAGTAGGTATAGGGTTTAATTTGACTAAAGGGGATGAGAAGCTGAAGCTTAGACCAGGGCACTGCGAGACAGATAGACAGTAAGAGCGATGAATGGAGGAAATAGAAGGGCTCCATTCACCGCACCACAGTGGCTTCAGTCAAGTGTACACGAGACTTGGGGGAGAGAACTAGGTTCGATTCCCAGTGGTGTTGAGTTAAATTTTCCTTGTGTTGTCTATATCTGTACCATACCTTACCTTGTTATAACTAGTAATAGCAGTATATCCTTCCTGTTTAATGTTCCTTTCAAGTATTAAAATCAATAATGTTGTTTCAAAGTATATTAAACCTCCTATACCTAGCTAGGGTAGACCACGTGGTGGAGAACACCTTGAATAGATAAGGAGGGTCTTTTCACAATAATAATGATAGATTACTGAAAGAATAGAGAAATAGAAATGATAGAGAAAATGTCTTCCAGTCCAGCTCAGCCCATCCTCGACCTTCCTCACCCGATCCCAAGTTCACTCTAACTCGAGCGACGTCCATCGGTTCTCTCGATGATTCTAGAAGTGTCGCCGTCGCACCAGCTCTTCTGCGCTATGTTGTTGGCTGCGGAGGAGTTGCCTCACCAATCCCTGTCTGTAGCTATGTTGATATATGAGAGCTAACAATAGCAAACAAATTACTCGGGCTAAAATGCCATGTCGGAATATCATTTAAAAACCTCAAATAACTAGTCTACACATACACACACACATAAAACAGAAGTATATACATACATTTATCTAATGCTTATTTTGATCAAATTGATGACTTTTTTTATTACTGCAACCAATAAATTACCAATTTTAATGAAATTCAACCGTGTTTTATCTGTGCTTTCGATGCCTGGCATGGCCGTGGTCTCGATGACCGGTCATTTCAAATGTGGTCATGTCGATGCACATATGAGCTCAGTGAGGGTGACATGTACTCCTAAAAAATATCATTTGCCAAACAGGTCGTCTGTTCGCCTCTGCCTGTGATGGCAATATATATCTTTTTCTTAGAGATACTGCATCTGGCCTTCAAAGGGTTTGCCAAACGGTTCTTCAGCAGTCTGCCATTCTAGCTTTGCCAAACAGGTCTTTGCCAAAAAAGGGGTAAACCATATTTGTTTCCTCCGCATTTTTCCACTATTTACAATGACACTGAATGGGAAAACTGAAAAGTAAGCTTACCTCTGGGTCCGATGTGACAGCTAATTTACTGTCATTCTTTGACCAGATTGTTGCGCAATTAATCACTACTAGCACCAACAAAAAACAAAACAAGTTGAAATACATGTTTTAAAATTATTATAAGTTAGAATAACATAGAAAAATTATTATTTTTGGGGGGACATTGTACTAATCTCATTGATCCAAACTTCCGCTTTTGGCTTAATTTGGTTGACCTTAATTGCCAGAAGTGACAACTTTTTCTTTGCTCTCAGAGGATCCTAGGAATTTTAAAATAACGATTTACACTTTACACGCACATATACAACAGTGAAGGTATTGGAATATTAAAAATTTAATTAATTACGAACTTTAAGAGTACGAAAATTAAGATGTACTACTTACTTCTAAACTCAAAAGTTACATTATGTTGAATATACTTGTTGTCTGAATTTTTCTGACTACTGCTTCGCTTTTCCTTTTTTAAGTAGGCTTATCCCAAACGACCTTCAACAGAATTACTCGTATTCTCATAAATAGAAGAATGCTAAAATGCTATACAATAATACCTATGCAATAATAAATCATGCACTTGGGATAGCTAACCACAGCATTTAATTTACAGTGCAAAAATTACAGTACCAAGTTTTGCAGAAATGTATAGGGAAGTAGTTTCATGTATCTAAGACTACAGCAAAGTTCCTAAGTCAACCTATTTTCTACGTCTTTCTCTCATTGTGTTCTATCCTCGTTAGTTATCGAATGGAACAAAAATAACCCTAAAATCAATATCAAGAACACGGTAAGCGTATGAAAAGATACTAAGGTGATTATTTTGTGGCCGTATGTCGGTTCTGCATTTAAATTTTAAATGCCTAATGGGTAGCTGGTAAGATTAATCCAAGCTTCAAAAGAGTTGACAGGAATAGTATGCGTAAGATACGAAATATCCATAGCATGGTAAAATACAGCTGCCTCTATATGGTTGGTATCCATTAAGGACAGTGCCTCCGAATTGGATTTATGATACAATAGTGGATTAAGATGCAAATATGTGCTACTTTAAATTCACGAAATAAAAGTTCTTTACTACCACACATTGATTCTCTACGACTGAAATTGTCACTAGCCCTGAAATGTCATGGACGGCATTTGTTTTAATTTTTAACTTTTAAGTTTTGATATGGAACTTGCAGGTTGGTTGTTTTTTAACTCAATTCTTATGTGTGTAATGAAATAGAAATATAATAGCGTATTTGAATAAAATGCTTGTAGTGAACAATTTGGTAGTGGTCTTATCCTAAAGTCGATTCTTGAAATAAATAATTCAGTATCCACATTAGAATACAATGTCAAAAAACAATTTCAATGTGACATCTGTACACGTGTTAACCTTGGGTTAAGTTGTATCGGTGTTAGTAATCAGAGGTTGGAAATATCAATTAGGAAATAAACTAGAACTAAATGGTATAATCGAGAGATTGATTTATTGGATTATATTCTCACGGACAACACAATCCGCAATTTACTGTTGTATTTTAACCAAGAACGGGTAATGTATGTATCAAGGTGTGTTGAAGAAATACAATGATGCTCAATGCAAAACACTGGTAAGTATGAAACGCTGAATTTGAAAGAAAATTTAATTTTTACATGTCAAATGCAAAATCTTTAAGACTTTCTGGAAACCATCAGACGGGCTTAAGAAATTGGTTTCGTTGACTCCTTCATGTACAAAGTGTATCCATGGAATCTGGCTTTGACATTACACAACGACTCGTTCACGTATGCATAGGATATCAATTGTATGTTTAGCGTACCGGAAGTGAAACCAAACAAACATACAGTAGTTCAAAACAAGCTTTCTTTGTTTCGCAACACTTTAGATTGTGATAAATTCTTCATACTATTTCTTTTGAGAGTCCATTTGCAATAAGTAGCACAGTGCGAATGAATTCCGCAGAAAATTTGTATTGTTAAGCTGTCAACATTTATAGATTAAAATTTGGTCTAAAAGTATTTCACATAATAATCCTATTCACAAAAATTATATTTGAATTTAAAAACGAATTCTTTTAATTCTTGTATACAGCGCATAAAATGCATTACGTTGTATATTTCCTTTTGAGTATGGCACCATTCACAACGGAAGCGGAATCTAAGGTACGCAATTTAGCTCCCGTCGAAAAAAATTGCTACGTACACGTCGTCTCACATATAAGCAGTACAGATAGGTATGGCCGACATAAGTCAGAAAATATTGTGTTTAGCCAGCTCCATCGGAAGTACATTCAATTTGCTTTGACAAATATAGATCTCATGAGTAAACCGATGTGCACAATTAGCTCAAATTTCGACAAATATCGTTATGATATTTTTAACTGTAGGTACGCATTAAAAGACACGATTTTAAAAACAGCATCTCCAGAAAAAGTCTTAACACACTCAATAATTTGCTCCGAATTAAGTTTCCAAATTTTAAATTTTTTGATGTGCACAACACTCGAAATAACAGTAAATATCTGAATAATGAAGCGTAAGTCTAAAACCCAGTTAAAACCAATCAAAAGTCTGTCGAAAAAAGTGCCAGGTGCAAACAAACCGAAAAGTAGCTCTCAGCCAACTTTGGATTCTTTTATTGACCTATTTGGAGAACAGCGGGAACCCATGGACAGTTCTTTTAACTCTCAATCAAGTGATATGAACGTGACTGACATGAACGAAATAAAATCAATGTTTACTGACATTAGCCGTAAACAGGAGCAACTTCTGAAAAACTCGAGAACAACTAATGATAAAATTACAACAGCAATGACCATCATACAAAATCAAAAATGTGAAATCCAAACCCTACGAAAAACCGTTTCAACTTTGGAGAAGAAAGTGACCTGGCTGGAGAATTCCAACGTCAAACTGGAAACTGAGATAAAATTAAGAAACCTTGTTATTAGTGGAATTCCTGGGGGGATTAGTGATACCGAACAACAACTAAAAAGTAAACTGGACAAGCTTGCACCGATTCTCGGAATACCATTCTTGAACTTTGACACCGTGTCAAGGCTGCCTGCCGCTAGGAATTCAGTGGAACCTGGACCAATAATCGTCAGATGCCGAAATGTTTCCGACAGAAATCGTATATTGGCAAATCGGAAAAACCTTAAATCAACTGAGATGACGAAAAATGTTTACATAAATGAAGATCTGCCACTCTCGATTCGCATAGCACACAGTGTACTCAGAAAATCCTACAAAGATGCTACGCTACAAAGAAAACAAGCAAAAATTTCGTTTAAGGACTGCAATATTGAAATCGACGGATTATTATATGTTGTCGTCAACGGGTGCTTGCAACAGTCTACAAATGTGCGCTCTCACCTCCACACCGATTCACAACCGGAAGCTCTACCGGGAACCAGCTCTGCTTGAAAATTCGGCCGCCCGCCCAATAACTGCAATCCAGGTTCTGTTTATTACTGGAATATTGATGGATTAAAAGGTAAAAAACAAGAATTCTTCAATGACCTAATTAAGTGTGACGCAACAATTTTTTGTTTATCGGAAACGTATCATACTAAATGTTTTAAAAATAATAGTATTTTGTGTAAATATGACATTTATGAATCTTTTGGTAAAAAAGTAAACATAATGGGAAGAGCCAGCGGTGGTTTTCTCATTGGTTGCAAAACTGAATACAAAAACAATATCATTTTAATCTCATCAGCTGATGAACATTTTGCTTTCAATATTAGAACTAAACAAGGTTGGGTCGTAATAATATTCGTGTATTTACCTCCAGACAAAATGTATACAAGCAATTTAAATAAGATATTTGTTATTATTGAAAAGTGTGTATTAAGAAAAGATAAACTAATCGTCATTGGTGATTTCAATGCCAGACTAGGTGACCTTGATGTCATCAACGAAAGTAGAGCAAGTAAAGATAAAAAGATAAATAAATGTGGACTGCTACTTCATGAACAATTAACGAAATGGGGACTATGCATCGCTAATGGTAATTTTGATGGTGACCGCTACGGAAATATTACGTTTGTACATCGAAATAAAAAAGGTACCAGTATAATCGATTATTGTTTTTATACGGAAAATTGTGCTAATATTATCAATAATTTTGAAGTGTGTAATTTATCTTATTCTGACCATTTTCCTTTATGTACAACTATTTCACTTAGCAATTCGGTCACATCAAATCACTACTCAGTAGCCGTAAGAGGAAAAATTAATGTCAATCACGATAATGTAAACTCCTTTCGAGAAGCTATGAACAAAATACTTGAGTCTCAATCACTCTCCTCCCCTCCTACTTCCCAACCCAACGAAAACAGTGATACCACAGTTGATCAACAATACAAACTTTTATCATCGGCTGTCTTGGAGGCGGCCAATGAACTGAACATCGTTACTCCTGGGAAAACAATCTCAATACCAATAAATACGCCCAATTGGTTCGATCTCGAATGTCTACAATCCGAAAAAAAAATGAAAAAGGCGTTAAGAAAGTTAAGGAAAAACAAGACAGAATATCGACAGAATCAAGTGACGGCAGAATATGTGAAGTCCAAAGAAGATCACAGGCTACTGTGTCAAAGCAAGCAACTTTCCTACCAAAACGACATCAAAACGTCACTCTCCAATCACCGTAAAGGCAGTACTTTCTGGTCGGCGATCAAAGCGCTGAAAAGAAGAAACACTCCAAAGTGTTCCGTAAGTAGTGACCAGTGGTATACACATTTCTCAAACGCTTACAAACAAAGTATCTATGACACTAAATATCTTTCACATCCTTTTTTACAAACTGATGACATTCTAGACAGAGATATAAATCCCTACGAAATTCAACTGCAGTTGAAGAATTTAAAGAAGAATAAAGCGCCTGGATTGGACCTAATACCAAACGAAGTTTGGTCTTCTGCCACTGCTCCGTTAATTGGTCAGTTATGCAATCTATTTCAACGCTGCCTAAACGAAGAAATTGTACCCAGCGAATGGTGTTTAATTGAAATAGTCCCTCTTCATAAAAAAGGCCCTACTAACGACGAAAGGAATTTCCGGCCAATTTCCTTATTACCTACAATCCTGAAACTATTCACGGCTGTACTTTCAGAACGATTGACAACATGGATGACGCGGAATAAAAAAAACTCAGATTTTCAAGTAGCTTATAGAAAATCCACTGGTTGCGAAGACCATATTTTCGTACTCAATACGATAGTTCAAAAGCAAATCTCAACCAAGGGGGGAAAACTTTACGCGTGTTTTGTCGATCTTTCCGATGCATTTACTTCAATTCCCCACGATCTGCTCTGGAAAAAGTTACACGCGTTTGGCTTGTCGAATAAGTTCATTTCAATAATAAAATTCATCTACGAGAACGCCAAAGCATGTGTGAGGACAGTAGATGGTCATACAGAATTTTTTGATATCCTATGTTCAGTGCTTCAAGGGGAAACACTCTCGCCTTCACTATTCAATATTTATCTGGACGATCTTATCAAGAAGCTCAGTAACAGCCAAATACCTGGAATTAGTTTAAAGAGCAGCCTAACTAGCTTCGTTATCCTTATTCATATCCTCTTATTTGCGGATGACAAAGTTCTTCTGGGTTCTAGTAGAAGCCAACTACAACAAAAGATTAACCTACTAAAGAAGTACGCACAGGAAAACCATCTGAAAGCCAACTTGAATAAAACGAAGATTGTCATTTTCAAGAAAGGGGGTAGGGCATCTAAGAAGGACAGTTTTCATTCGGGCGAGGAACCCATCGAAGTGGTGAAAAGTTACTGTTACCTAGGGGTGACTTTCACATCCTCTGGTCTATTCAATGAGAACGCGAAAATTTTTAAGACAAAAGGATTTGCTGCTGTGAACTCAACACTTCCGCTTTTGCACAAGGGAAAGATAAACAACCACGACTCAGTTATGAGAATTCTAGATTCCCTTGTCAACTCGACTGTTCTGTACGCCTCACCAATTTGGGGTATCCAACACTCATACGAAGTAGAATGTGTACAGCAGAACTTCCTTAAGAGGTACCTAAACATTCCTAAGATTTCCCCTCGGTATTTTGTTCGACTCGAAACGGGTAAGAGTAGCCTAAAAGTGTGTATTTTTAAGAATATGTTAAAATTCGTAGCAAGGATATTAAGGAAGCCGGAAAACGGTCTAGTTAGAGTGTGTTTTGACATAGCTGTAAACTCAGAAGTTGTTGATATAAGACATAATTGGTTTGAACAAGTGAAGGTGATGCTTAATATTGTCAATGTTGATTTCACTAGTCTAACGTTATCGTTTTTATCTAAGAGTAGCAATATTGACATATTAGTGAAACAGTTCTCAGAAAATCTTAGAAATAATGACATCATAAGTGTAACTCAATCAACTAGTATACCTCATTACTTGCCACTAATTCCTGAATTCTATGCTAAATATTTGCACGCAGAGTTACCTCAGTCTGTTAGATCAATAATTTGTCAGTTGCGACTGAATTGTAATGTAATATATATGCATGGAAGCTATTTTGACACTCAATTTTGTAAAAACTGCCATGCTTTTGACACTAATTTAATTCATATTTTTACTTGCAGTCACAACAGGCAAATTAGAAATAAATTTTTACCATACATCCCTGACGTAATATGTGACGATGACATTTTGATGTATCTCTTCAGTGATAATATTAATAACTTTTTCAATATTTACAATTACGTAAAACATTGTGTTAAATAGTAAGTATGTAAGATTTGGATATTTAAAATTAAGGATTATTTGACATTGAATATTATTTTTACTTAACTGCACTTTGACTAAATTAAATTGTAACTCTATAATTGTAACATGTCTTTGGGCGGGCGTGGCCTATGTTCAAATAAATACATACATACATACATACAAAAACAGCATCTCCAACATTAATGTCAAAATTTATTTGTGTTATACATGTCATAGTTAATGTTAATAAGCCAAAAGTTGACAGTTTGATGTTGATCAATTTCATTAGTGAAAGTTTCCATTATCCAGACTTTGTAATAAGGGACGATGCTTTCAAATATAATTACGCAGAATATTCATCCGTCTACCTTTATATGGAAAAAGAAATGCTCCATACAATCAAGTCCGATATCAAAAGATTATTTCTCATTAAAGAAGCTAGCAGAGTCATAAACATGGGACTTCTTTTATTGAGAAAATCGTGGTTTATTCTCAACCTAGAAAATAATGAAGAAATGTGGCTATATTTTCTTTGTCCGGAAATAAAATACGAATCTGTGAATAATGAGTGGATTGAACCATCATTAATTAGCTTAACATCAAATGGAAATTTGAAATATGATTTTGGTCAAATGATAATAAAAAAAGCTTTGAAACAATTTGTATTTCAAAGTCGAATTTCTCAAGAAATTCCTTTGGTAATACATGCTTTAAAAGCTAACAAAAAAGAAGCTTTTAAAATGGAGCCTGTCAAAGGGAATCCTCTATTTAATCTTTTCAAGGAAGGATACAAATATGTTACTTTTGCTGCTATTGCCTCCGTTGCTCTTGAGGATTTACGAAACTCTACAATTTTTTACAATTGGTATTTGGAGTACAAAACGACCTCACCAAACCAATTTGACAGAAGTCAATACAGGGTTGAGCTACGTTATGAATACACAACAGATGCAGTTGCCTCTGTGTACTTTATGAACACAGTGCATTGGCAAGTGATTTACACCAGGGAAGATTCTTACAATTTTGTTTCATGCGTTGTCTTGGAAGATAAACATTTGTCCTACCTTGGCTACCTTCAGCCATTTCAATGGGAAACGTGGGTAGCCATCATTATATCAATATCTGCCGTCATTGTGAGTGTTAACGTAATAGCATATCTGAAAGATGAGAAAATGTCTTCCTTTATTTTAATATGTTATGGGTACATTTTGGAGTGTGGACCCTCATTGTCCCAATCAATGACCAAATCTACCTGGATAAAACTGGTTGTAGGTCCATTTTTACTCACATTAATCGTTTTAACAGACGTCTACAAGAGTATTGTCATTTCAGAGTTAACAGAGCCCCATCCATTAAAACGAATTGAATACATTGAAGACTTAGTATCCAACCCGCAGATTTCAACTTTCGCTCCATTACTTAAGAATGACCAGTTCGACCCATTTTATATTTCCAAAGATTTAGAAGAAGATATCTTACACGGCTATTATTGCTATTTACTCAACAACAAAACTTTCTACCCTTCAATCTTTCAAGGTCCTTCAAATGACCGAAGTTGTAATATTACTAAGAATGGAAAATATGATAATCTTAATGGAGGACGGCAACAAACAATTGAATCTGCTTTTCAAGCTTGCAATACAAATGACCGGTGCATACAGTTTAATTTTGAAATTCCTCTACGTACCGAACTGCTCTCAAGATTACCATGGAAAGAAACATCAAAAAGTCAAATAGCATACAATCGTAAACTAACAAATATTACCAAATCTTTCAGATTTTATTCCGGATTTCCCTATACAAGCCCTCAGCAATGGATATCTCAATGTATAAACTCAATATTTGTTGACAAAACTATGTCTTTGCACCGATTTTTCAATGCCTCTAACTGGAAATCAGAAACTGGAGATATTATTCCCAGTAGACGTTTGTACCTTGGAAATAAACAAAAATCATTTCGGCAAGGCTATCACATTTCTTATATAGATACCATTTCAATTCCACTCATGAGTTATTATTTCCGAGACAAGATATTTGTACTCGGCCAATCAGGAATCTTTCACTTTTGGCTGGATGTTTCAAGTAGACACAATTTCACTAATTGTGCATACTGTCAAGCAAATATTGGCCCAATCCCTATATCCTTTCAGGATTCAAATATACTGACTATATTTTATATTACTTTTTGTTCGCTTCTTTTCTGCCTTCCAATTTTATTGTATGAATTATTTCATTGTGTATTTGCATCAAATTTTGTGAAAATTTTTCATAGTACAAAGGGTTTGTTTTGGAAATCTTTAGGCTACTTTAATAGTAAAACCATTGAAAAAACAGACGTAACTGCAATTATAGATGCTACTAAAGACATTTCTGCACACTAATGCTTACAAAGTATTGCCTTTAACTTTAAATGCTATTATTTTATAGAAATAATTAGAAAGGTATACATAAATTACATTTTCGAATTTTGTATAAAATAAAACTCAAATTATTTCTACGCGTTAATAACAGAATAAATGGCCCTTATTGTAATTCATTACGTAAATGTGCGACTATTACTTTGATCATTGCATAAATGTGGAATTAAATACAAATTTATATTTTGAGATTCGCGAACTTGAAAGACGTGAATTCTCCAATAGGTAAACTGGTTTGCTGTTATCAATGTAATTTCAAATAGGCCTTTATTTGGGGATTGTAAAGTAGTGAAGCAGTGTAAATTGCAATTAGGTTTCGTTTGAAGCCCTTCTTACAGAGTGGTTTATTAAAGTGTAGCTGTGACTGTAAACATTCTCTTGATAGAATGATAATTAATCCGAATTTTAAATTGGTATATTGACACAGTAAGCATTACATTTATTTTCGTATTTTAACAGCAAGAGAATTGGCCTAAATCGTCTACTAAGTGGACGAAGTTTACTTTGTGTTTTTGTTTAGCCTGTCTGTCTGTCTGTCTCTCTGTGAATTATAGTTATAATTAATATTTGTATCAAAACATTATGTAGTAGTACACGAGATTACGTCATTTCGATATCCTAAAAGCATTACAACATGCTATTCAATTGTAGACATGACAATGAAAAATTAAGAAATGTACTGCTCCATTTTTGCTGAAAGTGTTATGTGTTGATTATAAATGCACAATGAAATCACATTCATCTAAATAAATAATTGACAAAGATTTTACCACTGTTGCTGCATACAAATAATTAAGTATTCACCAGTTGCAATAAAAATTAATAGAAACCTACTGTTTTGTTAACTTTGAGCATTAAATAATGAAATATTTGAGCAATCCATTGAAGACAATTGTAGATTTGGCCTTGGACTCATTGTTCTGCTAAGTTTTGAAAAGCATAATGCATGTGCCTATACCTATAAATATTGCACGAATATTTTCATTGAAGTATAGGAAGAACATCTATTGTAAGAGCTGTCATCAATTTTGCTTGCTTGTACGGACGGTACAGTGACAGGTATTTATAACAAGACAATTAACAATCAGAAATTTTTGAAGGTTTGTAATTGGCGGAATATCCTGACCATTTCTTAGATCGGTAATTGAAGACTATCTTGGTTTTGGATATGAAGCTGCTTCTGGCATTTGCATTGCTGTTCATACTTTTCTCTTTTATCGTGACAAATGTACACGGTGATGATCATGGGTGCCCTCAAGACCGTATGCTGTGTCAGCAGCATTGCGTAGAAAAAGGCAAGAGTGATGGTGCCTGCTTTGGGAAAAAAAGCGGTGTTTGTACCTGCTTTCCACAATAAATAAATATTTTTCATTTGATTGTATTTTATGATATCATTTATGTCATTCTAAAATAAAAATCCGCATTCTCATAGGTATCATGTGTACCTATGAAGCATTACATCAAAAAAGTCAGTACATATTTCTTTTACTCTTGTGGACATTTTTGACATCGTATGTCGACATTTTCTACTTGTCGTACTAAAATAGAATGTAATTTGATACGTCTAACAGAACTTATTTTCCATTCATTTTCTAATCAATTCCGTTCTATTGGCAATTTGTTAGTTTTCTTTTCTATATGATTGAATGCATTATTAACATTGTGGTTAATGTTCGCATTGTCTCTGTATTTTGGTAGTGTGTTGACTGCATATTGTATGACTGTACAGCGTTAATAATGTTATTATGCATAAATAACATTTCTACAGCGTTGCGCTTAATTCACGCATAATAGGGAAATGACAATTCATCATTGGAAATTATTTTCTAACATTATATGCTTTTTCTGTGACGCTTGCCTAGTGCCCCAAACACAAAATTTCCCAATGATGTTTGACTACGCTAAAAACTATTCAGCAACAAAAGGTTTGTTCTTCTCACAATATCAAACTGTATTTATGATATACAGGGTGACAAGTTAAACGGCACACTATGGGCCCCTGCTGAATCATGTGTGCTGGGTGGTTTTCGTACTCCTTAATATCACCTTCGTTAAAATGTTCAAACTCATGAAGGGGTTGACGTACAGAGTTGAAATTAGGGTCATTCGAAAGCTGAAAAACAGATCTATACTGCGATACCTTTTTAAAGGGGCTTATCAGGACGCGTGACACGTCTTGTCAGATTTTGACCCCTGCTTGACCCCTATTATTTCGGATGGGTGCAAAAACGGGCAGCCAATTTTTCCAGGTTTATGTAGTCGGCACAACTGTTGACACGACAGTTACATCAATTTGAGTCAGTACAACTCGGTTCGGCAAAATAAGTTAGGTCATGATAACCCCCTTTAAAAAAGGTATCGCAGTATAGATCTGTTTTTCAGCTTTCGAATGACCCTAATTTCAACTCTGTACGTCAACTCCTTCATGAGTTTGAACATTTTAACGAAGGTGATATTAAGGAGTATGAAAACCACCCAGCACATATGATTCAGCAGGAGCCCATAGTGCGGCATAGCAAAACCATTTTTACTCTTAAAACTTTCTTTGGAGAAAATGAATTTGATACCAGTAAATTTTGTAATGTTTCTGTTAGTTTCCGAATACTTTTAAAAAACATTTTTGGGCATTTAACAAATTCTTCCAAATCAGTAGTACTCTTTACCAATGGTTCTTGGTCAAGAACTCCGACAACCAAGTCCAGAAATTTCAAAAGCATTTTCTCGTTCAAACCAAAATTCCCAGATGGAGCACAACCTTTTTCAAAATATTCATGTGTGAAGTAATTCAGAGCAATGTACTACACAGCAACTGTAAGAACTGCTTCAAAATTAGGTTACATTGGTGGCGGGGATCCAAAACTGAGTGCTGCAACCATATTGGGATAAAAGGTATTCATTTTCTGTATATCAGTAGTTGAAATTAATCGTGTTTTAACTAATTTTCAGTTTGCCACTTTTAGGTGGCAATTCAAACCCTTCGTCTAAAAAACTTGCATCTACAGGAAATCTGAAACTCCCCTTATATTTACTTCATTGTCAACAATATGCTTTGTATCTTCGACTTCAATAGTAATGTCAACGTATTTTGAACCTTTGACTGCAATTACGTCATCTCCACCTAATGTAAAACATAATTAAATGTGAGACAGGTTTTTGTTCAATCATCTAGTTTCATAAATTGGTGCAGAATACATTGTTTTGTGTTACAACAACGATATATATGTTGAAAGAATATTGATTCCCAGTATATTTGAATTATTTTAAAAACCCCTGCTTTTTAATTCCAGGATACGTATTTTTAATGTGAATAATAACAGTTTACCATTTAACTCAGAAACAATTATTTTATCCGTAAATTCGCCAGTGCTGATCTCAACGTAGTCGTAATTTTATATTTGGTACACAGGAAACAACTCTTCAGTTTACAGAATTAGTTATACAAATGAATTACTGATACCCCTCATTGTATCATTTTCATAGTATGACCGAAGAAGTTCATACGGTCCTACAAATATATCATAACCAAAATTTTCATGACAACTTTTGAAAAAATCAAATTTGATCAAGCCCCTTTTCAAGAAATTACTCAGTAAATATTTTAAAAGCTTAAATTTTTAAATCCCGAGTCTTCAATACTGATTTCTGGAAGCCTCTACATGCAATTGTGAACTTCCCACCTCCCCCTGAACCACCTCCACCTTCCCTCACCATTTCTACTCCCCCCACCTCCAGACTTCAATTTTCCTGTACTGCAAAGAGTGTTATTCTACAAATAGTGGGTGTAGGTATGCGAAAAGTACGTAATTATTTTTTTCCTCCTGCTCCTCCTCCACCCCCTCAACCTCCTCCTCAACCTCCTCAACCTCCTCCACCCCCTCAACCTCCTCCTCAACCTCCTCAACCTTCTCCACCCCCTCAACCTCCTCCTCAACCTCCTAAACCTCCTCCACCCCCTCAACCTTCTCCTCAACCTCCTCAACCTCCTCTACCCCCTCAACCTCCTCCTCAACCTCCTCCTCCACCTCCTCCTCCACCTCCTCCACCTCCTCCACCTCATGCCACCTCTGCCTTACTTCAACCCAAGTGGCGGGTTTTTGAGCAATAATAAAATGGTTAATTGTTTTACTTGACCTTCAACTTATGTACTGTTACAAGAAATACATGTGATAAAAAACTGAGTTTTTACTGAACATATATTTTGAGTATTGTTGGGCAAAGCATAGTGCCTTAGTATTTACTCCAGTTTATTTACACTATTTACAATGCATTTTTAGGACATAAAATGTCAAATTAATGCAATAAATATTGCTAAATTCTGCGCACGGAAATTTATATTTCCTAAATATTCCAAATTTCCACGAAATGTCATTTTTAGTGTTTAATTAAAGCAACAATTTTTTCAAATCATTATTCTAAAGTATATTATGAATAGTTCTAACTAAAGAAGTTAAAAATATTTTGCCCATCTATATGAAATTACAGAAATTGGTAAACCAACCCACAAAATTGGAGAGCTTCAAAGTGTGAAGTAATCGAAGTTGCTATTATATTGACTCAATGTAGCTCTTGAAGTACAAGTACTTTGCATTTATTATTTAAAACATAGTGTGCTACTTTACGGTGCTTGCTGTCAACATAATCGTCTGTATGGGCTGTAAAACCGTTCAAAAGTTTTTTGGGCGATTAGTTTAAAAACTTTTAGATTAGATTAGATTTCTTATATTCTTTACAGGAAATGTACGGTAGTAAAAAAGTGGAAGATGTAAAGAAAATTTAGAAAAATTTGAAAATTGAAGAATTCAGGGAATTTGAAGAAGAAATGTACTGTCAAATATTAGACAGAATGGAAGATTTAACAGATATTTTTCCAGGCGATGTACTTTTCTATTTAGTGAGCAAAATGTACGGGAGGGTCAAATAATGTTAAAGGTTTTCATCCACCGTGCTCAAACGTCGCCATCATCGTTGAAAAGCTAGTATCATGTCATAATTGTTTTGAATCAATACATTATACCATTGATCTAGTTTGTTTAATAACTCTGGAATATCTTAAGCAGTACACAGACTGTTCCTCACTTATTTCTCTGGTATTCACTTTTCTCATGTACAAAAGTTCTAATACATCCTTAAAATTGTATTATTTATTATTGAAATATCATTCTTGTGTACCTGCCATGCAAAATTTTACCATTTATGTAAACACATTACAAACACAGATTTGAAAATTGAAGCGCTAAGCTAACTTTTTGGGCGCTTTACATTACCTACATAGGTTTACACTATCTTGAATTAGGTAGTGCATTTCAAAGTTTATTAATGCATTCCATAATTTATTTGTGACGTGAAGGTTGATAAAACTATTTGTGAATTTCATTAATTTATTTGTGCAGTCAAATATCAAATATTAGTGCATTTCATAATGTATTAGAGCATTTCTTAACATATTAGCGCATTTTATGTTGTAAATTGGGCTTTATAATATATTGTGTTATATAATATGTCTATCTCTTGCCAATAAATAAATGGTTAGGGACCACTCGATAACCAAAACCAAAAAGCAAAAAGTGAGACCAATTGCAAATAGAAAAAACACAGATGTGATATTTGCATTATCTAAGGTAAGCTTTTTCTTGTTGAGAAACGACAAAGAAGTTTCCAATTTCGTAGATACCCTGAATTTCTGTTCATTAAAAAATGCGTTCCATTTTTCAAACTACCAAAATATTCCTGAACTCATCACTTTTTGCATTCTGGAATACAGGTGATGCTGTACGAAAGAGTAAGGAACAGAAAGAATTTTTTGTCGTCGAAGAAATGGGTTCTTTCCTCTAACAAAATGTATATCCCGAAATAAATACTTTCCATACATTTGCAACCAACTGTCGTGGTCAACAAACGCAGTTTGGTCACAGCGCCTCAAAAATGCATAACTATTTGTTGTAAATTTTGTGATGTTAGAGGGATAGTATAACTCAATTCGAATCATCTGAGTTTCCGGTAATTGCAGTAACTCCTTCATTCCTGGGAACTTTTCCTGAACACTTTGGTTGATTAATATTTGCATTTCCGTTTTGTTAATGTAAACGGTGTGCCAACTCCAGTACTTTAATCGCCAATCGTCAAACATTTTGTCGGTTATGTTGTATTTATTTCTCCACGTCGACTCTGCAATGGTCTCGTTAATGCGGTCAAAAATTCTGCAACTCATATGCCATTTGGTAGAGTTAGGAAAGAATCTAATTTCATAAATATCTTTGTCTTCTTTGCAGAAATATAGTGGTAGTGTAAATTTATTTTGATAACCAGGTTCCGATAAATTCAAATCAGTTTTTGCAAATTTGTTTACATCTGTGATATAGTGCTCCCGAAATCCCTTGCTTTTTACTAGAATTTCAAAATTGTTGAGATCCTTGAATTGGCGATACCTACTTTGGATGATTCGTGGCGAAAACATGTCCCTGACAATTATTGATTTATAAGCATTGCTTAAAACTACTCCGAGTATAATCCAATTTCCAAAGGTAAATAATAAGTCTCTTTTCCTAGTCACATTTGGAATTTTTATGCTTTGTTCTAATAAAGCGGCAGTATAACTGAAGAATATACTTAATATTTCGCTTATATTTCTTGTGAACGAATATCTGAGAGATTTTTGCAAGAAGACTACTATAGTCATTCCCAGACAAGAAAGGAGTATTGAAATCCAAGTTATAGCATCAAAAGGGTGCAAATACATTTCCCATTTTATATTAGTTTTGATTCCTGAACAAGTCACAAAATTCCAGCTCTCGTGTCCAGTGACAATACGAAATGCAACGAAATCAAATTTGCTGAAATCGTTAACATGTTTATAAATTGCAATATAATTGATATTAGTTTTCAGATATAGTTTCTTTTTGTCGGCCAATATAATACTAAAATTCCATGGAAAATATAGGGACCGAATTGCGCGTTGGAAGTCATCCTCTTTCATATATCGAAATGGTGATACTAGGTCGTACTTAAGAAATATAAATTAGTGGTTTAGAATTTTAGAATCACTTTCAGAGCTGGTTTGCGAGTGCCACTAAAATATTTTTATCACTTTTATTCTACCAAGCATAAATCTAATTTCCATTTTTAAGACAGAAAAATCTGATAACTCTAGGGTAAAAGTTGATATATTGTAGATTTGGTATCAAATCAGTTGAATTGACTATTTTATTAAATAAATTGGCTTGCACATACCTTTACTTAATACCTTGTCATCATATTGTTTATTATCTCTTCATCCCTAGGTACACTAAATATGAATACAGCATTAATGGTGTGGTTCTCAAAGTTTAGATGGACGGACAAAAAATTAATGGATTACCATAAACCTAATAAAAATTATAGTGGCCAAATTCGCTTCTGAGCAGTTTACTGTGAGCATAGTGTAGTAGTGCAATATAGTAGTATCAATATTATTAATCTCGTTATATATATATATACATAAAAAAATTATTTTTGATTATATTACGGAACGCTACATTAAAACCGCTTTTCAGAACTTTTCGATAACTCTATGTTGGCCATTTTATTAAATTTTTCATTCATTAGTATGAACTGAAATATTCGTTTTTACAGATCTATATTTGAGGTCATTTAAACACTATAAGAAGTGTCGTAATACCTGAAAGAATTTCTACATAGAATTCCAAAATTCGATCGGGCTTCAGATTTCTAATGGGAGCTACTTTGAAGCCAAATGGTTTCAGTGATCTATAAATCTTTTGATTCAATAATTTGGCACCTTTTTTCTTGGTTGCAGAATTTTGAATGACTGTCAATGAAATACAAGAATATTTCCAAACTGACACACAGAACATTAAATACAGTGTCATACCACAAATTGCAATAAAGCTTAACATTGGTAGAGTAATAAATGCCATAAAATGGAGACGGTTGAGGAATCTGATTGAACCAAAGCAAGAGAGAACAGTTAACAAATAAAATGTAATCGTAGCACCAGAAAGTACTATAGGATGTATACTTTCTTGAAATAAAATATTAAGTAACCGGGCTTTATTGTAGGTGACAATTTGAAATTCAAAATCGTTTTTCTCCATCTGTAATACATATTTTTATTAAATGCATGTACTGTTACATGAAATGAGAGAATGTATTTGACATGTAAATAAGGCCAATTTAATTTACTTGAATATTTACAATCATTCCAAAGCAATTAGCTGATGATAGTATTAGTTACCTTATTTGGTGCATCCAATAAAAAATCCGCAGCAAAACAATCAAGACGTACATGAACTCTAAAACAGTCAGATACAGAGAAGAGCAGAGTACGATGATTTGAGGGACTCGAATTAAAAATTGTATTGCCCAAGGCAATGAGAAACTATCGAAAATATGGTTTTTCATTACAAACACAAAATATGCGAATCCTGGTGCAACATTGAAATTACAAATTGGAACTACAAATAGTGTTGCCAAGGCTTCCAATTTGATATATATTGATCCCTTACTAGTGATTCCATTATCATTTTATCATCAGCACCTAAAAATAGAAAAGCGGTAAAAATACAAAACTTTCACCATATCCAAGATGTATCGTTGAATATAATAAATGTTATATAGGCATATCTTCATTTAGATAATAAAAATGGACAAATAAATATTTCCAACTTGCCGTTCTCAAAGAAAGAGGTATCAGTGCTCAAGTAGTTCAAAATCGTCGTAAAGGTCTTTTGCGTTTTTGAAATACTAAATATGAAAACCACAAAATCTACATGAAAAATAAAAATCAAAAGTTCCATCGTCAAAGCAGAAATGTTGAATTCATTTGTATGAATCTGCTGAATGGACCGTAGGATTTGAAATGCTGTCTGTATAGCAAATACTGTATTGAAAACCTTAAAGAATTTTAAACGAAAATTAGACTTAGACATTCTAAATGTTTGATTGCTGTGATCCCAAAAAAATGGGACAACGCCTAAGAAGGAAACAATATTAACGTATAATGCGATCCAGTGGTAATTATTGCCAGTAAACTTAAAAATTGCTTTATGACTCTGAAGTATTGTAAATGCTCTGAAAAATGTAGCAAACATTTTTATTTATACTGAGAAAATATAGAGTCGTTCAATGTATTATCAGAAATAAGTAAGCTGATTTAGTAACAGCTTACTGGGCAAAGGACAAATAAGAAGTAATTCTATTTTCGATATTTGGAATATCGATTACCTTAAACTGGGCCAAAAATTGTCAAATATTAATTTCCGTTAATGGTAAATAAGTAATCAATTGTTTAAAAGGTAATAAGATAAATTCCGTATAAACGAAAATACCTTAGCTGATGGTACGCTCCAAAGCGGCAAACCCTTTTTGGCAACATTTTGGCAACTTGTATGCTTCGCGAAAACCCTTTTGGCAAATGCCGTCTGGCAAAGCTTGGGTAGACCCATTTGCCGAATATCTAAAAATGAGCCATTTCCTCAAACGTGTCGTGATTATCACCCCGTTTGGCAATTGTAGTAATACTAATTAATGTACAGTGAGGTTCAGTACGGACGTAATCTTGGAACATCCGGTGTATAAGGAAGTACATGAAAACCCACCTTGATTTAATGCAGGAACTCAAAACCAAAACGTATAATATATACATTCCATTGTATATTTCCTTACACACTGGTAGTCTCATGGTTACTTCTCTGCTGAACCTCAATGTATTTATTGTTACAACCACTTGCAAATTACTTTCATACGTTTACATTAAAGCTTTTCGGAAACTTCCACAGTGTGACTTAGTTTTCTGGAATGTCCCCGATTTTATTTAAAACCAAAATCTTTGTAAGGATGGTAACATCGGCAATTACAAATGGACTCCGTGAATAGAACTCTCGAATCTTAATGTAATATACGGGGAAAACATCGACATTTTCTGAACTCACTTCTTAGAATTGACAATGATATTTTTTATGAACAAAAACCAAAATTTGTAAAAATCACTAAAGAAATAAAAATGTCTGTAAGAAATTACGGATGCAAATTACGAATGCAATTTGCAAAATTCTAAAATTACATTGCTTAAAAGTTAAGATAAACTCTGTTCACTCAACAATGCTTATGTTAAACTTGAATTCAACTTTCGTTAGTCGTGTAGTGTATAAATAAGAATGACTGATTATACCTTGTGATACCAAGCAACGCACTTTTACTTAGGATCTAGAACAAATAAGATAAATAAAATATTAGCTTGTATTTAGCGGGAGATTAAAATAATCAGTTTGCCATAATAAAAAATCTTCAATATACCATAATAACAATCGATTTATTATAACAATATTATTTTACCGTATAAATCGTCTTTCAATACATTAATAATTATTTTGTCATAATTATTTATTTTCTATAAATCAAATTGCTTGCAAATTGATTATGGCAAACTGATTATTTTTATGGTGGAATCAAATATTTTTCATAAAATAATTCTTCAATAGATAGATTCACGGATTTATTCCCAAACGTTTAATATTACTTAGATTAGACGAAAGTCACCCAAAACGAGGAACGAACAAAAACCCGTCTATTACACATTAATATTTACAACATTTGATTATCAATTCTTTAATGCAAACTTTTAGCCTTAGATCTTCATTTGTTAAGTCTGTTTCCGTCAGACTTATCCGAATGTTTAGGACTAAACGAGTTTAGAAGAAGTAGAAACCCGTTTCATATTATTGATTTATGAAATTGCGATGCGACCGTGTTTCTCTGTTTGGCAGATAATTTTGGTTTGAGAACCACACACGGTTTGAATTATAATAATAAATAGACTAACTACATTCTGCAAACTCCATTAAATAATTGGAAAATGTTAAATGCCACAAAGTACGACTTAACCATTCATGGATAATTAATCGCGCACTTAAAGTAGATTAGGTCAAATGCAATCTGACGCTATTTATTCTATTACTATTTAATCAAGCGAAATATTTAATACCCATAAATCGTTACAAGACTGATATAAGGCAGTATCCATGGCATAACAACATAAACCATTTGACATTGACCACGTAATTAAGTAGCAGAATCGAGAAAGATTTATTTAACACCGTCCTGTGGACCACAGCAACACAATAGAAAAGTTTAAATTAATTATTTAGAACAGTTTAGGAGTGATACAGTTCACAGAAATACAGATACGCAAACTGTCTCCGGCAACCCAACCTTAATATGTTAATCATGCTGCAGGGCATGCTATTTAATGGTTAACATGGTGCCCGGCTTTACTTACGTTTCGTCCGCTAAGGTTTTACGCCTGTAATGTATTTGTACCGTTCTTATGTTACATAAATAAAGTTTAACTTAGCCCTTCGATAAGTGAACATACGTATAAAGCATGTATAATGAATGAATCCTATTATACCTTTGTCAATACAAAAGCCTTGTAATTAAGGAAATTGGCAATAAATTACAATTACAACATACTTCACCCAGCCCTTAAGTCCCCCGCCCTGTGTATTGTTTTCCTGAAAGATTTCGCACAAAAAATATCATTGTGTTTACTGAACTAAGGAGGTTAGTTTCAAAATCATTGAGTTTTGAATGTATGGAGACGATATAAATTACATTGGTAACCAGAGTTTTGCTCCCGAAACATTTTGCTCCCCGGGACTTTTAGCTCTCCGCGCGGATTGCTCCCGAGTTAGTTGCTCCCCGCGTGAGTTGCTCCCTTCGTGATTAGCTCCCCTCGTTATTTACTCCCCTCGTTATTTACTCCCCTCGTTATTTACTTTCCTCGTTATTTACTCCCCTCGTTATTTACTCCCCTCGTTATTTACTTTCCTCGTTATTTACTCCCCTCGTTATTTACTCCCCGCCCCATCTGCTCCCCCTCCCCTCTGACCTGGATTCGTCACTTATTATTACTGAAGACAAATTAAACCAAAGTTGAAAAATGAAAGGTAGGTTAAGGAAAGGAAAACGAAATTTGCACTACTGTAAATTTGTTAGTAATTTATAGTAATGTGCAGAGTGGCCAAGCGGGCAGGCTTCGTCTAACAAAAGTACTAACAGTACATTTGTTGCACTCCAGGTTTGGGTGGGAGTAGTGATGATGGGAAAGAAATTTCAAGATATTTACTATTTACATGGACATAAGCCCAAGCGAAAAGATTAGTGTAGTAATAATGGTATCTAAAAATCGAAATTATGAGCTAGCGCCTGTAGGTATTCGTCTAATAAACGGCCTGGGTTATCAAATGTCTCAATAATAGATTTAATCCGTTCGTCACAATCAATGTACTTCTTTTTTCTGGCAGTTCTCCTTTATTAATTCTTCAGTAATAATAAGTGAAGAATAGAAGAATATGGAGAGGGAGCAGATAGGGCAGGGAGTAAATAACGAGGGGATCAGATAACGAGGGGTTATTTGACAATGTACATATTTCGTTTTGATAAAAAATGCCTTTACTTAGTAATACGTCTTTTAATAATTTTGATCACACTTTGCCGGCTATTTTACAAATTCATTAATTCATTGGTATATAACGAAATATTCTTTTTCACAGTTCGACATTTGAGGTCATTTAAACACAAAAAGAAGTGTCGTAATACCTGAAAGAATTTGTACATAAAATTCCAAAATTCGATCAGGCTTCACATTCCTAATAGGAGCTATTTTGAAGCCAAATGGTGTCAGTGATCTATTCAGCTTTTGACTCATTAATTTAGCAGTACTTGTTTTCTTGTTTGCAGAATTTTGAATGACTGTCAATGAAATAGAAGAGTATTTCCAAACTGACACACAGAACATAAAATATAGTGTCATAGTACAAATTGCCATAAAGCTTAACATTGCGAGAGTAATAAATGACAGAAAATCGAGACGGCTGTAGAATCTGATTGAACCAAAGCAAGAGAGTACGGTTATCAAATAAAAAGTAATGGTACCAGAAGAAAGTATCACGGGATGCATACTCTCTTGAAATAAAATATTGAGTAACCGGGCTTTACTGTACGTGGCAATTTGAAATTCAAAATCGTATTTTCGCCATCTGTAACATAAAAATTTATTTAGTACGTATACTGCCTTATGAAAAAATTTACCAAAGAAGCACTAATAAATGAAGCTTATTTAACATGTCAGTAAAGTCAACTAAAAGTGCTTTATTCCAGAGGATTTAGCTAATGATAATATTAGTTACCTTATTTGGTGCATTTGTAATTGAAATTGAAATTGAAATTAAGCTTTATTAACATGTCACAATAGTACATTCATCAGTACAGTAACCAAAAAAATCAGTAATAGCCATATAACCATCATTGCTCTCCCACCTTAGACATGCTATTCTACAGGAATAAATCAAAATTAAAATTAAAACTAAACAATGAAGTAGAATTAAATAATCAATTAGTACCTGGTAAAATTAATTGATAACAATGGAATCAATGGGTTGAAATATTCAAACATAGAACCCAAATTGCAAGTACATTAATTTTGCAATTAAATAACAGCATAGACCATTTGTACTCAAATTCAGGAACGTGTGGTTTTAGTAAACATAAACCTTCTTTCTTCCTGATACCATATTTAGTTTCTGATCCTTTAATATAGTGTTAACACTCAAATCAACATAAACATATTTTCTTGGTAATTTGTTCCAGGCCAGAACTGCCGAATGCTGTACTGATTTCCTCTTTTGAGCAGTTCTGCAATGATTTACTGTACACAAGGGGAAACTACATGACCTGTTGTTTCCATCCTTTAAAGTAAACCATGTCTCAGTACCAAAATATGTCCCTGATAAATTCTTCCACACTAGCTTTAATAAATACAAGTGCCTTCTCTCTGCAATTGTAAAAATATTATGTTG
This sequence comes from Yoshiicerus persimilis, assembly GCA_020352615.2. Lineage (NCBI taxonomy): Eukaryota > Metazoa > Arthropoda > Collembola > Entomobryomorpha > Tomoceridae > Yoshiicerus > Yoshiicerus persimilis. The sequence continues at coordinate 100,288,150 of CM036940.2, forward strand.
AGCCAACATGTCATTTATATCAATGTGCTAGGATCTAGGTTTTTTCTGCTTACCACTTTTACATAATTTGGGATAAAAGTAATTGACAATAAACCTGTGGATTCTATTATCAATTACTTTTAGTTGGTTTTCTGATTGAGTAGCCCATAGAACCACTGCATAGTCCGCTATATTTAAAACAAAACAGTGTAATAAATTACACTTGACTTTATATGGTATAAGCCTTTTAATACGATATAGACGACCCACAGCAGCCCTAGTTCTACCGTCCACGTAGTCAAGATGTTGCTTAAAATTAAGGTTTGGGTCAAACACTACCCCTAAGTATTTGAATTTGTACACCCTAGAGAGCTCTACACCATTATACATTAGCTTATTGCTTATCATATCATTAACTTTAACATCATTAGCTTTGTGAAAAATCATGTACTGAGTTTTTTCGGTACTTACAATTAGACAGTTCCTTTCACACCACTGAGACAATCTAATTAAGTTTTCATTAAGTTTAGCAATAGAATCATCAACGCATGCGCCGTCTTGCCAGATTAAAATATCATCTGCATACATTGCATATTTAACATCAAATACGGAGCCAATATCATTAATAAACATAGAAAATAACAAAGGACCCATGCAGGAACCTGCTCCGGTCCCAGCTTCAAAAGTATAATAGCCTTTAGATACATAATTACCATTTTTTATTATAAACTTTCTGTTGCACATATAATCTCTAAGTAATCTAACCATATAAGGCTGTATTTTAAAGTTATGGATCAATTTTAAAATTAGCAAATCATATTGTACATTATCAAAGGCCATTTTATAATCAATAAACACACCCACTACCCTCCCATTTTGCACATCTAGACTCTCATAAACATTCTGTGAAAAATACAGTAATGCGTTTTCACATCCTCGATTCTTTCTGAAACCAAATTGAAATTTATCTAGAATATCATCTACCATTGTTGAGAGTCTCCAAAAAATAATTTTATCAAATAATTTACCAGGATATGGGAGGCTAGAAATAGGCCTATAACTACTAATTACGGACTTTGCCCCTTTGCCCTTATACAGTGGTGTCAAGCAAGAGTTTTTGAAAAATTGTGGAATTTTTCCCGTTCTTAAAATTATAGTAAAAATCAAGGCTAAGTGAATTGCAATGCAATCACTAATCCTTTTGTACAATTCCACTGGCAGAGAGTTAGTTGTAGCACCATACTCAACAGATGAAATAGCACATATAACTTCATCTTGAGTCACCGCAAATGAAGAGTTCGTGGTCGAGAAATTCTCACAATATTCATCAATCTTTTGAGTTATTACAGTTTGCGGAACGGACGTGACATTTTTGATAATAAAATGATTTTCAAATAGATTACAAATCATAGCATCATTTTCCACTACACAACCATCATCTGTCACTATTTTGGTTATGGGTGTTACAGTTCGAGTTCTGTAATTTGTAATTGAGTCGATAACTTTCCAGGTATTTGTTGATCCTTTGTCAATTGAGAATTGACTATCAACATATACCTTCTTGGCTTTCCTAATTGTATTGGTGACTTTGTTCTTAGAAATCCTAAGTTTCTTTTTATCAATTGCAGTTTTGGATTTTTCAGCTACTTTCTGCAATTGATTACTGTTGTGTATTGCTTGCTTGACCTCACTATTGAACCAGGGGGTTGATCTACTTTTACACATCTTTGATTTTATAGGAGCAACCACATCAAGCAGATTTAACGTTTTCTTCTCAAATTCTTCCCATATACTATCAACACTTCTGACAAGCGGAAAGATCGGATTGAACTTTTCTAGTCCAACAAATTGAATTCTCTCAAACTGGGATTGGAATTCTTCCCAATTAACGTTTTTTAAGCCCCGTGAATTTATTTTCACAGGAGGAAGTTTGCATTTTTCAGCCTTTCTTGTTACATAAGTCAGATGGTGATCTGATCCAGCAAATCCAAAGTGCCCAGCTTGAGAAAAAACACTGTTATTATTAACATATACATGATCTAAAAGTGTTTCCGATCGTTCCGTTATTCGTGTAGCTCCCCACATTTTCTGAATCAAATCAAATTCTTTCATAATTTGTTTTAGCTTACAAGATTCATCAGAAAATGTAAGGAGATCTATATTTAAATCTCCCATTATTATATGGTCATACCCAAATTGTTTTAAAAAATTCAATAACAAAGTAAATATATTAAGAAATTCACTTTTTTGTACTAAGGTGGGGTGGCAATAAACAAAGACGACAATTAATGGTTTTATAGCTTTTAAATTTAACCGAATAACTTCAATCTGTACTTCCTTATTACTATTTATATTTTTCAGTACTTCTATAATTTGAAATCTTACATTATTGCGGATATAAACGACTATACCTCCTCCTCCTCTGTGCGTTCTATCGAATCGTTGACATTGATAACCCGAAATGTAGAATTTAGTGAGTGTATCCAATTCCGTGTCCAGTTTTGATTCAGTTATCCCACAAATGACTACTTTGTTTTCTTTTTTGAGTAGATATTCAAGCTCTTCGAAACGAGTCTTGCAATTTAATCCGTTAATGTTCTGATGAACAAAATTGACTCCTTTTGGAAAGAGCTTGACTTCTGTATTTGGCGCATATTCATATAGATGACCATCATTAATGCTGTAATTATGTATTTCTGATACGTCTAGTACTTCCGGTGATGGGAGTAAGCAGTTAATACACAAGTTGCCTCCAGGATAAGAAACAGCCGCCTTGCATCTATCACAATTACTAATAGTGTTGTTTTTACAATTAGCACACATGTATAATGATTTATCCATTGATCGATAAATATTCAGAGGTAAATCAAGACATTTTCTGTGAAAAAAGTAGAGCAGTTTTTACAGTGTAACCCCAGGTTCTTGTTTCTTAATAGACAAATCCCGCAGTTCTCCATAATTTCAGTTTTCGATGTAGGTTGGTAAGAGTTCTGTATTGGCTTCCAAGAATGTTTCAAACATTAACTGAAGAATACAAAGTGAATCAACATTAATTTCAAATAACACTAATAGAGATGGCAGAATTAATTCAATTTCAATTTGCTGGTTCCGTTGAGTACTAGAGTAGAATTAATATGGCTAAAAAAGAGAATATCTTATCTTTAGGCCAGCCCGGCCAAGCAGCGCCTCGTTATGCCTTAAGCTTTACAATCTTTTGCTCGGACCGGGTTGAAGAGTAATCTGATTCATAATTGACAAATCCCACAGTGCTCCATTATTCCAGTTTTCGATGTTGGTTGGTATAAGTTCTGTATTGGCCTCCAGGGCTGTTTCAAATATTAACTGAAGAAGACTTTAGGCCAGCCCGGCCAAGCAGTGCTTCGTTATGCCTTAAGCTTTACAATCTTTTGCTCGGACCGGGTTGAAAACATTGAAGAGTAATCAGATTCAGAGTAATCAGATGTACTGAATCTCACTGTTTTAATTTAAAATTTATGCTGTGATGAGTGACCAAATAACAAGAGCTGCTTTACTGAAAGTTTTTATATTACTAAGTTGAGTTATACAGTATAAAACTGAAATCAAATTAAAATTTTATAAAATTGCAACAGCATGCCAAAATTTTTGAACCGCCCGCACCAGCGGCCAAGGATACAGTGCATCCAATAAAATATCCGAAGCAAAACTATGAAGTTGTACAGGAACACAAACAAAGCCGAATTCAGGGAAAGGCAGAGTACGATGATTTGACAGATTCGTATTCCAAATTGTATTGCCCAAGGAAATCCGAAACTATCGAACACATTGTTTTCCGTTGCAAGTACGAAATATGCTAATGCTGGTGCAATAGAGAGATTACAAAGTGGGACTACGAATTGTGTTATCAAAGCTTCTAATATGATGTATATAGAATGCGTGGTGCTGAATTCACGATCATCAGTATCTTTAAATTAGAGATGTTAAATATTACATGCAAAATGTTAAAGGAATAAAGAATTTTAACAATTTAATAGGATAGGGTTTCATATAATAAATATTATATATATTATGTTCATGTAGATAATAAAAATGGACAAATAAAGTTTTCAACTTGCAGTTCTCACAGAAAGAGGCCTCAGTACTCAAGTAGTTCAAAATCGTCATTAAATCCTTTCCCGTTTCAGAAATGCCAAATATGAAAAACAGAAAAATTACATGAAAAATCAAAATCAAAAGTTGCATCGTCAGGGAAGAAATGTTGAATGCATTTGTATCAATGTGCTGAATGGATCTCAGGATTTGAAATGATATCTGCACAGCAAACACCGCGTTGAAAATCCCAACAATTTTTAAATGAATATGTGATTTTGACATTTTAAAAGTTAGAGTGGCGTCATCCCAAGAAAATGGAATAACGCCCAAGAAACACACAATATTAGCAAATAATGCGATCCAGTGGTAATTGTTGCGCCTTTCAAAAATTGCTTTATAAACATGACTTTGAAGTAGTAGTGACTTATGATGAATAATTGTAAATGCTCTGCGAAATATGGCAAACATTTTTTTTACTTAAGTGTTGAGAAAGTATGAAGTTCTCCGATTTAATAACAAAAGTAAGGAGATAGCTTGAGTATTGGCTAGCAGGACAAAAGACAACTTAGGTAAAAGTAATTGTATTTTTCAGCTGGATCATTAATTGTGAAATATTAATTTGCGTTAATGCTAAATATGTAATCAGTTGTGTAAAATATAAAATCAAGATAAATTCATCAACAACGGAAATACCTAAAGGCATGGTGCTCGTCAGAATGCAAAACTTTTTGGCAAAATCTGGTTGTCGCCATTTTGGTAAAGGGGTCGTCAATAGTGCCCGTTTGGCAAATACTACAATACTAATGCATTGTTTTCACAACTTTCTCAAAGTTAATTTCATAGTTTTTTTACATTTAAGCTTTTAGGATACCTACGCAGAATGACTTAGTCCGAGATTGCATTCAAAATCAAAATCTTAAGAATACCATTTACAAAATTTCTAAATTATATTGCTTATAGTAGACAAAATCAGTTCATTCTACACAACCATATTTTCCTTAAATTTAAATTTTATTGTGTTACTCTGAAAATTTGCCTTACTGAATTTACCAAGCAGGGCTTTGCGAATTGTGTCGTGAAATCAAGAACCATGTGGAATACATAATTTTTCCCTCGTTGGCAAATATTATACTGGCAAACTCCTAAATGCCAAAATATATTTTAAAATGGTCATACCCAAGCCGCAAAAAGTGCATGGGAGTGCGATGGCCCAAAGTCGTACAATCTGTAATGGCCCTTCGGCGATTTGTCGCCCGGCCATGTATCGGGCCTACTCTGGTAGCCTTGATGAGCCCGACGATGTGCCGTAGCAATGCCTTACATATTTACTAACGGGCCGTTGATTTCCCTAACCAATGCCAGTCTTATCGCAGTGTTATGCCTTTCTTTGCCCAATGCACTACCAATGCTATGCCAACATAATGCCAATCATATCCCTATGTATTGCCGATTTTATCCCTATGTAATGCCAATCTGTAGCCCATGAAATGCCAACCTGATTTCTATTGAATGCAAAACGACGGCCATTTGTAAAATTACCAAACGAAAAGCAAAACATTTTGTTTGGTAATTATACAAATGATCTCCGTTGTTCTGCATTTCCTGAAAATAAATAAATAGAAACATTAATATAAATAAGTTTGTATTTAATAATTACGAAAAATATTGAAAATGCAAAATTCTCAAGCATTTCTCTTTGGCATCAACATTCACATCAACATACACTTCACTTCTCCATAAACTTGGAGATTATGATTTTCGAAGTTTTGCACCTAATTTCAGCGAAGCACCGTGATTTCAAACTTTTTCAATTAAATCACAAACAAAAACAATAGTAGCACACAAATAAGACCTACCAAATAAAAGATTTCTATTATAAATTAATGCTAACACTGCTTAAAACTCAACTTACCCAAAACTGCGAAATTGTGGAAGCCACACTTGATAATGTTTCGTTCGCTACTGATGGCAGTTAGGAAATCAAGGCATGCTTCTTCTTTACCAGAAGTGGAAATGAGCATGCTGGAACTTTTAGTTAGAAACAGAACCGCTAGTGGATACTAAGACCTATATTCCCCGAAAAGGGCCATTAATGGGCATTCGCATTTTTAATGCTGGCAGTTTGCCGTTCACTTGCCAAACTTAAACCGAAGAACGGCCTTAAGTCAAATATGGCCGTCATATTTGCTTACGTGAGAAGTGTGGCATACCATACTAAAACCAGCAAAGGGCCAGCAGAGGGATATTACCCAATTGTTGCTGGTGGCTAACGTTCTGTTCCCCAACTTGAGCCAAAGAAGGCCCAACAATGGCAAAACTTCTTTATATAACTGGCAATTCCCAATCATTTCCCATCTAAAATCCCGAAAAGGCTTAACAATGGGGGATTGCAGTAATCATGCTGGCAAGTGGCCAAAGATTTGCCAAACATAGGCCTTACATGACGACTTTGGGCCGGCAAAGGCCATACGACGTTTGCTGCTTGGGTACATTCATAGGTCAAAAAAATTAGGTCAAAATTTGCCGTCTTATAGGTCTAACCCACTCAGGTAGTGTGTGGTGTGTTATCTTGCGACCCACGACGTGTGTACCTCACGTTGTAAGTCGTTAAATAGAGACTGTACAGTACACGGACTGGTAATAAGAGCAAGAATAGGAACGCAGCTCAAGGGCAAATGCCAGCGGCTACTATTCAAATCCCAAGGACTAATGTCCGGCCAAGCGGCCTGCAACCACATGCATTGGCTTCTATATTACCATTGTTGGTTTTAGGAATAGGCAGCTTCTTAGGGCGCTTATGGAACTCAATTCACCCATAACCATGGATAGTATTCCCGTACTAGGAACACCGAGCCAGAATACTACCCTGTTAGCAGCCACTGTAAGAGACCCATTTGCATATTGGTCCATACAGTAAATATTGTTTGTTTTATTGATGAAAGTATCGAAATAATGTTCGCTCCTAAACGGGTTTAGAAGAAGTAGAAACTAGTTTCATATTTTTAATTTATGAAATTGCGACGCGACAGTTTTTCTGAGTCTGCCCGATAACTTTAGCTTGAGAACTACACAGGGTTTAAATTATAGTAATAAATAAACTAAATTCTGCAAACTCCATTAAATATTTGATAAATGTTACATGCCCCCAAAGTACGACTTAACCATTGATGGATAATTAATCGTGCACTTAAAGTAGATGACGCCAAATGTTGTCTGATATTATTTATTCTATTACTATTTAATTATGAAGGCATTTAGAGTATAATACAATCGAAATATTTAATCAGGCCAAATATTTAATACCCATAAATAAATCATTACAAAGCCGACTAAATAAAGTAGCCATGGGACAATAATATAAACCAATGGACATAATGAAGTAGCACAAGTGACACAGATTTATTTAACACAGTCCCGGACGGTGTTAAATAAATCTGTGTCGATTCTGCTACTTCATTACGTCCTTTGATTGAATGGTTTATATTGTTATGCCATCTAGACGATATTGTCATGGGACAAGTAAATGTTGTGATGACTTGCAATGATTATTAAAGTAATTATTACGATAACTTATTATTAAAGGATGTGGGTGAGATAATGTTAGTGTGAATTCAAGAATCGACAATAACAGGAAGGATTAGTTGGTAAACTAAAGGAGTGCTGAGGTTTGGTTAAGGAGTGCTGAGGTCGACTAGATGGAATAAAAAGACGGACGGGAGAGAGAATAATAACACATATCCCATATATTTCATATAGCGCAGATGTGTACAATTATTATATACGATTATTATGTACTGAATAGAGCTAGATTGTAATATCGGGATTAAAAGTAAACTTGTATTGTAAAATGAGATCGTGATTTGACGTTATAAATAAAACACTTGAAATCGGTACAACAAAACACAGTAGTTCATTGAATTAACCAGTAGTTGAAAGCATAAATAAATCTGAGAGCAAAAGTACATTATAAAATAATACACAAACCCAACCAGAAAGCTATAGACGCCTCAAGTCCCCGTAATGGGGCATTACATAGTGGCTGGTGTGAATATCGAGACTTTCGGGTTTCCGGATTTTTGGTGCTTTCAACGTCATTAAGCTAAGTACATTAAATTCTACATTTCTATCTGTCTGGGAAAAGTAAGTACGAACTTATTTAATTTTAAAATCTGGATATTGGGTATTGCTATTAAACAGACACTTTGTGCGAAGTCTGAGCGATTTGTATTAAAATTGCGAGCACTGAAAATTAAAGCACCCTAAGGTGAGGTGCGGGAGCCACTAACTATACTTGTACATGTCCGTTGGCTAAAGCTTTTGCAAAACAAGGGCAGAAAAGAGGGTGGTCGACGGGCCATGGGCTGAAGCCCGTAAACCTCAGACTGTGATAAATTGCCCGATGAAAAGCCCCAAAAGAGGAGACGGAGAACTCCAGGAGAGGCTGAATGCAATTTTTGCGTGTGTGCTTTATTGAGAATTGTTTGTTAGAAAAGTATCACAATTGCGAAGCTAAGGTAAAACAAAATATCACAATTGAGTAACTAAGGTAAAACAATAAAAAGTAAGCACTGACAATAAGTATAATACAGAATAAAATCACCCAACTAAAGGGCGTTCACAATTGTGAAAAAAAGGTGAAGGGTTGGTAAGCGAAATTTAATTAATAAAAAGGCATTACCGTGATTGGTTAACTATTAAATGGTGGTAGTTGCTTTATGTGGGTAAACAGTGTGGGTGGTCTAAAAGAGTAATGGGTAATAGTGAGTTGATGTGGAATTAGTAAAAAAAGTTGGTATTTATTAATCACGTAAGAACCCGCGGAAAGCGCAACAAGGTATACAAAATGTGCGTAGTAAACAAATAAAGCAAATAGTCCAAAACAATTTAGGTGATCGGTAATGGTGAAATTGTTATGATAACCAGGAGAAACAAATAGTTCAATGTGTAAAATGGGTGAGTCGTGTAGAAGTCGCTAATTACTTTAAGGGTACTTTATTGCCGACGTTAAACAACTGTGGTGAAAAATGGTAAAGGAAAAACAGGTGACAAGGATTAGTGGAACCCATCACTGCAATTGGAAAGAGAGTAACCAGAACAAAAAGGTCAAAGCAAGCAAAAGCGGGAAATAAAAAGATGAGCAAAAGTGAGGAAACCGGGGGAGACCGACTTAACATGCGGTGCGTAAGAAAAATTTGTCTATTGTTTTAAATGATTTTTATGTTTTGGCGAACTATCAAGGTTAATTACAACACCGAATGCCACAAATTAAGAATAGCTGCCAAAGTAATAGTTTTGTAATATTTCATGGCCCTGCGAGAACACACGGATGGGACGAAAACGTTTGGATCGGGCAAAGGACACCGAGAAAGCGAACACAGAGGAACGGAGAGAATGAAAATCATGTCCAATAACGTAATCATTCGTTTAGCGCCACGGGTTAAATAAGAAAGGAGGGCTGAGTAGGACGAACACCATGGTAAAAGATGGAAACCGGAGCAACAAAGCGGAAAGATGTTGGTAAAATGAGTTTAAGAATACGTAATACATTGCAACCAATAAAGTAAACAGTAAATTTTGAAGATTTGGGCGGATGTAGTACACACATAAGGACACACGCAGAGTGGACGTGGGAATTATACACGGGAACGGGATATCAAAAATTAATTTAACATTTCTAAGTTACTTAACGTAGATTGGTTCAAGTAAAATTATCAGGCAAATTATTGCGGACCAAGGTTTTTCCACTAGACACCCGGTGGTTTTTTTAGCCAGGTCCAAGCCATGGGAAAGGGCAGCAATAATAGTTTAGAAATGGGTGATTGTTGGTTTTTTTAAAGAATTTTTCCAACATCTTAGGGAAACTAATTTTGTTACTTTATTATAGAAAGGAAAACCGCAAATTTTAAGGAGTGCCAGTTGACGCAGTAGCGTAGTGGCAATAAGGAAAAGTTGTAATATTTGACGAAAATGATTTGTGGGTACCAATCATTTTTAGCAAGTAAAGATAGTGTCATGGGACAAGTAAATGTTGTGATGACTTGCAATGATTATTAAAGTAATTATTACGATAACTTATTATTAAAGGATGTGGGTGAGATAATGTTAGTGTGAATTCAAGAATCGACAATAACAGGAAGGATTAGTTGGTAAACTAAAGGAGTGCTGAGGTTTGGTTAAGGAGTGCTGAGGTCGACTAGATGGAATAAAAAGACGGACGGGAGAGAGAATAATAACACATATCCCATATATTTCATATAGCGCAGATATATTATGTACAATTATTATATACGATTATTATGTACTGAATAGAGCTAGATTGTAATATCGGGATTAAAAGTAAACTTGTATTGTAAAATGAGATCGTGATTTGACGTTATAAATAAAACACTTGAAATCGGTACAACAAAACACAGTAGTTCATTGAATTAACCAGTAGTTGAAAGCATAAATAAATCTGAGAGCAAAAGTACATTATAAAATAATACACAAACCCAACCAGAAAGCTATAGACGCCTCAAGTCCCCGTAATGGGGCATTACAATATTGGTTACCGAAACATACGAAGGCTTCTAAATAAAGCTCAACCAACTGTGGACATTTAATGGTTTGAGAATTAAAAAATCCAAGCATATCACCTCTGAGATATTTCATGAATTTCAATGTTTTCAGATTATTGAAAACTATTGTCTGGCCACATATGCAATTGCTGATTCGTGAGATGGTCAGCTTGAGGAAAACGGAAATATCCCCCTGAGAATAATAATTGGAAATCGTAAGTTCCCTTATTCATTCTCCCTCTTATTCATTACTATTCATTATCCTTTCAGTTCACCCCACAATTCCAAATAAGCCGCAATTCTTTGATATTTACAAGAACATTTAATTGCACAACATCATTTTTGGTTTCTTTTTGTAGGTCTCAGGACTGCGTTCACAGATCAATGCGTTCGCCCGAATGAGTTCGACGACATAAAAAATAATAAAATCTACCCAAAAAAACTAAACATACTGTAAGAACTTACGAGGGGAAATGATTGTCTTCAGCGTTTGAAAATGACCACTACTGGTAAAGCCATAAATGCCAAGAATTTTAAAGTAGTCATACTTTCGTAGAGTTAATATTGTTTATTTTATTAATGCAAGTAGCGAAATAATGTTTTCTCCTAAACGGGTTTAGGAGAAGTAAAAACATTCATGAAACTGAATATTCATGTTCATTTATGAAGTTGCGACTCGACCGTTTTAGCGAGCCAGAGGCTCACTTATGGAGCCGTGTTGTCTGCCCGTACGTACGTACGTACGTCCGATCTGTCCGATGATTTTTTGAGAACCAAACAGTGTTTCATATGTAGCCATAAATAGACTAACTAAATTCTGGGTACAAGTCTCCAGTTGTAGAAATAATTCGAAAGAGGAGCGATTATTTTGTTTATGCCTTCGGAAATTATCCCTGTATTTAATGAAAACCCTACTGTAGCTATTCTGAGAGAGTAATATATAAATGAATTTCTGAGGTGAGGAAAACAATTGATTCACACATTATTAGACACCTCCAGATAATGGTGAACAGATATACATGCCTTAACATATTATAACTAAGAACTATGGATTTAACTATATTTAAAATACGAAATAATTAATAGCTTTATTCTGCTTTCTTTGTCTCTTTACTTAACGGCGCCAGAATGGTGTGGTAAAGAAATTTTACTGTAAATAGGACATTCAGTGTATGCTCTTATTTGGTAATGTCAATAGGCAAATCTAACCAATCCAAATCGATTTATTTCTATGTAGCACAGAAACAACTGACAACGGAGCTTATAATAACTTCTCTTTTACTAAAGCTCCAACCTAAAGCATTGACTTCTGTTAATACAATAAATATCAACAGAACTCGAAACATGTACTATTTCAAAATGTCTAAGCAAAAATTATTATTAATTATTTCACTAATTACTATCATTAGGGGCAATTTAATGAATACTGCAGCACAAGTTAATTCTACTGTGTTGAAAGATATATCAATTTTGGAAAGAAAATGTTACATTCATTTTATTTTCTACCGACAACAATACGAAAAGGAAAGTGTATCTAAAATATTTTCGGAATTGGAGATTATCGATGTGCCTTTTTTCTTAACAAGATTTGATATTTTGAAGCAAATATTTTCGGACAGGCACAACTGTTCATCGGAGGAAATATTAGGTCAAATCGAATTGCTGAACAATACAAGAGTGCTTTACGAATGTATGTCAATCGATAGATTGACAAAAGTGTATATGGCAGTTCCTACTTTTACATCTCGGTTCAACTGCATTACTCACCTTTCAATTGATTTAAATACAAGGGACACTTTAGAAGTCGACGTTACCCATTATCTCCTGCAGAATTTACTTCATTCAGACAGATTTCCTTTTCCAATAACAATGGATTCTTGGTATTTCAACGAAGGACCAGGTCGCAAAATAAATTATTATGGTTCACAACGTGCAACAATATACGTTCTAACGGACAAATCTACGTTGTCGGGAAACGAAAATCGGAATTTGTTTGTAAAACGTCTACCTGTACTTTTGTATTTCTTGGTATCTCTAGAAGAAGGGATTAGGGGTTCAGAGGTGTATTTTCTCTGTGTAAATTGCCAAAAAAATCTGCTTAGATTTCAGTTAATAGATCTAATGTTTTCATTAGGACCACTTTACAACAAAATAGACAAGTACACTTTAATGAAGAACTTACTAAAAAAATTAAATATTGTCACGGACAAAATCGCCGACGAAATAAATTTTCATTTTAAAAATCCAGATAAGGCTAGACATTTATCTATCATAAGAAACTCTAAATTTCATTCATTACAAACGGCTATTCATTCAATTATATTGCAAGACGTACAAAATACGAGTTTTTGCTCTTCTAACTTTATTTCTTTGTCGTGTTCACAATTTTCGGTTATCGACGTTTTTCTTGAAGATTGGAGCCTCGAAAAACAATACGAAGACATCCGAATCCCTACAGGCGCTGATTACTACACTTATGTCTCTTGTGTGGTTCTGGAAGATGAAAAACTGTCTTTCAAAGGTTACACATTGCCATTTCAGTTATCTGTCTGGATTGCTATTCTTCTAACCATTACTTCAGCAATATTGTTTTTACATGCAGTGCAGTACTTCAAATCTGGGGACGAGTTTCCTTTCTTTCTGCTTTTGTTGGCCCCTATGGTAGATAGGTGCTATGAACTCCCATCAAAGTATAATAAGTTTCTATGGCTCAAATTGACCTTAGGTCCATTTCTGTTGATTTTCATTGTATTAACAAACTCTTACACAGGAATCGCTATCAGCGATTTAACTGAACCTAGGCCAGTCAAACAAATAGATTCTATAGACACTTTAGCTAATCACAGCGAAATAATTTCGTTCAGTCCTTTTGAGTATAATTCTCACCACAACCCTTATTATCTTCAACCTAGTATGGTAGGAATTGTGTTTATGAAAATGAGGTTTGCTTGCTTATTCACCACAGACAAACAAGATGGGGCTGCTTGTACCATTTGTAAAAACTTGTATGCCCACAGCTTCAATTCAACCCTAATAAACCCACTAGCGAAATCTATAATTGAATATCTTAGCAGGAAACAGTGGTTTCAAATAATTGCTTTGTTTGGAAGGATTACTGGCTATTTGAACCGTTGGAGTCCTATAAAAGCAAATTTACGTGCAATTAAAAACACTGTGAGAATTTCTCCGGGGTTTCCTGAAGTTGCTCCACAAACCTGGATTTCTAAATGCAATAACTCTATTTTCTTTGACAAGAAAAAGAATATTCACTGGTTTCTCAATGATTCACACTGGAGTGCGTCAAATCAACCTAAAAGAACTTTATATTTTGGAACTCCTGATAACGCAATTCTTGAATATCAGATTTCGATATACCTGCGCCAAACTTTTCCTCTATATGCAACGTTCTTTGAAAGAAGATTTCTTTTCTTTGCACAAAGTGGATTCTACGATCATTTAGAAATATTGCATTCAGAACGAAATTTCACTTTATGCAAACATTGTTTGGAAACTCCTGAACCAAGAGCAATAACGTTTTATAATTCCAATTTATCGTCCATATTTTTTATCACTTTAATTTGTTTCAGTTTCACTTTTTTGATATTTTGTTGGGAATCCAAGTATAAAATATATCTTTGGATACTTAAAAATATTTTAATTATAAAGATGTTATTTAAAAAATGTAGAAATCGTTGCACTCGTAAGAGAACTGTAGTGATAGGGAAAGGAATAAAAAACGAAAAGATAATATTATTGAAGTAGATTTGGAAAGTATAAAAATGAAAGGACGAAATGGATATTTACCAAATACATGTGATTTTCAAGATATAGTACTGGATAATACCTATGATTGACATAACATTTAATAATTAAATTGAATTAAACAAATTATGTTCTAAAAACTTGTTTTAAATTTATTTTGATTATTAGGTTTGCCTTTAAATCATCTTTTGGATGATGTTTACATTGCTTAAGTTAATTTTTTGTGTTAGGTTTGTTTTAAGGTATGTAATCTACATTATTTATTGCAGTGTGTCGCTGTGCCACAAAGTATAAGCAATCATAAATCTCGTCAAACATCATTTCCAAAAATATTGTACTATAAGTGGTTTATCGATTAAAATTTAAAAACAACTATAGGTTCATTCAACGGATTAAGTAATTTTCTGTTCCGCTAAGGTTTTTGACCTTGGGCGATAGGGTTAGACAATTTTAATTTATTCAAGAATTTCTTTATACAAAATTTAAAGATGGGGTTAGTTGACTTTTACAAATCAGTTTTAATTTCAAATTATGCTCCTAACAAATAGCGTCCCACACCCACAATTTGAATTTAAAATGCAAAATACGGCTTAGAGTAAAAAAATAGTTTTCAGTAGAATATTCAAGGAAATGTCAATATAAACATAGAAATTATGTTTATATTGACATCAAAGTGAGAGTGTTCATCAAAGCTTTGTAATGTACGTTCAAATTATCATAAAGAAAGTAGGGATTAATAAAGGAAATAACCCAAATTCAATAAAACACAATAATATGGCGATAATATATTTATGGGCAACCTAACTTTTGTGACGAAGTGAAGCATCAGGTTTACTACCTCTATTTCCTTTTTCCACATTAAAATTATCTTATTTTAATAAATATCAAATATCTATTTAATTATGCTGCATATAATTTCTTCAATTTGTAAAATTTTATTGAAATACAATTTGTAGTTTTAAGAATGCCCAATTGCACAAAAACATTAGAACTGACCTATCCATAATTTAACAAAATAAATGAGTTATTTACCGCATTATTGAACCCCCTAAGGAATCATGTAATGCCAAGCTGAATGTTTCTGGACAGATCCGCGAAAATTCAATTATTGTAAAATTCGAAATTTACAATAATAATCATAAACACCAGCTCGGCATTTCAACTATATCAGTGTTGCCTATCTCTTGACAATTACCTCGGACTTCCGGTTCTCTGTAAAAACTTTCTGTAAAATCGTTTTTTTTCTCCTTCGTTTGATTCTGATACTCCGTGTAAATGGTTAGGACCCACAGATGACAAGGGAGAAACAAAATAAAGTTGTTTGCACAGAAACATTTCCGTTTCTCTAATATTTCTATTGTTTCCTAGAAAGTAAATCATGCAGCAACTATGGTTGTTGTAATACATTTTTTCATTATGGTACCTTGAAATGCCCCACTTAAATAAAATATTACATTTTTAGATCAAACAGCCCTTTCAGAAAAATCACATGTTATAAAAAATCATTATTGCATACCGGATTGTTTTGAGTTGTGACTGAAGCTTGAATTGACGCTGTTGGTCCAAATATGAAATTGTGAAAATCCCTACTACATATTATTGGTTGCAAGTTCAATCTTCTTAGATAAAAGTCTTGCCATTGCTGCTTTCTCCATGAAAGGTACCCCGACTCAAGTTGGGGATCAAATATGTGCCGTATTTTAAAATCTTCCCATGTAACTTTTATTTCAGAAGCTTGATTCGAGTACGCAGTTGATTTTATTCCTATTCCTACATTTCCTGTTGAGCATGATGATATCGGTATTCTACTTTGAAATTTAGGCGGAGAACAAACGCAGCAATACGATTTTACTTTAAAATCAGCCAGAAAAAATTGATGGTAAGAACCAGTTCCAAATTTCCCCTGCATTGAATAGTAGAATACGTAAAGATGACAGTTAGCTTTCACTTCTAAATGAACTGCATTTTCCCAATTCAATTTGTCCTCCTTTGTATCAGTAGTCTTCAAGATTCTTAATTGAGGAACAGAATCATAAAGAATGGCTGCACAGTAATTTATGTCTTCGTCTAATTCTTTTTTAATTTCGAAACTACGGTCATAGCGCATTCCAGTTAATGCCGCAACTTTAACTGCGAATTTACTCTGAAAGCTTGCCCTTAAAGCTTGTGCAAGCCATTGAACCAAACGAGTTGGTATGCTGGCTTCAGCTAGAGTGGTCTGACCATGATAAAGGTTCTGCCCTTTAAATCGGATAGAAAACCCTGTGTATACCTCTAGTGTTATGGCATCATTTTCAACTGGAAATTTTTCAAGAGTCAATGGCCTAAATTTTTTGTCAAATTTTGATTGGACCGCATAATCAGTAGTCATGTCAATCCCGTTTATAATTTCTAATAACCGTTGCTCAAAGTTACCCATTACAAGTTCCATATTGTCTTCTGCAACTACTGCCAGTTGTCTCAAGGAATTTGTAAGAAGCATGTACACTCCTGTTATTAGACCAGGAATTTTTTCAATCAGCTTCATTTGGGAAATTAAGGTTGGGCATTTTTGATTTAAAATTGCCAAATCCGTCTCAATAGTCTTTTCTTCTTCATATATTTCTGGATGGGATATGTAATCGTTCAGTGGGTCGATAATTGGGCCACAGTATTCCCAAGAATCCCTAATTACTCCGCGTTCCGTTGTACACTAATAATAATTTTCATTGTATTTGTCACAAGGAGTATACTTCAAGCATTTTTCACCTCCTGCTGCTATATTAGACAATGGAGAGCACAACTCCAAATCGTCATTCGTAGATGTACATCTATACTTGCAGTCGACAAGAACACCAGCAAAGGTTACACATTTCTTGGAACCTAAGAATTTAATTAGCGTAAACTATTAAATATAATTTTCTACTAAATCAAAATTGTGTACAGGTTGAGTGCCATTCAGGGAACAAAAAAGCAATGCCTTTTTAGGAAAAAAGCAAAAAGAAAACTTGCTTTTTACTTGGATTTTTTAAAAAATGAAAGGGTTGTATTTGATTTAGGAAAAAAAGCAAATTGCTTTCTCGAACTTTTTTTTGCGAGCTATTTAGCCGTATAAAAAAGCAATTGGAAATATAATTAAAGCAAAAAAAGCAAAAAAAGTGCTTTTTATTCCCTAGTGTCATTACAAAAATCTATTTACATGTATCCACACAAATATTGTCTGTTGATGTTCTATGAATCTTGGTAATTTTCATATGGATTCCACAGCGCTCGGATTTTCCAGAGTTTTTAGCATGACATGTCTTGGTATTTTGTTCCCCAGAGTCTGTTTTTTGGTGCAAGCACTCTGTATCACATCGTTCGCCAAGAAAATTTGTTCCCGGTTCTGGAGAGCAATAGTCCCAATCTCTGAGAGTCACTCCCAACGTATCGTGATTTATGTACACGTGACAGTAGTAGTAATTAGTCAGTGGCCACAGGTGGTTAGTCTGAACACACCTATCGCTGCAAACGTAGCCACCAGACGTTTCGATAATGCTCAGCTCTGTTATCTCATCTTCGTCATTGTTTAGACTTAGAGTTTTAAACCGTACACCATTTGATCCTGTTTGATTTTCAGGGGGAGTTAAATTACCCGTTGGGCTCCCGCAACCACATAAGTATGATGAGTATTGATTATCCATATACTGTAACAGGGAATTGGATTATAAATAAATTAATTAAATCTAAGATTGTTAAGCATAACAATTTCAAGTGGGAAAGCCAACTCTTGGTCAATTGGTAATCAATAAAATGGAATGGTGACAGAATAAATAAATAGGCCGATGAAGTTCCTACCTCAAAAATGTGGTGAATTCCCGATTGAAAGTTATCAAATTTTCCTTTGTTATTCTCCATTTGGAATAGAGTCACTTCACGTCGTCTGCAACAACAAGGGATGACCCTTTATTTCTGAATTGAAGTCCCAAATTGGTGTTGTTGCTCACAAAATGGGGCACTAAGTCTAAAAATTCTCCATCGCAGCATTTGTCATGAAATAATCTACCGCAAAGTGAAGGCTGAATTAAATGGGACGAACATTTAGAAAAATCTGTGCAATTTTCTGGTTTGCAGGTACAAGTGGCTGAAGATACCAAATCACCGTCATACTAGAGAAGCAGAAATCATTAATGGTTAATGAATCAGTTAGGATTTATTTATCCCAATTAAACTTGCCTTACGACGCCTTTGGATCATTATAAAAAATAAATATTAATGAAAAAAATATTTTGACACTTTTCTTATTTATAACGTACTCAGATGAGATGATAAATATACGTACATAACTTCTTAGCATATTTAGCGTTATTCATCGTTATTTTTTAGTAGTTCTAAAAATGCTAAAAAACTGCATTCTGCAAATTGGGCCTCATTGAAGTTTAACAGTAATGGATAAGTCTATGATAAGTGAAAACTATGATCAAAGTATATTCTGTGTAATTACAATAACAAAGCCACTACTATTCGTTTGTTAAAACGAGTAAAAGTGACTGCTATAATTCTTACCATTAGAACGGAATGGTCAGTAAATATTCCCAAGGAAAACTGAAAATCTTCATCAGAGAATAATTCCAATGAGTACCCATTTCTGACTGCGAATGACATTACGTTTTCAAGCAAATCTTCCAGGTTTCTCGTTTTCTCTGATTTGTACAATATTGTAGGTTCACTCCTGCAGGCGCTACAAAGTGGGTCTTTGTAAACTTTTGCGCACTCGCTCATTCCAAATTCTACTTTTGCACAACTGGTGGCGCAGTCACAGCAAATCGAATTATTCCAAAAATTATCCTTAAAAATAAACTTTGCCGAAATTATTTATTTAAAAAAAACTATTTAACATTCAAAGTAATAAAATTAAATTTGTCTAACCCCATAATGAACACCTGCCAGTTTGTACTTTCCGGTTTGAATCTCTCCTTGCTGAATTGTGTTGCAACACAATCCTCACGGACCGTAATGATACTGTGACCTTCCGTAGGGCTAGGATCATAACTTGGCAATCTAAATGTTCCATTTTCTATTGTCATATTAATTTGTAGTAGGTTACCAGTAGTTGATGTCAATATTCCGCAGATGTCTTCCGCGTACACCGGTGCTTGGCTGCTGCATTGACATTTCAGAGACTTTATTTTCGAGTTCCAACTCTGTTTTTAATTACAATCAGAATTAATTATTGGTGTGTGACGTTTTAAATTATACTTTCGGAATTTCTAAATTCCTTTTCCGCTATATTTTAGATTAAGTAATTGACTTTTTACGTAACAAAGCCAACAATTTGAAACATTTAATTCTTATTCGAAAGATCTCGGTTTCAACAATTTTACATTGGGTTAGGCCTTGAAATTTTCTTACTAATTTTTTGTATTGATAAGTTCTAAAAGTTATTTTAATACATTTTTATGTGGCCATTATTTGAGTCTCGTTGGAGTAGCGGTCGAGTGTAGACCTTCTGGTTTTCCTCCTCTCGTACTAAGCTTACATCCAATAATACGCAGTGCTGCTCAGCTACTGTTATACATAATTATCGAGACTTACCTTCCCTCCTAAAGCTAAGTTCAATGCTATAAGCTCGATTAGTGTTGTAGCTTTAATACTCATTTACCTTAATTTATGGCAAGTTTTTTTGGTGAGAAAAGAAGTCGATCAAACGATAGTGATAATAGTAGTGATACTCCCGATACTCCAACAAAAAAATTAGCTAATACCATGAGTGTGACAAAGAAGGATCTTCAAGAACTGAGAGTTGACATTAGAAATGACTTTAAAAGTGAGCTAACCCCGGTTGTCACTCAGCTGAAAGTGTGCGAAAACAAAATAAGTGCCCTGGAAAAAAGAAGCCGGGAAAAAAATATAGTTATTCATAGCATTTCTGAAATCGCAAAAGAGGACTGTGCTACTCTAATTTGTGAAGTGGAAAAAGTTTGGAGTAAACTCAAACTGGCTAACATACAAATCGACAACGTCTACCGGCTTGGAAAACCTAAGGCCGGTCTTCATCGCCCTGTTTTGGTAAAGCTGCTGAAGTTCCTTGACAAACGTTTAATATTGCAAAACAAGTTTGATCTGCACAAAGAAAAAATTTACATCAATGATGACCTATCTAAAGAGGACCAGGAGGATCAAAAGATTCTGCGTGCCAAATTAAAAGCTCTCAAGTCAGCTGACAAAACTGTCAAAGGGACCATTAGAGGAAATTCGCTGGTGGTGAAAAAGGACGATGTAGTGTTACACCGATTCATTGTAGAAGGAGGCGTCATTAACGAAATATGAAAATTCGCACCCATGGTACACAATCGTAATCCTAATCTGGACTTAAGCCTGTCATTTTGGAATATGGAAGGATGGAATAATTTATTTAATTTGTCCGTACAAGATAAGAACTTATTTTTCAATTTAGATATTATTTTGTTAGTTGAAACATGGCACTGTCATGATATAATCCTACCACATAGTTTATTTCATTATAATATTATTCAGGAAAATGCAGTTAAAATTAATACCAAAGGTAGAGGCATGGGCGGTATAGTTACTTTAGTTAATAAGTATAAATTTAATATAGAATTTGTTAAGAACCACCAACACTTTATAATCTCTACATTACGCAGAATAGACAGTATGGAACTCTTTGTAATTGCCAATGTGTATATTCAACCAAACCAAACAAATAATAATTATGATAGCGTTTTGTATGAGCTTTTTGAAGAATTAGAGCTAATATGTGACTCCGGTAGCTTTTAAATGTCATAATCTGTGGAGACTTTAATGCCAGATTAGGCTCTGACGACATAAAAAGCAATTTATTTCTGAATTCCACTATGCTGTCCTGTATATGGACTAGTAGGGACACTAAGAAAAACTCTAGAGGCAATATATTAATTGATTTGGCGCATGAATATGACCTGACCATTCTAAATGGTAGAACGATTGGCGATGCAGATGGAGAGTTCACATATATTAGTGAACAAGGCAACAGTTGCATTGATTTATGTCTTTGCAACAGCAAAGCTTTAGAGAGCTTTAATACATTTAAATTACTAAATAGTACTCTGTCTAAACACTTGCCAATATTTGCTCAATTTGGAGACCAAGAAAGTAGGAAATCCCCACATTCAAAACTCAAATGGAAACCCAGCAAGTGCATTCCTTATCAAGAAAATTTGAATAAATGTATCACAGAACTTGACGAATTGACGAAGATTAATCAAAAAATCGTGGAAACCGGAGAATCATTAGGCATGCGGCACTCACTTTCTCCTTTTGGTAACTCCCAGCCATGGTTTGACCCATCATGTCAAATTGCCCGTCGAGAGTCTCTGGTAGCCTTAAAAGTAGCTAGACGACAGGCATGGAACAGTACAGCAGCCGCCTCATACATCTCCGCAAGAAAGAAATACAAGAACATTTTATATGCAAAAAAACTGGAATGAGAACTATGAACGAATTAATCAATGTAAGAAACAACACAACTTTTGGAAAGCAGTGAGAACAATAAGATACACACACTCTATTCCGTGTCAAATATTAGAAGACTATTGGAAGACCTTTTATAGCAATCAAATGCCTGTCAGGGATGATATTATAAAAATGACCGATGTGCGCTGCCCCATTTCCGACCAACCCTTAACTTTGGATGAATTAGAAAGTGCTCTGCTCAAAGTAAAAAATGGTAAAGCACCAGGACCAGACGAAATTACTAATGAATTTTACAAGAATCTCTCCCCGGCTTGTAAAGTAGCCCTGTTGGATTCCTAAACAAAATCTGGGAAGGAGAAGTAGTTCCCAAGGAGTGGTCTTGTTCTAACACAGTTATGCTGTTTAAAAAGGGTAACCCTCTAGAACCAAATAACTACAGACCAATTGCGTTGCTGAATGCGTCCTTAAAGATTTTCACACAAATTATCCATGAGAGAATATCAGCTTGGGCAGAAAAAGTAAAAATTCTTCCGGAGGAACAAGCAGGTTTTCGCAAAAACCGAGGTTGCGACGAACAAATTTTTAGTTTAATGTCCGCAGTACAGATTGGAACTCGCAAGAAAAATATGGTGTACGCTATCTTCATTGATTTTGAGAGAGCTTTTCCAAATATTTCCCACTCTAAGTTATGGAAGAAATTGTTTGCAGCTGGCTTATCAGGGAAAATACTACGAATTTTGCAATCTCTCTACTCTGATAGTAGCACCTGCGTGAGAACTGCAAACGGGCCCACAACACCAATACATACGACAATTGGTTTGATGCAGGGCGAGATTACGTCTCCAATTTTATTTAGCCTATTCATCCATGATATCGTGGACATCGTTAAAAATAGCATCTTATCAGGTATAAAGATCTCCAAAGATTATACTTTGCATATGCTACTCTTCGCTGACGACATAATTTTAATGGCGCCTTCTGCTAAAGCATTGCAACTAAAAATTAATCTTTTACATAAATACTTTGTTAGCCATGGACTGAAAGTTAATCTTGATAAGACAAAGGCTATGGTCTTCCGCCGAGGAGGCCGTATGCCTAATTCTACAAACTTCCATTATTCAAGTCAGGCCATACAAATTGTCAGTGAGTATCTGGGAGTGCCATTCAAAAGTTCGGGATTATTCAGACAAGCAGCAGAGTCATTCAAAAGGAAGGGACTGAGTGCAGTTGGATCCTTGTGGAACACTTTTTTCAAAGGAAAAATTGACCGATGGGATTGCCACAAGAAACTGTTCAACTCTATTGTATCTTCAACTGCCCTTTACGCTAGCCATATCTGGGGACACCATTATACTGATATCATTGAGCAAGTACAAACCAGGTTCTTGAAGAGACTCTTTGGCTTAGACTACAGAGTACCAAATTACGCAGTAAGACTGGAAACTGATAGTGTGCGATTGTCTGTAGATATTGCCAACCGAACCTTAAACTATCTTATCAAAATCCTAGGTATGAGTGAAGATAGAGTACCCAGAATTTGCCTCTTTAATCTAATTAGACACATTGACACAGAGAAGGACAGCAGGTACAATTGGAGTTCAAATATTAAAGACATACTTCAGCAGGCAGACAAAAACTTCTTATGGCCATCGCTGAATATAGACTCATTAATAATTGCTAAGGATGAAATACTTGGTAACCTAACAAGTAAATTTAACTTACAGGACAAAGAAAAAGCTTCGGAGTCACATAAAGCTAGTTACTGTAGTCAATTATCAGAAGGTCACCGTTTAATAGATGTAGAGAACTTAAATCTATTTAGGACCAGAATACTAGCTCAGCTTAGACTGAATAGAGGTATATTTAGATTAAAAAAGGATACTCACTATTTATACCTGGACTCTATTTGTTCTATGTGTAATCTTAATGTTAACGAAGATGTATATCATTTCTTGTTCGAATGTAGAATACACTCTAGTTCAAGAAGTTTATTCCTTAAAGATATTGTTAGATTAAATGTAAATAGAGATAATTTATACAATTTACTTTGTACGCTAGATAAAGATAATAATTTTAAATTAACTAATTATATTATTTGTAGCCTAAGCCGAAGGAAATTGATAATTGATTTGGATAGTTAAGTTTAGTATAGTTTTGTAACCGCCGCTACTAAGTGTATACCAAAAGCAATAATATTAATAGTTTATGTTATCCATTCTGTATACTTATGATTGTGTTCTATGGGTGATTACCTGAAAGAACTAATAAAGTTGAATACATACATACATACATGTGGCCATTATTTAATTCTTCCAAGCAAATTAATGGCATCAGCAGTAAAGAAAAAGTCTACATACTTGTGAAGTCGCTGGGGGGAATTATGTGGAGTAATGAAAATGGTAGTAAATTATTTAAATGAACAGGAATTTGTCAAGGCATTTACAGTAAAGTCATTAGAGTGGATCGGTTCTGTATTCCATTATAAAAATATTAGCAACACTTGTAGTTGTAAATGTAGCTCAGTAAATGTAGCTGTGTGGCATGTTTTTTACTGAAGTGGAACTTTGTAATTGCCCTCTATCAGTCTCAGCCAGGCGGTCATATATGACCCCCCGGGACTCATATATGACCCCTTGAAGGACTCATATATGACCCCTTGAAGGACTCATATATGACCCCTTGAAGGACTCATATATGACCCCTTGAAGGACTCATATATGACCTCTTAGGGGTCATGTATAGTCCCCCACGTGACCAGGGGTCATATATGGGTCCGCGGGGACTATTTTTAGGGACTCATATATGGGCCCCCGGGACTCATATATGAGTCCTTTATCACGTGGGGATCATATATGATCCCCTAGGGTTCATATATAAGTCCTTTTACTGTTTCCCATATATGAGTCCCGGGGAACCATATATGGCCCCCTTACTGATTTGTCCCGTCCAACGTGATTCAGCCGACAAATGCCAAAAGCACTCTTAAACTCATATATTCAAACGTGTATGAATAAATGCAAACAAATTTAAATGAATTGAAGCATTTATGAAAGAATTAAAATAATTTCAAATAAATTGAAGCATTTATGAAAGAATTGAAATATTGTCGAATAAATTGAAGCAGTTATGAAAGAATTGAAATATTTTCCGATAAATTCAAACTGCTTTGAATGAGACTAAATTGCTTTGCATAAAATCAAACTGCTTTGCATAAAATTCTGAATAAATTGAAAATGTTTTGAATAAATTCAAACTGCTTTGAATAAATTCAAACTGCTTTGAATAAATTCAAACTGCTTTGAATAAATTCAAACTGCTTTGAATAAATTGAAACTGTTTTGAACAAATTCAAATAAATTCGAACTGTTTTGAACAAATTCAAATAAATTCGAAATGTTTTGAACAAATTCAAATAAATTCGAAATGTTTTGAACAAATTCAAATAAATTCGAAATGTTTTGAACAAATTCAAATAAATTCGAAATGTTTTGAACAAATTCAAGTAAATTCGAAATGTTTTGAATAAATTCAAATAAATTCGAATGTTTTGAATAAATTCAAGTAAATTTGAAATGTTTTGATTACATTGAAATAAATTCGGTATGTTTTGATTAAACAGAAATAAATTCGAAATGTTTTGATTAAATTGAAGCACATTCGGTATGTTTTGATTAAATTGTAATAATATGGAATGTTTTGAATAAATACATTTATTTTGGTTCCGTTATTGTCCTACATCCCTTTTGCTATGATTTACTTAAGCTATAATTCCAATCTGTATGACTCAATTAGGAAAGTGAATTATTTCAATTTGTTCAAAACATTTCGAATTTATTTGAATTTGTTAAAACATTTCGAATTTATTTGAATTTGTTCAAAACATTTCGAATTTATTTGAATTTGTTCAAAACATTTCGAATTTATTTGAATTTGTTCAAAACATTTCGAATTTATTTGAATTTGTTCAAAACATTTCGAATTTATTTGAATTTGTTAAAAACATTTCGAATTTATTTGAATTTGTTCAAAGCATTTCGAATTTATTTGAATTT
Organism: Yoshiicerus persimilis; assembly: GCA_020352615.2. NCBI lineage: Eukaryota > Metazoa > Arthropoda > Collembola > Entomobryomorpha > Tomoceridae > Yoshiicerus > Yoshiicerus persimilis. The sequence continues at coordinate 100,314,002 of CM036940.2, forward strand.
GTTCAAAACATTTCGAATTTATTTGAATTTGTTCAAAACATTTCGAATTTATTTGAATTTGTTCAAAACATTTCAAATTTATTTGAATTTGTTCAAAACATTTCGAATTTATTTGAATTTGTTAAAACATTTCGAATTTATTTGAATTTGTTCAAAACATTTCGAATTTATTTGAATTTGTTCAAAACATTTCGAATTTATTTGAATTTGTTCAAAACATTTCGAATTTATTTGAATTTGTTAAAACATTTCGAATTTATTTGAATTTGTTCAAAACATTTCGAATTTATTTGAATTTGTTCAAAACATTTCGAATTTATTTGAATTTTTTCAAAACATTTCGAATTTATTTGAATTTGTTCAAAACATTTCGAATTTATTTGAATTTGTTAAAAACATTTCGAATTTATTTGAATTTGTTCAAAACATTTCGAATTTATTTGAATTTGTTCAAAACATTTCAAATTTATTTGAATTTGTTCAAAACATTTCGAATTTATTTGAATATGTTAAAACATTTCGAATTTATTTGAATTTGTTCAAAACATTTCAAATTTATTTGAATTTGTTCAAAACATTTCGAATTTATTTGAATTTGTTCAAAACATTTCGAATTTATTTGAATTTGTTCAAAACATTTCGAATTTATTTGAATTTGTTAAAACATTTCGAATTTATTTGAATATGTTAAAACATTTCGAATTTATTTGAATTTGTTCAAAACATTTCGAATTTATTTGAATTTTTTCAAAACATTTCGAATTTATTTGAATTTGTTCAAAACATTTCGAATTTATTTGAATTTGTTAAAAACATTTCGAATTTATTTGAATTTGTTCAAAACATTTCGAATTTATTTGAATTTGTTCAAAACATTTCAAATTTATTTGAATTTGTTCAAAACATTTCGAATTTATTTGAATATGTTAAAACATTTCGAATTTATTTGAATTTGTTCAAAACATTTCAAATTTATTTGAATTTGTTCAAAACATTTCGAATTTATTTGAATTTGTTCAAAACATTTCGAATTTATTTGAATTTGTTCAAAACATTTCGAATTTATTTGAATTTGTTAAAACATTTCGAATTTATTTGAATATGTTAAAACATTTCGAATTTATTTGAATTTGTTCAAAACATTTCGAATTTATTTGAATTTTTTCAAAACATTTCGAATTTATTTGAATTTGTTCAAAACATTTCGAATTTATTGAAATTATCAGACTTGTGCAGGTCATTCTGGTAGGGCAGCGGTATATCTACAGCTTGCCGTCGGGTGACTTCAGAGGGTTATATATGACCCCCAAATGCTCATATATGAACCCCGGCTAAGGGGGTCATATATGAGTCCCAAATTCCTATATACGACCCCCGGGACTCATATTTGACCCCCAATTTCCTATATATGACCCCCACGTGACAAAGTTCTCATATATGACCCCCAAGAGGTCATATATGACCCCCAAGATGTCATATATGACCCCCACCATTTTCCACTTTTTTGCAAAATCTAACCCCAAGATCATAGCATTTGGAACTAAAATTAACGATGATGAACTTTTCAGAGCTTCAATTCAATGTTCCAAAAGTTTTCCAAAAATCGGCAACAAAATAATTTTTGGGGGTCATATATGAGAAATTAGGACTCATATATGACCCCCGGGACCCATATATGAGTCGTTTACCCTATATATGACCCCTTCCTATATATGAGTCCCCGGGGGTCATATATGACCGCCTGGCTGAGACTGTCTATCTCCGCAACTCGGATAACGTACTTACAAATAAAACATTTTGGTAAGAGTGGGTAACTGCATTTACACTAAGGTAAAGAGAAGGATTTACAATACATGATTGTAACGGATGAAAGATTTATTGACAGTTGAAAGATTGGGATAATAGTGAATTGTATACTGCAATTCGATACAATACATACAATTCAAAATTCCTGCTAATTTAAATAATTTACTGCTATTTTCAGTAGTCCACATAACTCCCACCCGCCTGTGAGTTTTCACAAGTGGGTAAACTTTCTGTCCTGCTGATTCCATTAACTTGCATGGAAGGATTAAATGTTGGCCTTACTATTTTTTATTAGGTTTTAGAAATATTCTAAAATGAATCTTCGAAATAAATTTCTTTAATTCAGGAATTTGTTAAGTTCCAGAAACTTAACCCTTCAGAGGCGAGATTTGATTTGTGATACTATGGTTGTTTCCGTTTGTGGAAACAACTATAGTGACCTAACGAACATAAGTTATGAGTTTCAAAATTTTTGGGTCAAAGGTTACCGAAATATGGCACTGTACCATATGGAACATCTAGGCTTGCGTATTGTCTTTACTGCACCATGAATCACAGTATTGGAGTTCACTAATTATAAACACTGGTGTTGTCAACTCATACTTCAGTCAGGTATGGACTACCCCACCATTCACTAGTGGTATATGCTGTCATGCCAATTAACATCGCCACACCCCTTTTGCATACATTCGTAACTACACCCCCACACCCCTTGTACATATATGTTGGCAAGTAAACGTACACCCTCATATTTCATGTACATACAAGTGTAATTACACAACTGCAGCATATGTGCTGTGATGCCAATACACGCCCTGTTCGTACATGCAGTATTTCAACCCCCACTCCTTATACATTGTAGAGATGCTAAATTCCCGGCTGTTAGATCCCTACGGTTTATGTGCTATTGCTAATAATGTGTACGTGGTTGATGTACTTTAGTTGTGTATATAATGTATCTAAATATTTAATTATTTCCAATTAGTTAGCACAATCACAGGTATATTGTATTTAATTGAAGAATACTGAAATAATAGGAAAATAGGAAGATAGAAGAATAGTTGTTGTCGCTCGCTCCGCTCGTTGGACTCTGACGATTTTGCTGGCACTGCCGTTGGTAGAAGCTTGCTTCTTCGTGGTTTGGTTTGATTCTTGGCTCGATGGAGTGTGACTTGGGTAGCGCAGAGTATAGTAGTTACTCTCCTACATTCGTCCCCTTTTTGAGGAAAATCCGGGCGGTCGAATCGAAACGGTTCGTGAGGTCGGATTTCATATCATGAGGGAGATGGCCAATAACTTTGGCTGTTCCCAAGTCAAGAGGGCGTCGAAAGAAGTAGCTTTTGTCCAGATTTCAGTTTAATGAAATTGTTTAGTGTTTGCCAATAACTTTGGCATACGCATTTTAGAATCCGGATAGTGCTTGGTGAAGTACATCAAATTTTTGGATTTTTGGAAGTGTCATCTGAGCAGCAAGATGTCTTGACGTTTTAAGGATGTTTTGCGGTTCGATTGGATAGACATACCAATAGCTTTGGTATCGTCTGAAATTGTAGATGAAATAAAGAATATTTTAGATATTTAATATTTGAAACAGTGATTGTGCTGTGCTAGAAATTTATGTAATTAGTTTTGAATTTAGTTTACTTTATGCTTATTTATACTTATATACTAGTTTATAGTAATATTTAATTTTGAGAGTAGAAATGAAAATGGTGGATAGACAGAAATAAGCGCAACTACATTTTATAATTAATTATTTTCGTTCTAGGCCTTAAAACTCGAAGTACGAAGAGCTAAAGCAAACTTCTGTAAGTACTCATCCCACGTATAGTGAATGTTACTTACAGGACTGCTTATCATAGTTTTCAAATTTCTATGTTGTCTTTCAGCTTGATTTGGCTGAGAATGAGCAACACTTGTCAACTCATGCTTAACGTTCCACTTTATGCACAAGCAAATGTTTAAAACTTTTGGAATTAACATAATAGGTAGTACTGGTACCTTAATAATATTATCAACATTAAAAATTTTTGTTGAAACTGAATTAATTTGGGGTGAGACCCTTTCATTCTGCATTGTTTGGGGTGAGACCTGACTGCTATTACAGTTATCGTTATTCTGGCGTGAGAGCCATTGTTACAATACATGGGGTGAGACCAAAAGAACTAAATTTGTGCTACCATGGCCCGGACGGTGAACCTGACTACTCCCTGCATGACCTAGCAACTTATCTGATGACTTCCCGTCATCCTGGAGAATTCTATACAAAATACCATTTATGATTTTGAAATTAAGAGAGTTGTCTTTAGTTAAATGAGTGTTAGACTCATTTAACATAATTTGCTGTAGCGTTTCAGTAAAACTATCTGTAGGTTGTTTAATGTTAATGTGATTTAAGTTATATATTGCTCTGTGAATACCATCTTTAGTTTGAACTACGATTGAACCTAGACCACTCCTCGGTGCGTCACGTTTGAATACAAATGGGAGAGTGATGTGAACTCGATAAAAATGAATGCCATTAGCTATGGCTTCTATTAATTTAAAGAAAGTTTGCTCCTGAATTTCAGTATACGAGGGCTTAGTCCCCTTTTTAAGTAACGTGTAATTTTTCACCATTAAGTCATCACCTAATGTACATTTAACTAGCAAATATTGAGTTATAAAAGAATTTGTCTCAGATTGTCGATCGTCAAATTTAATTATTATTGTTATTGTACCGACTGGTTGCGGTGGGCTATTGAAATGTCTTTTGATCTGTTTAGCAAATTGAAGTGGCAGTAGTGGGTGCGTAGAAAAGGAGTCTAAGCCGGCGATAAATGTTTTTGAATTGGCTGAGACTTTTACCATTGGAAGGTTGCAAGTTTTATTTATTTGTAGAATCGGGAGGCAGACTGATTGAAGTGATTCTGACTCCCTGCAGGCCCGTTTAAAGGATAAAATTGATTGTCTTCGACTTCTTGTAGTCTGTTAGCATCTGGAGCTTCCTCATTATTATCTGGCCAATTACTTTGGCCTGAATCAACAAGAGGAAGAGCAATACCGTCTGTACTGAGACATTCCCGCGCAAAATGTCCTATTGTATTACATTTTCTGCAGATTATTTGTTTCTGGTAGTTTTGCTGAGGCGAATTTGTATTGATGGTGTTGCTTTTACCGTTTTGAGGATTTCCCCGTGTGGATTTGTGATGATTTTGCTGATAATTGCTTGTGCTTGGTTGTCGTTGTGGGTTGCTCTGCGTTTGATTATTAGGTAGGTAACTTTTGAAGGATTCTGTTGGATTATTTGTGTCTGAGGAGTGGTTGCCTCTGTTAGGTGCCCAGTCACGATGATGTCCGCGATTATATCCTCTGAAATTGCCTCTAGAGTTACCTTCCTTATATGGATACGTAGATGGTTGCTGTTGGTTTTGCTGCTTTTCTTCATTTTGCTCATGTTGCTTACTTTGTTCTGCTTCTAAACGTGTTGCAGGAGGAAGATCGCAACTTCTTTTATAAAAATTATCTTCATCTCGTAGATTTTTCAATGCTTGTGTTCCATGAAGAATGAGACTGTCGGCAGTAAGGGGATGAAATTGTGGGATTGCCAATCGTAGACGTGGATGGAGTGTGTTTAATGCTCTTGAGACTGAATCTGCTTCTGTTTCTGTTTTATTTACTTGGCGGGCCAAAGTAATCATGTCGTAGACGTAGGATTCCAAAGATTCGTTAGCCTGTTGCCTTCTAGAATATAGGATTCTGGTACGCTCTGCTTTGACTGCTGCAGTGTCGTATTTATCATTAAAGGCTGTCCTAAATGCTGGCCAGTCTGCTATTGTAGATTTGATAATGTCCCACCATTGCTTGTTTTCCTTGGCTAGAACTGTTGGTAGCATAGCAAGATATTTCGTAGCGTCGTAATTCTGGCTCTTATAGTACCTTTCCAAGTCATCTAAGTAAGAGTCCGCTGTATGCTCCTTTGGTTTATATTCAGGAATTTTGATATTGGAGTTAGGGGTAAATACATTAACTGATGCTGTATTGGCTGCAACAGCAGCGGTGACTGCGGCTTGGGTTACTCCTTTAATGTAGTCTTGTAGGTCTTTGATAGCTTGAGCGTTGAGTCCAGCAGTTAAAGTAGTAGGTATAGGTATTGACATGTTAGTTGATGGGGTGGGCTGTGGCGCCGATGTGCTTTGTGCTGGCTGCTTTTTGGTGTATTTTCTTATCTTTGGTGGTTCGCCTGCAAGAGCTTTGTCTCTATTAGCGTTAAAGTCGTCACGTCTTTTGTCCCTAGGTTTGTGAGTAGTCAAATGCGGTAGAGGCATGCATAGGGATAATTTTAATGTTCTGATAAATCTGAATTTGTATTTAACCTTTGTCCAATAACATTCGTAACAGAATGTGTCGTTTTAGTATACGCCAATCGCTTTGGCTTACTAAAAGTTAATAGGTAAGTAAAGTACTAGCCAATGCCTTTGGCTTGTACAGAAAATTGACTCAGGTAAGTTAATTTGAATAGGTAGATTGTAAACTAATAGCCTTTGCTTGAATTTTAATTAGTTATTTAAAATACTAGCCAATGTTTTTGGCTTGTATGTAAAATTAACTTGTATTAGAGCATTTTATGTAGGTATATGAATACTATTGCTATTGCTTGGATTAAAAATACTTTGATACAGCTTTTATACTGACCAATTTCCTTGGTTTGTATTAAATAGGTAGATAGTTTTACAATATTTGAATGAAAACAGTTCGTTTAGTCAGAATGTTTTGATTATGAATTTGAATAGTTGCCAATGCTCTTGGCTAATATTAAAAATTGAATAAGTTTGTCAGTCAAACTTAATTAAACGCAGTGAGAGTCAACGAGACGGGAACGAGGACGCTAAACGATAAGGTAAGTTTCTGTTTGGAGACTAATTTGCATGTCTTTAGCGATAACTTAGGAATTTCCCTGTCCCTATCGCTAATTAGGTACTAATGACTTTGTCTGACTTTTTCCTTTATTGTATTTAGTATAAATGAAATAAAATTTTCCAATTTTACCTAGAAATCCTGAAAAATATTCTTCAGTCGCCAATAGCTTTGGCGTGTTCTTGAATTTTATTTGAATTTTGATTGATGCTTTGTAAAGTGCCAATCGCTTTGGCTTTATTCAGGATTTTGCAGCGATGAATTAGACTTGTAGCACCTTTTCTTAAATTTTGAATTGTTTAGGTTGATGGTTATTCGCCAATTCTTTTATAGTTTCTAAAATTTTGATTAGGACAGCTGACTGGACGGTAGAGGAATTGCCAATTTCTTTGGCATTTCCCAAATTCGTCAGCTGGAATGGATAATAAAAATATTAGTTAGAAAATTAGTTTTAATTAGATGGTAGAATTGTAAGTTTAAAAATAATAATATAGTTGTAGGTTTTTATCCACGTTGGGCGACAGTTGTAGAGATGCTAAATTCCCGGCTGTTAGATCCCTACGGTTTATGTGCTATTGCTAATAATGTGTACGTGGTTGATGTACTTTAGTTGTGTATATAATGTATCTAAATATTTAATTATTTCCAATTAGTTAGCACAATCACAGGTATATTGTATTTAATTGAAGAATACTGAAATAATAGGAAAATAGGAAGATAGAAGAATAGTTGTTGTCGCTCGCTCCGCTCGTTGGACTCTGACGATTTTGCTGGCACTGCCGTTGGTAGAAGCTTGCTTCTTCGTGGTTTGGTTTGATTCTTGGCTCGATGGAGTGTGACTTCGGGTAGCGCAGAGTATAGTAGTTACTGTCCTACAACATGCATGCAGTATTTCAACCCCCACTCCTTATACATGCATGCAGTATTTCAACCCCCACCCCTTATACATGCATGCAGTATTTCAACCCCTACCCCTTATACATGCAAGCAGTATTTCAACCCCCACCCCTTATACATGCAAGCAGTATTTCAACCCCCACCCCTTATACATGCATGCAGTATTTCAAAACCCACCCCTTATACATGCATGCAGTATTTCAACACCCACCCCTTATACATGCATGCAGTATTTCAAAACCCACCCCTTATACATGCATGCAGTATTTCAACCCCCACCCCTTATACATGCATGCAGTATTTCAACACCCACCCCTTATACATGCATGCAGTATTTCAACCCCCACCCCTTATGCATGCATGCAGAATTTCAACCCCCACCCCTTATACATGCATGCAGTATTTCAACCCCCACCCCTTATACATGCATGCAGTATTTCAACCACCACCCCTTATACATGCAAGCAGTATTTCAACCCCCCTCCCTTATACAGGCAAGCAGTATTTCAACCCCCACCCCTTATACATGCATGCAGTATTTCAACCCCCACACCTTATACATGTATGCAGTATTTCAACCCCTACCCCTTATACATGCATGCAGTTATTCAACCCCCACTCCTTATGTATTTCAACCCCCACTCCTTATGTATTTCAACCCCCACTCCTTATGTATTTCAACCCCCACTCCTTATGTATTTCAACCCCCACTCCTTATGTATTTCAACCCCCACTCCTTATGTATTTCAACCCCCACTCCTTATGTATTTCAACCCCCACTCCTTATGTATTTCAACCCCCACTCCTTATGTATTTCAACCCCCACTCCTTATGTATTTCAACCCCCACTCCTTATGTATTTCAACCCCCACTCCTTATGTATTTCAACCCCCACTCCTTATGTATTTCAACCCCCACTCCTTATGTATTTCAACCCCCACTCCTTATGTATTTCAACCCCCACTCCTTATGTATTTCAACCCCCACTCCTTATGTATTTCAACCCCCACCCCTTATGTATTCAACATCTCCACGTGCACCCTTGTACATGCATGCTGACATGAGAATTGTCACTCCACAACCCTGGTACATATATGTAGACATGCAAATTTACACCCCACACCCCTTGTACATACATGTTGACATGCGAATTTACACCCCCTCACCCCACCCCTTGTACATGTTGAAATTTGAAATACGAATGGGAAAGGTAACGACCGGTTTATGTTGAACTACGAACAATGAAACATTTAAATATTAGAGCTATTACAGAGAGCGACACTCAAGAAGCCTAGGTGTACCATATGGTACACTAAAATTTTGACATAATTTTTTGAAAAAAAGTTGTGAAATAAATTTCATGTACAATAATGCTTTTTGTTGCTGTACAATATGGTAACTTCAAAAGAAAACAAACTGACATGAAATATTATTGCTAACAGGTTTTAAAAATAAAATTTGAAATCACTTTTTTGTAACAGCCATTTTGTTGTAATTTATTTATTTTGAAATTACGTATTTCCAAAATAATAGTCATTTTGAAATTACGTATTTCCAAAATAATAGTCATTTTGAAATTTTTTAAATTCTTATATCGTAGTATGTATCAAGGGCAATTCAAATAAACTTCAATAACTGAGCCCATGGCATTCAAGGATATCTAAATAATTAATGTATGCAGGTGTACCATACGGTCCCTGTAGGATCTTAAGGGTTAACATGCATTTTCTAACTACGTTCGTTCCAATACCTAACATGTTCTAATATGTTTTAAACCATTGTTCGTCTGACGTCAACATGGCCCAATTAATTAATTTGTTGTTACGCATGTTTTAATTTACGTAATCTATATTGTTTATATGTGCAGTGAAACTTGCTAGAAGATCGCCATAATTTACTTCCTTGTACAACGAAATCGTGCAGCCCTGGGTGACGGCAGCAGAAAAATAGTGATATGCTGAAGACCCCAAGTCTGCAATATCACTCCCCCTTGCCACCCTATATGAATTGAAGGTGCACAAAGGCGCTGTGAAAAGGTGGGCGCAACTGTTGTCGGTGAATACATTTGAACAACTGCCACATGTACATGTTATAGCATCACGGTTGGCTGAAGAATTTGCAACCTAACATAAATCATAATTGGAAAACATTAACAGTGGAATGGTATAAACATATAAGGTTATGGCGCTTTACACCCGTCGCGGACAGTGAATTGAAAATCAGATTATTATTCAATTGGAAATTGTGAATAAAAAATGAATTTTCCATGCCATTCCAAATCGATTCTGAGTCTAAAATCCGTTAAGAACCGAAGTACCTGATTCATGATTTATAAATAGTACTTAGTAATTGTTAAATGATTTAGTAAATATCACTTCTAATATATTTGAAACTTTAAAATGGTTACAAAATTAAAGTTTAACAAAACAACTCACAAAACCCATGCAGTCCCCAAGAATAAACAATGGTTTTTTAGAGAAATTTCTTTTTTAACGGGATGCGTATGGCAACGCATTTCCACATAAAGCATTGAATGAGGTTGGTCACCATAATAATGCCGACTAATGCAAGTTCTTGAAATGTGAACGAACCAATTACTGATAAAAATGACTTGACAAAATGAGTATACTAAATACAGCTTTGTCTTTTGCAAAGCAGTTCCTACTAATCCATATTTAATCTTTCTTGGAAAATGTGCAATATCCATAAAAATGAAAATGAAATGAATGTCCTGCAGAAAAATCAAAAACTTTCCACTGATACATCAATTTTTTTTAATGACAAAATTATTAGAGTTTAATGTTTTGAAAACATTTTCTGATTGAGTTGATTTTCGTCAATACTTTCCAGTCTTTTCATTTGAGATTCCGAAATTCTCTGTCTTTACATAATAAAATGGATATTGCACGTTCTTAACATTACATTTTGAGTACAGATGACCAATACTTTTTTGCAAACGAAACGAAACGAAGAAGTTACTCGAAAACGGTTGGAAGTTACTTAAAATAGTGGTGCAAAGCAGAGAAGCAGTGAGAGTGACGATGGCGATATATGTCCACTTGTACTTCATCACTGTCAAGTGTAGTAAAGGATGAAATAAAGTTTGGATGAAACCTTATATGAAAGATGTTTTGCACTGAATGAAAGAAATAAGGCAACTTTCATGTCATATGAACATGTACATTTGGGTCACTGGGCCCCAAATCAATATGTAGTCATTAACATAAACATGTGTATTGCAAGACAAACCTAGTTTTCTCTCTTTCATTACTAATTTACTAATTATACTACTCGTGTGTGGTCCAGTCTGTGGCAAACCTTGCATTTCAGACATGCATAATCAACTTATTTTCTACCTTTGTCTCTCATTGTTAAGTGCAATGTATTGAAAGGCTTTTGTGCATGTGCATTTTAAACCTATTAGTAACCTTATGCACTTCTAATTGAAAATTCTATTTCTTCTAAATTGGCATCACCCTAGAAATGCAGTTGTTGACAAGTAATTACAGGTTACCAGTTGTGGGATCACACAGGAGACTGGAGGTACATGTACTTTATCGTTATTTATTCATTTATTTTCAATATTTCGAACCAGAGGGGGTAAACTGAATAAAAATTTTAATAGCAGCGGAAAAAGCTGTAGGAAGTAAGCGAAATCACAATAATCAAAATACTTGTATTGAAATTCTCATAGAAAACCGAACGGGCTGTGCGAATTTAAGAAACAGATATTCTTCATAATTTTGGCGAGCTATGGGGTATAAAGTAGTTATTTGATGTCTCAGACGCTTTGTTGAAGGTAAAGCAAAGTTATCGTCCTCATATTCCAATTAGCATTGTTATTCATTTGTATTGACATCCGAAAAATGCTTCAAACTTACTTACTCAAAATTAATTAAACAACATTTAATAAACCATTTGAAATTGAGCATATATATGAGACCGTTTCGATTTTATTGTATCGTAGTAGAATCGAATGGAAACATTTTCAATTCAATCCTAAATATTTCAGGTCGCGGATCGATGCAATTCCAAATCAATGAATTTGGGAAATATGAGAATTATCTATGACTTCAAATTGAGCTGATCATCACAAAAAGTGCAATAATACGGCGCAACTTTATAGAAAGTTAAGTATATATTCAAAATTCAAGTCAACTTATATATTCAAGATTTCCGTTTGGGGCAGCAAGCAAATTGTTCATTCGGTTTATATTTGGGCCTTCGACCAAATTAACGACTCCATTTTTTATTTGACTTTGTAAAATTATCGATTCGACTCGATTCGAGACTTGAAAAAGTAAAGCAATCCCATCTCTAACTTCTAATAATATTCTAATGATTACAAGAATTACCTAGAATCAACGCGTTGCTACGAAATAAAACCATGGCGTGTACATAAAATTACATTTCAGTCAAGCCAAAAATTTGCAAGCCGTATTTTAAATGAATGCCTCATATATATTTTTTAATTATATATTCTGAATTGTATTTGTGATACAACAGTGTCATAACTTTTTAAAATCACGAAATAGTTTTTTACTACTTTGCATTTACACCAAACTTGCAAAGCAATGTTTGCAAACATTGCTTCTATACAGCATAATTTGTCATAAAGGCCAGATGTGTCATGGAAGGCATTTGTTCTAACTCTTCTAGTCTTTAACTTGAGAATAGATCTTTCTTGTTGATGGTTTCTTAAATTCAGAGCCATTAATTCTGTTTTGTATAATAAAACAGATATACAATTGAATAAAATGCAGGTATTGACCAAGTTGGTATGGTTCTCAGCCATGCCATAAATAATTCAAGATTCCTCTTTCCTCATTTAGTATTCACATTGGAATATTACGCTGAAAAACAATTTCAATGTGACTTCTTCTGTACACGATTTAGCCTTGGGTTAAGTTGTATCGGTGCTGGTAATCAAAGGTTGGAAATGCGAATTAAGAAACGAAGTAGAATTAAATGGCATAATTAAAAGGTCGATTTGTTGAATTACATTTTTACGTAAATCACAAACCGAAATTTGATACTGTATTTCAACCACGAACAGGTAATGTATGTATTGAAATGTGTTAAAGAAATACAATGGTGATGCATGCCAAATATTGAAATAAGGTAATTATGATGCTCTGAATTTGGATAAAGTTTTAACGTGGCAAATGTGTGATGACTATTATATTCTGGAAACCCTTACACGCGCTTAGGACATAGGTTTTGTTGATTCCTTCATATACAAGAGGTATCCATGGACTCAGGCCTTGCTATTTCACAACGGCTCGGTCATGTATACTTAGGATATCAAATTGTATTCTTAGCGTACCAGGAAATAAACTCAGCAAACATACAACAGTTTAAATAAGCTTACAATACTTCACAATACTTTATATTGTAATAAATTCTTCTTACTAAATGTTCCCTTTGGGATTTCCCTTTAAAGTTTCTTGCGATACTACAAAAAACATTGCGAATATATTTCGGTAAAATTAGTATATTGTATAGCTTTCAAAATTCATTGTTTAAAATTTGATTAAGTATTTCACAATAATAAGCTAAATAAATACAGAAATGATATTTGAATTTTAAAACGAATTATATTAGAATTGAGTATTATTTGAATATTATTTGATTGAAAAGCGGACAAAATGTACTACATTTTATATTTTGTTTTGATTATTATACCATTCACAATTGAATCAAAAGTACTTAATGTAGCACCCATGGAAAAGAATTGCTACGTACACGTCATCTCACACGTAAGTAGTTTAGATAAGTATGACCGTCAGAAGTCAGAAAACGTTTTGTTTAGCCAGCTCCATCAGAACTATGTTCCATTTGCGTTAACAAATATAGACCTCATGAGTAAGCCTAAGTGCACCATTAGCTTAACTTCCAATGAATATCGTGAGGATATTCTTGAATGCAAGTTTGCATTACATGGGGCGATTGTAAAAACTGCATCGCCAACGTTAGTTTCAAAACTTATTTGCATAGCAAACGTAATAGTTAATGTGAACACTCCAAATGTTAGCAGTTTGATGTTGATCAATTTTATAAGTGAAAGTTTCCATCACCCCGGGTTTGTATTAATGGAGGATGCTTACAACTATAACTATGGAGAACATTCATCAATCTACCTTTTAATGGAAAAAGAAATCCTTAATCAATCTAAGTCGGGTAAACATTTCTTGCTCATTAAGGAAAGTAGCAGGGTCGTAAATTTGGGATTTCTTTTGATGAAAAAATCTTGGTTTATTCTCAATCTTGAAAGCAAAGAAGACACGGCGCTGTATTTTCTTTGTCCGGAAATAAAATACGAATCTACGAATAATGACTGGTTTGAACCATCCCTAATTAGCCTAACATCAAATGGAAATTTTAGATACAATTTTGGTCAAATGATAATAAACAAAGCTATGAAAAACTTTATAAAACAAAGTCGAATTTCTCGGGAAATGGCAATGTTAATCACCGCTTTAAAAACTAACAAAGAAGAAGGTTTTAAAGCAGAACCCCTCAAAGGACAGCGTTTGTTTAATGCTTTCAAGAGAAGACACAAATATCTTCCAGTTGCTGCTATTGCCTCCGTACCATTGCAGGATTTACCAAATTCTACAATTTTCTACAATTACTTTCCAGGAAAAATAACGACTTCACCCAATCAGTTTAACAGAAATTATTATAGGGTTGCATTTAGTTATGAATTTACAACAGACGCTGTTCAGTGGGAACATCCGCTAAACACTGTACATTGGCAAGTAATTTACACCAGAGACGATTCCTACAATTTTGTATCATGCGTTGTTTTAGAAGATCCATATTTATCTTATCTTGGCTACATTCAACCATTCCAATGGGAAACGTGGGTAGCCGTTATTTTCTCAATTACTGCTGTCATTGTGTTTGTCAAAGTAATAGCACATCTGAAGAATGAGAAAATTCCTGCCTTCATTTTAATATGTTTTGGATATATCTTGGAGTGTGGACCTTCACTATCCGCAAGAATGACCAGATCTACGTGGATAAAATTGATTGTTGGCCCATTTTTACTCACATTAATCGTTTTAACAGACGTCTACAAGAGTATCGTTATTTCAGAGTTAATAGAACCTCGTCCCCTAAAACAAATTGAATCGATTGAAGACTTGATATCTAACCCCCAGATTACAACGTTTGCTCCATTGCTCAAGAATGATGAATTCAATCCATTTTATATTTCTAAAGTTTTGGAAGACGAAATTTTACAGTGCTATGACTGTTATCTTCTAAATAACAGAACTTATTACCCTTCAATTTCCCTAGGTGCTAAAGACCCATGGTGTAAAATAAGTAGGACTGGAAAATATAATTATCGTCGTAATAGAGGACGCTCTGAAATCCTAAAATCTGCTTTTCAAGCGTGCAATACAAATGACCGGTGCTTACGGCATACTTTTGAACTCCCATTGTATGCCTATATGTTCGCAAAAACGAATTGGGAGGAAACATCAGAAAGTCGTACTGCATACTTTCAGAAACTGACAAATATCACAAAGACTTTCAAATTTTATTCTGGATTTCCTAATAAAAGTCCTCAGCAGTGGGTTTCTCAATGTATGAACTCAATATTTGTTGACAAAACAACAACTCTGCACCGATTTTTCAATGCATCACACTGGCAAACTGAAACTGGCAATATTCGTCCCCGCAAGCGATTATACATTGGAAAAAAACAAAATTCTTTTCATCGACTACCATATTTCTTATATTGATACCATTTCGCTTCCCCTCATGAGTTCATATTTTCGAGAAAAGATATTTGTACTCGGCCAATCAGGACTCTATCACTTTTGGATGGATGTTGCAAGTAGACACAATTTTACTAAATGTGCGCACTGTCAAGAAAATGTAGGCCCAATCCCTCTATCCTTTCAGAATTCAAATATACTCACTATATTTTATATTGCTTTATTCTCACTTCTTTTCTGCTTTGCAATTTTATTGCATGAATATTTTTATTGTGCAATTGCATCAAATTTTGCGAAAATATTTAATAATACAAAGGCCTTATTTTGGAAATGTTTTGGCTACTTTAACACTAAACGTATTAAAAAAACAGATACAACTACAATTATAGTTGCCACTAAAGACTTTTATACACATTAGTCAACTTACAAGTATACATAATTTTATTTATTTTGACTTTATCTATTGCTATTAAGTTTTAATAACTCACATAAGAGATTTTTAATTGTAATTTATGACAAAGGATACCAATAAACTAATTCAAATAAAACTATAGTCTTATTTTTCTCATAATTTCCACGTGGCGGTTTCTGAAAAGCTTTTCTTTCTTAAAATGACGTAATACATTAATGAGCAAATAACATTCTCGTGGTCGTCATAACTCAAGATATAATATATAATTTTACGGAGCTACTAAAAGCCTAAAAGCTCAGCCTACATTTCGCAATGTTGGAATAACACTAGTGATTATTATCCCGACCCTGGGCTTATAAAACAGTGTTGTCTGTGTATGTGTTAGCACTCTCCCTTTCATAGTTCTCAATGCAAAAATTTTTTACTCCGAGCTTTAATTTTTACTACATTTTTACAAAATTTCAAAATTTCCTTCCGCATATTTTAAAATTCGCTTCGAAACATTTAAAATTTCCTTCCGCAATTTTTTTTTTCATATTCAAAATTCTCTTTGCAAAGTTCAAAAACCGGTTCTGAATATATCAAAATTGAGATCTACTAACGGCTAAAAAGTCCGCCACAGGGAGGGCTGTGGTGCTAGTGTGGTGTCTGCTTGGGGTCATTAAAGGCTACTCAGTCCGAGAACGGGCGCGAATGGAGGTCACAGAAGCCTCATTAGTCCGACCGTCGGGTTAATGATACAGCTGAGCCGGAGTTTTTTGTTTGTACAATAAAGTGTGCTAATAATTTTCATAAGGATAGTGAAACAACCACTTAATTAGTTTATGCTTTCCTCCTATATACACCGTGTTGCATTACTAAGGTGGCCCTATGTACCGGCCGAATCGGAAGTACTACAGAAAATTTGTTAACACCATTCGAAAGAGGGAAAAGGTTTACATTGAAATCCTAATTTTCATCAACTTATCTCATCGGGTTCGCTTACACCAGCAATTATCCTGAAAAAAGTGAGATTCTGCTTTATTTTACAGCGGAATTGCTCATTATTGTTCTAAATTTTTATGCCAATATTTAAGCAACAGGATTGTTATTCTGTCACTTAAAATGGATCATCAGTAATCCGTGGGACTGTCTCTTGTCTCCTAACACCGTCAAGACTCTAAGAAAATGACCACACATGTGATTCAAATATCTTTGCTAAATTCGGTACTGGAGAGATGAAAAGGAAACAAAGTTATTTGAATCACATTTGTGGTCATTTTCTTTGAGTCTTGACGGTGTTAGGAGAGCAGAGACAGTCCCACGGATTACTGATGATCAATTTTAAGTGACAGAATAACAATCCTGTTGCTTAAATATTGGCACAAAAATTTAGAACAATAATGAACAATTCTGCTGTAAAATAAAGCAGAATCTCACTTTTTTCAGGAGAATTACTGGTGTAAGCGAACCCGATTAGATAAGTTGATGAAAATTGGGATTTCAATGTAAATCTTTTCCCTCTTTCGAATGGTGTAAACAGATTTTCTGTAGTACTTCCGATGCGACCGGTTCATAGGGCTACCTTAGTAATGCAACACGGTGTATATTGCTGAAGAAGAATAAAAATCATTACAACACAATTTTTAATGGCAAGCATGACAATTGAAATGTTAAGAATTGTACAGCTCCCCTTTTGCTGAAAGTGTTATGGGTTTATTATAATATCATAAATTATGATATTATAATATTTATGATTCATAATGGAATCACACTGACATTATGTTAAGAATCAACAAAGAGAGTACCGCATAGTTGGTACATACAAAGCATTGAATATTTACCAATTCCAATAAAAACTACTACAAAGCTGCTATTATGTTGACTTTGAAAATAAAATATTATTGTAGTTGCAGCAATCTTTTGAAAACAATGGTAGATTTGGTCTCATTGTTTTACTACTATTTTAAAGATATACAGTATCTGCTTGTATCTATAAATATTGAACGAATATTTTCATTGAAGTATTGGAAGCACACCCACTGTAACATCAGCCATCCACTTTGAATACTTGTTCCACTGTGCATTGACAGGTATTAATAACAAGGCCTTTTACTAACATTACTTTTTCAGGATTTGTAATTGGCAGAATATCCTGACCATTTATTAGATCGGCATTGAAGACTTTGGTTTTGGAGATGAAGCTGCTTCTGGCGTGTGCATTTTTATTCGCACTTGTATGTTTAATCGTTACAAATGTACGTGCCGATGCCGATGATGGGCATGGATGCCCTCTTGACCGTAGGCTGTGTTTGAGGCATTGTTTACAAAAGGGCAAGAAAGAAGGTCACTGTTTTGGAAAGAATGACGACGTTTGTACGTGCTTTCCAAAATAAAAAATTCTCCATTTGATTGTAATTGTCCATTCAACAACTATTTTGAAATAAAAGTACATTTGCTCAATAAGCATACGTCAAATGCGCCAGTACACAGGACAGCACATTTTTTTGAGAACATTATTTTTACATCTAGCCCTTTTTTTAATTGGGGTTGAACAATTTTCTCCCTTTACTTTATGTGACGCAGTTAATATTAGTAAAGGCATAACTTAGGATGGCTGATTATTAGGGAAAGGTCTAAATTATTTTCAATTCACACAACCTTTTTGTCGATGTAGGAATATACCACTGACTGGCAGGGTTTTACTAAAAGGCACCCCCCTAATGGATTTCGCACCTCCAAATAAAGGGCACCCATCATTAAGATGACCATATTTACGCGCAATTCTAACCTAACGGACACTTCAATGTAGATGTATTTTATAGTGTTACGTTATAAATACGGTAACCTTAATGGGGGATGGGGAGTGGATTTTAGTGGTACCGCTGACTGGCATATCATTTCGATTTTTACGGTGTAAGTTTACAGCTACACTTCATGTGATAATGTAACAATGGATGTTACTTACAAGATTTACACGTGCTTAGAAAATTAAGTTTTTTATAACTGAAGCATAGTAGTACAATTCGTGTAACAACGTCTAGTAGTTAGTATTGTTATCAGTGCACCATTTTCATTTTACCTATATGTACCAATCGGTATTTAACAAGCAATAAAAAGCAATTGCTTTAAAGAAAAACGGAAAATAATAACGCTATTTTTAATAAAGCAACAAATCTGCTAAATATGTACATAATCATATGATTTAAAAATTAAAAATTATAATACTAAATGCAATTATTAATGCAATCGCCTAAGATGCTTTATAGTGGTGGCATTGTTTATTTTGAATCCTTAAACTAAACTACCCGTTCAGAGTGGAATTCGATATGTGTCTGCTGTTTTGGATGTAAGGTAAAATATGTGTGGTGAAAGACTATCTGCCAACTGAGATAAAATTATGAATTAAATGGCCCAATGTAAAATAAATAGTCGATACACTTATGGCATTACTCGACTGCAGTATTCAATTTAATTGACCAAGTAAAATCATCTAGTAATTATCAACAATCAACTTGAAATAAAATAGCAAGCCAAAACTAAAACAATAGGAAAATTGCTTGCTTAAAATTACTTGACTCCAAAGGTATATGTTACATGAGTCAGTTCTAGACGTAATCTGTGTCTAGAATAATAGTGAGTTCTGACCGAACAAAACTTGCCTTTTTATAGACAAGACAAACAAAACAAACAATACAAGCACGTAATAGTATACACTGCGCATTATAAAAAATGAGTAAAAATAGAATCTCCTCCTCCTACTGACAACAACAATGTTAAAAAATTCCCTCGGCTTCTATTTTCTTGACTCTGATTTGTCTGCCGCAGGGGCTAACGGAGAATGAGAAATCAGAGTCAAGAAAATAGAAGCCGAGGGAATTTTCTAACATTGTTGTTGTCAGTAGGAGGAGGAGATTCTATTTTTACTCATTTTTTATAATGCGCAGTGTATACTATTACGTGCTTGTATTGTTTGTTTTGTTTGTCTTGTCTATAAAAAGGCAAGTTTTGTTCGGTCAGAACTCACTATTATTCTACTAGACACAGATTACATCTAGAACTGACTCATGTAACATATACCTTTGGAGTCAAGTAATTTTAAGCAAGCAATTTTCCTATTGTTTTAGTTTTGGCTTGCTATTTTATTTCAAGTTGATAGTTGATAATTACTAGATGATTTTACGTGGTCAATTAAATTGAATACTGCAGTCGAGTAATGCCATAAGTGTATCGACTATTTATTTTACATTGGGCCATTTAATTCATAATTTTATCTCAGTTGGCAGATAGTCTTTCACCACACATATTTTACCTTACATCCAAAACAGCAGATACTTATCGAATTCCACTCTGAACGGGTAGTTTAGTTTAAGGATTCAAAATCTGGTGACCCCGACGTGATAGCTGCTTTGGACGATTGGTGGTGAATGAAAATTGGACTTCCTCTGGACATCCGTTCCTGTTTTTTGGAAAAAAAACGTATTGCCTCTTTGAGGGCCCTATCCCTGGCATCGGAAAGCTAATTGGTCAGTCCGTACAATTTTGGTTTTTAGTGACCAGACTAGAGGAGAAGGGGCTACGACAATATTGTTTTGAATACATTTTAACATTTGATTTCTCTAATTTTTGTGGAGGACTATGGAAGCCCTAAAGAAGAAAAAGAGGCAACCTACAAGAGAAGTAACGACAAATATTAATGCCGTGGATGCAGAATTAGCCAAGCCCAATCCAAGTGAAGTATTCCTGTCCGTCAGTAAACAGAAATTAGAAGAAATACAAGATTTACTTGAAGATTTGGATGAAAAAATTCTTGAGGCAATGAATGCGGCTAATGCAACAGATATCGAGGAAGATGCCGAATATGATGCCAGTCAGGAATACAGAGATAATATCCGGACGGCAATCACAAAAATTAATTCGAGTATTCAACCTGCAGACCCACCACCTTCAAATCATTCTAGCCCAAGAAGTATGCATAGCGCGTTTAGTAGAGTGAATGGAGGAGGACAAAGAAATTTCAAACTCCCGAAAATAGAATTACAGAAATTCAACGGGGAACTAAAGGACTGGCTCGGTTTCTGGTCGCAATTCCAGAAGATCGATGAAGACGAGGATCTACACGCGAGTGACAAGTTCCAGTACCTAGTGCAAGCGATGCTGCCTAATACAGAAACCTGGGAACTCGTCAACAGTTATCCTGCCTCCGCCGCAAATTATCCTTTGGCCGTTGATGCTCTAAAAGAAAGGTTCGGGCGCGAAAGTCTACTCCTACAAGTCTACATTAGAGAGCTACTTCAACTGGTCATTGTCAACGTCACTCAGAGGGACAAGCTGCCACTTGATCGTATGTTTATTAAACTTGAGTCACATTTAAGAGCATTATCATCATTGAATTTAGCAACAGCTGACCCCGCTACCTGGTTGTTTCCACTGTTGGAATCTAGTCTACCGATTGACACTCTTCGAGCCTGGCAAAGAAGTCCGTTATCAAAGAGAGACGGGCGAGCAGAAAACCCACCTAAGAATTGCCTAGATTTCCTGATGGAGTTTTTGAAATCTGAAGTACAAAGTGAGCAGCAGATAGCTCTGGCTCAAAATGGATTTCAGTATAGCCACGTGAAACAGAAGGGTGGAAAGAAGAATTTTCCAAGCAAAACCGAAGAGAAGAGTCAGGTAGAAGAACCAGCGACGGTGGCGGGTCTTTATGTTGGAGAAAAGAAATGCTGCTTATTTTGTGACAAGTCTCATGATACAGAAAAATGTGGTAAAGCACACTGGATGAGTTTAGAAGAGAAAACCCAGGAATTGAAGAATAAAAAGGGATGCTTGGTTTGTTTCAAGACAGGTCATTTTGCTAAAAGTTGTAAGGCATTTATCAAATGCGTCATTTTTGGGAAAAAGCATAATGTCATCATGTGTCCAGAATTACCCAGGCATCAGAAGAATAATACCAAAAACGAGAATCCGGGGAATAGCAAATCCGTTTATTCTGCAGAAAAGGTTAATAATAATTCTTGTGGGTCTTCTACTCTTCTTTTAGGAACCTTCCGCGCCAAGTTACGATCCCGGAGCTCAGAGGTCATATATTTTCCAAGGAGCTGCTGAGAAATTATCCCTGCAACCTATCAGCGAAAAGGCAATCAGCCATTCACTATTTGGGGGAGTCCAGACAGAAGCACAAAGGCTGAAATTATTTAATGTGCAGATTGAGAATACGATTGGAAAGGGAACCACTCAGATATCCGTTTTGGAAAAGCAGAAGCTATGTGGAGATATCCCGCGTTTGCCATCTGGTCCATGGTTGAAGGAGATAAAGAAAAATAAAATATTCATCAGCGACATGGCCAGTGATGGAGATGAAGACATAGAGCTGCTTGTTGGGGCGGACATATACGGAAAATTGTTGACGAGCCGCATTCATCAAGTAGACAAAGAACTAACCGCTATTGAGACGAAGCTTGGTTGGGTCATTTTGGGTAGTTACGATTCCTCAGGTAAAAGAGACTCGAATTTAGCTGCTACGGTTATTAACATGTATTTCGCAGAGAACGCGTCCCTGGAGCAGTTATGGAGCCTTGAGGCAATTGGCATCCAAGACCAAGGAGAGCACAAGACGAAGGCGGAGAAATCGGCCGAGGTGAAGGAACACTTCGCGCATACCGTGGAAAGGACGCCAGACGGCCGTTATTCGGTTCGACTCCCTTGGATGGATGGAGAGAAAAGAGTCGCTTCTAACAGAAGTATTTTAGAGGCAAGACTACACAAAGCAACTGTTAAGTTGAAGGGGGCCAATCTATTTACCGCCTACGGCAAGCTGTTTGACGTTTGGGAAGAGGAGGGAATCGTGGAGTACCTGACTGAGCAAGTGGAGCAGGAGTGCAGCAACTGCCATTACCTACCGCACCGCCCTGTCTTCAAGCCATCAAGTCTCACTACACCCGTAAGGCCTGTCTTCGATGCGAGTTGTAAGTCTAACCGTAGCCCCTCATTAAATGATTGCTTAGAGAAAGGTCCTAACATGTTAGAACTTATTCCTTCTATTCTACATAAATTCCGGGTGCGAAGAATTGGAGTCGTCTCAGATATTAGGAAGGCTTTCCAAATGATTTGGATACACGAAGACGATCCCGATTTTCTCTGGTTTCTATGGTGGGAGGACCCCGAGACAAGCAAGTTAAGAATCATCCGACACAGTAGAGTTGTCTTTGGCGTAAACTGCAGTCCCTTCTTGTTAGCAGCAGTTCTGAAGCATCACTTAGAATCAATACAAGATGACAGAAAGCCTACAGCCAAGAAGCTTTTGAAATCCCTTTACGTCGACAACTGTGTTACCTCCGTGGATACTCCTGAAGAATACGATGACTTCCGTTCGGTGTCTATCCAAATATTAGCAGAAGCCAAAATAAAACTTCGTCAGTGGGAGTCTTCTATTGGGGAGGGTTCCGGAGTCGGCTTGCTCACTAGCAGGAAGTGCGGATTGGAACTCGCCAATGAGAGGATCCCTCAAGAGCTGACTAGTGTTCTAGGCTATAAATGGGACAGAATGGAAGATACTATAGCGTGTGACGTTGTTCAGAAAATCAAGGAGTTACCGGAGAAATTAACCAAACGAATAATTCTATCCCGGTGCAGCAAATATTCGACCCCCTTGGCTTTGTTTTTCCAGCATTATTGCCTCCGAAGGTATTACTACAACAAGCATGGGAATTAACGACAGCTGCAAACGAGATGAAAAAAGATAATACATGGGATGTGGAATTGCTTAGAGATCTACAACAGAAGTTTCGAGACTGATACCAAGAGGTTTCGATGCTGAGGAAGGTACAGATACCCAGATGTGTCAACTACTGCAGGCCAAATCAAGAGTGGCACCTCTCAAGAAATTATCGGTTCCCAGATTAGAATTAATGGCCTGTACTATTTCAGCACGACTTCTGGCACCTACTCGAGAAGCAATTGACATTCAGAATATCACAACGTTTTTGTGGACTGACTCTTCTACAGCTCTGGCTTGGATACGAAGAAGTGATGCTTGGGGGACTTTTGTGGGCAACCGCGTGAAGGAAATTTTAACACTGACGGAGGTAAGGGACTGGAGACATATCCCTGGAATTTTTAATCCAGCAGACCTTCCGTCGAGAGGTTGTAGCCCAAAGGAACTCAGCACATCCAAATGGTGGGAGGGACCTGAATGGCTTTACCTTCCCCGAGAGTAGTGGCCAAGTGAAGAAAGCTGTGTAGACGAAGTAGCAGTTCATCAAGAAAAGAAAAAATCGGCGGTGGTGCTTTCTATCACCTCTTCAAGCGTCCCATGGTATATCAAACGGTACTCCTGCTTTTCTTCCAATTTAAGAGTTTTCGCATGGATATTACGTTATATAGCGAAGTTGCAGAAAAAGAGCATTGGGAGAGGAGAGCTAACCGTAGCAGAAATCGAGGGAGCCGAGAGGACAATGGTGAAGTTGGTGCAACAAGAAGCATTTCCCGATAAAGAAAAAATTACCAATATTTGCGGAATAAAAGTAGAGAGAGATGAGGAAGGACTACTATTTATCAAAACCAAATTACAGAACAGAAAGGATGTCCCTGCCTTCAAAGCTCCCGTTTTATTGCCGAGTGAACACCCATTTGTTGAACAGATCATCCAAGAGTGCCATTTGAAGAATCGCCATGCAGGTGTGCAATTCATACTCAATCAATTACGTGAAAAGTACTGGATACTACAAGGGCGGAGAAGAATCAGAAAAATTGTAAGTAAATGCGTTCAGTGCCGAAGATTTTCTTTGAAATCTCCCTGTGTTCCTGATGCCCCGTTACCTGAAGATAGAATTAAGGAGGCGAAGACTTTTCAAATTACCAGAGTTGACCTTGCTGGGCCACTATACTTGAAAAAGGGTACAAAAGCTTGGATGGTACTTTTTACCTGTGCCATTTATCGAGCAGTCCATTTGGAAATGGTGACGTCGCTTACTACAGATGCATTCTTATTGGCTCTACACCGGTTTGTTAGTCGCCGTGGAAGACCTGAGAGAATATACAGCGATAACGGCACTAATTTTGTGGACGCCAATAATTTGTTTTCTACCCTAGATTGGAAGCGAATCGAGGGAGATACGAGAGTCCATCGGATACAATGGAGATTCCAATCCCCTTCTGGACCTTGGTGAGGAGGGTTCTTTGAGAGGCTTATCCGCAGTGTCAAGGACCTTCTCAAGAAATCCCTGGGCCACAAAAAACTTAACGAGGTGCAGCTGGAGCCTTGTCTTTGTGAAGTAGAAGTAATTATTAATGGCAGACCACTGACCTACGTGACGGAAGACCCGGAGGACCTAATCTCTCTAACCCCTGCAATGTTCCTGCAAGATCAGACGTGTGACTTCCCAGAAGAAGAGTGCCTACAATCAGATGGCCTGGTGAAGCGTTACAGAAGTCTTGGTAAGCTAAAGGAAGAGTTGAGATCCCGGTTCCGGTCCGAGTACCTAGCATTATTAGTTCATCGTGGAAAATCCAGAAAACCTGAAGAGTTTCGTTTCGGAGATGTGGTTTTGGTAGGCAGCGACAACAAGAAACGACAAGAATGGCCGTTGGCGAGAATAGAGGAGCTGATTCCCGGATCAGATGGCAAGTGCAGAGTTGCAAGAGTGCGTACTGCGACGAGACATCTTATTCGACCGCTGCAACGACAATTCTTTTTGGAGGTTTCCCTGCCACAAACATTACCGACTATTCCAAAAGTAAACGATGAAGAATCTAAATCCAACAAAGTAGATAGCCAAGTGACAGTGAAGCGATCCAGATATGGAATAGTCATAAGGCCTACAGACTTTTTTAAATCATGAATTTATTTATTTTATATTTTTTAATGGTTTTTGTTACATATATTTATAGCAGGCAAAGACATAATTTAATTTTTCTTTTGTTCGTCAGCTCTCACAAAAGAGGTGGGAGGATATTGAAAGTGCGGTTGTCTTTGCATTAGTTTTATGTATATGTATATGTAATGTATGTAATTCTAATTAAGTAACTGTAATGAGTATACTATGTTGTGTTTAGTAGGTTGAGTCTTTCTCATTCTCCGTTAGCCCCTGCGGCAGACAAATCAGAGTCAAGAAAATAGAAGCCAAGGGAATTTTCTAACATTGTTGTTGTCAGTAGGAGGAGGAGATTCTATTTTTACTCATTTTTTATAATGCGCAGTGTATACTATTACGTGCTTGTATTGTTGTTTGTTTTGTTTGTCTTGTCTATAAAAAGGCAAGTTTTGTTCGGTCAGAACTCACTATTATTCTAGACACAGATTACGTCTAGAACTGACTCATGTAACATATACCTTTGGAGTCAAGTAATTTTAAGCAAGCAATTTTCCTATTGTTTTAGTTTTAGCTTGCTATTTTATTGATTGATTGTTGATAATTACTAGATTGCCATAAGTGTATCGACTATTTATTTTACATTGGGCCATTTAATTCATAATTTTATCTCAGTTGGCAGATAGTCTTTCACCACACATAATTTAGCTTACATCCAAAACAGCAGACACATATCGAATTCCACTCTGAACGGGTAGTTTAGTTTTTTTAAATAATTTTGTAGAATTAAAAAGCATTCCTTTTTTGTTTTGCTTTTTTACAATAGCCAAGCAAGCGTAATTTTTATTCCTTGATAACTTATAAATAATTTTTGTGGACACAATAGTTGCTATGAGATTACTAAATACAGCTAATCGGTTAATAAATACGATGTTGCTGACGTTCTATGTTTGTCTCAACGAACAATCCAATCATATATCCATCTAAATCACTATTATTAGATGCCATTATTTGACTGCATTTCTTATTCTTAATAAGCTGTTGGAACAAGTCTACCCGTCTCGTCTACAACAGAAAGTTCGGTGATAAGTGCAGAAATATGTTTTTTACTGAATTTATTTAATTAACTGATAAAGGTTTTACAGACAAGTAAATGAACCACCCGATCTACTCTCTAACAAAGAGCCAACTGAAACCCAAGCCAAAACTCCAACACACACTTCATGTAGATTACAAAATATTACCTTGGCTTAGATTGTGTATACAAATGCCCCAATAAATTACATAGCAAAATGAATTGACAATTAAATACAAAGAATCAAGCATTTCCAACATTACTCCCACCTTGAAGTTGCGAAATGAATGAGTAACTTCAACAAATTAATTAAAATGAAATGAAATTATACATAAATGATTATTCTAAATAATAGTACAACTAGTTCAACACTAAATCCCAAATCTTTTTGGAATCAACACTTTTCTTCCAGATCTAGTGACATAAGGCTCCTGTGGTAATACAATCTTCTTAGGTTCCACAGACTGAGTCGCCTAACTAAAATTTTCTGGTAGGATGTCCTCCTGATGTTGCACCTCCAAGGGAAACAAACGTTGCACAGGTCGCATAAGGTTTCCTGACTTCGTCTGCAATCGCACTAAGCGGACCTGACCGCCCTTCCCTGGAAAAACTTCAATAACTCTGGCCAGCGGCCAATCGATCCTCTTTTGGTTGTCACTGCCAATCAAAACGATGTCCCCAATCTTGATGGGCCTATTCTTGCACTGACTTCCCAAAACAAGCTGTCCCAAGTATTCCTTACGGAATCTGCTACGAATCTCCTCGTGTATTTTCTGCACATAACGTAATCTTTTGTTTAGTCCAGCTGAATCCAGGAAATCAATATCTGGTTCTCCGTTTCCCCGCAATTCTTGTTAAAACACTGATGAACTTTAAGGCATCAAGTCCATAGAATCCTCCGCCACATATGTCAGAGGCCGTGAGTTAATTACTGACTCACATTCACACAAAATAGTTAATA
Organism: Yoshiicerus persimilis; assembly: GCA_020352615.2. Classification (NCBI taxonomy): domain Eukaryota; kingdom Metazoa; phylum Arthropoda; class Collembola; order Entomobryomorpha; family Tomoceridae; genus Yoshiicerus; species Yoshiicerus persimilis. The sequence continues at coordinate 100,341,567 of CM036940.2, forward strand.
ATTCCACATAAAACAAAGACGATTTTCCAAGAACTCTTCTCATAGTTCAGAACACTTCTCAAGTGACTTAATCATGCCTACTAGCCTCTCCCACCATCCTCCCCACCAGGCCCGGGTTCCGAACTTGGCCACATTTCCTCCGACTTATTTAACCATTGTGGGCCCTCCCACCATCTGGATAAAATTAATTCACGTACTGAGCAGCCTCTAGATGGAAGGTCAGCCGGATTCATTGTCCCATGAACATCTCTCCATTGATCTGGATTACTCACTTTCCGAATTTCTTGGACTCGGTTCCAAACGAATGTTCCCCACTGGTCTTCGCGTTTGATCCAGGAAAGAGCAGTGGTTGAGTCCGACCAATAATATGTAGGTATGTCTGGATACGCCAATATTGACTTTACAGTCTCTGCTAGACGGGCTCCGATACAACACGCAATAAGTTCTAATCGGGAAATTGTTATTTTCTTAACTGGGCAAATCCTAGATTTTGCCAGTATCATTTGTACAGAAATTTTATTATCTTGCTCTGTGCGAATGTGAACACAAGAGGCATAAGCAGATTTGCTGCCATCATTAAACACATGTAAACTCCAATTCTCCCGAGTCACTTCTCTTCCAAAAATCCATCGCGGTATCTTGATGTCCGCAATAGATGACAATCCCTTCAGCCAAGTTTTCAACTTCTCACTGATGTCCTCAGGTAACACAGTATCCCATCCGATTTTCAGTTCCCACGATTGCTGCAATAACAGTTTCGGAAGTAACATCGCTAGGCAACTAAAACCGATAGGGTCAAAAACACGATGAGCAACAGAAAGTAAGCTTCTCTTGGTTACAGGGCTCTCCAAAATTTCACTAAACTTTAACCGTTTTAGGTCAATACTTAAAGTATCTTCTGACAAATCCCACAAAAGTCCAAGCACAGAGGATACTTTGTCCATAGAAGTATACTCCCACCCTCGAAGGTCCAATTTCGCACAGGCCATAAGTTCGGTTGCCTCTTGGGAAAATGTCTCCAAGTCTTCAGTAGAGTCGATACTGAGAACACAATTGTCTACATAAAATGATTCCTTCAATTTTCTCGCAGTGTCCATATACTCACTAGGTGAGTCATCCAAATGACAGTTGATCGTGGCTGCTCATAAAAATGGGCTCGAGGAGATCCCAAACACTACACGACAATGTCAATAAACTTTTAATTTGTTTTGTTCGTAATTCTCCCACCAAAAAATCTCAGGAAATCTCTGTCTTGTTTTACAACACTTAATTGAAGAAAGGCCTTTTTTATGCCTTTGCCTTGCCTTTTTTGCAAATAAAACATGTTGGAATGATGACTATCAAAGTCTACAAAAAATAAATTACAAGATTTTTCCCATTGGCTAAGAAGTTTGAAAGTTTTACCCCATAAACCTGCTGTAGGACTTAATGGCATGCTTAACCCCTATTAAATTTTTCGGATTTTCTTTTATGAAATTCGGTAACACATTGCGCAGAGTAGAGACAACACACTCCAGTCCAGAACTCTTTCTCGTTATGTTTTGCGCTTGGCTTAGAGAAAACATTGTCCGAATTATTTGTGTTATAGTTGTCAAAAGAATGTTCCTGTACTAAATAGTTGTTAATATTTTTTTTTTTTTTTTTTTTTTGTATTTATTTATTAAGTCCCTGAGAGCTTTCGCCCATGGACCATTAATTTAAAATTACCTTACAAAGATTTTCTTAGATTTCGCAGGACAGGAGAGGACTTAACTCTAATACAATAAGGGGTTTCCTACCTGAATACCCTTTCAGCTGGGTGGTCCACACCACCCTGAAGCTAAAAGTCCTTATAACTATACGGATTTATTTATACACAGAAATAAAATACGATATAAATATGTCGGGATCAAAGGTCGTAGAATTAGCACTTTGTGTTTCACGTCGGGCATTTTTGCTGAGTATGTTGCAATTGAGACAGTGAGAGGGTTGCAATTGAGACAGTGAGAGAGAAACATATTGACCTAGTTAGGTCTCGCAACTAGTTGAGTAGTACAATTGAGATTTATAACACTATCCACAGTACGTATAAATTATATAAGCACAATGGGACCTTCGGAAAGTAGACACACATTAGTTCCTAAGAAAAGAAAACCAGTAAAAAAAGTGAATTCAGAAAATTCAGAGATCAGAATTCAGAAAGTGAAAAAGCGTAAGGCAAAGGTAGAGTTGGCAAATGAAAAGAAAAGAGGAAGAACTGACACGACAGAAGAAGAATTCAAGAAACTCTCTACTGACGACAAGTTACTTTGTGTATATCGAAATCAAATGGAAGGAAGGAAAGGGCGGAAAGAGGGAATAGAAAAAGTAAAACAATTAAAAGACGACCTTGATGACTTGACAAAGAAAAAACAAAACCTCGTCGAGAGCAATGAAATTTTGAGAAGAGATCTGATTCAAATGAACGTTCGTATTGTAGGCATACAAGAAGACGAGAGTGAGAACGCAAGCAAACCCGAGAAAAAAGTGGTTAATCTTTTTTAAAAAATTGGAGTGAAGCAAATAGAAGTAGCTGATGCAAAAAGAGTTGGGAAAAAACTGGAAGGGCCAAGACCTATAGTTGTGAAGTTACTGAGAAAGAAAGACAAGTTTAAAATACTGGCATTAAAAAATATTCTAAGAGAGAAGGACAACTTCAAGGACGTGTACATAGATCCGGAGAAAACACCGAAGCAAGCCAGGGAGGAAAAACTGTTACGGGACACGGGAAAACTATTAAAATCAGGCAGCCCTAACATCACGATTTACCTGCGGAGTGGAATATTAACAGCAGATGTCAATGGATCCAAGCAAATGTACAGGGTAAACAAGGACGGTCAAGTGGAGAAGATAGATTCGCACAATTAAGATAAGGAGCGTTTTTATTTTACTTAATATCTATTATTAGCTTTCAGTGCAACTTACGTATTTTTGACGTAAAGTCATTTTTCATTCGTTAATTTAGAAATAGTTAAGAAATGTGGTATTTAATAGAATGCGTGGAATGCAATGAATGTGCCAACTGTACATGTAACACCAACACAAATTGTAAATGGTGTAACCTACATTTGATGGAGGTTTTTAACCCCTTGAATATTTGTGATTCATTATTTTATGAGATGCAAGTAGCAAAGAGTAGGAAATGAAAAGAATTTGCATTGAATTGATAAACCTAATTGCTGAATAATACTAATAAGTTTTATTTCTATAGAATAGACTGGATAAATATATGCACAGCCTGGGTACGCAAAGCTACAACAAAAGCGCTGACTCGACTGAAATAGTTGTTAATATAAATAATGTAACCAAACACTATAAAAAAGTTGTTCAACACTACTAGTTAGTCATTTTTTTAAATATTGTTTTTCATTTTAATACTCATCTTTGAACCTGCCTAATTAGTAAATTTTAAAAAAAGATTAAAATAAGCCAAAAAAATTTTCAAAATGCATTTACATATTTAGCAATGCATGCAAGTCGCTTAGCAACATATACGAATGTTCTAGTCGTTTATTTAAAAATGTTGTTTTTTATTCAAAGTTAAAAAGTCAGAAAGTGCTCATCTTAAAATTTGACCAAGCTATTAAAAGATGTTGATTAATTGCAAAGAGCAAAATTTGAGTAAGTCTTAGATAGGAAAAGTCGAAATGGGAAAAGTCTGTGGTAGGAAAAGTCGGAATGGGAACTGTCGGTAATGGGAAATGTCTACAATGGGAACTGTCTTCGAATGGGAAAAGTCATGTAATCGCTAGACTAGGGAATTAGTTCTCCCAGAGTTATAATTATTTCAATTTATGAGATATGCACCAATTTATTTACTTGTTGTCTAAAAATGCAAGTAAACTATAATAATGATAAACTGCATTTTAAAAGTTTTATTAAATACATTAGAGACCAACAAAATAAGGCTTTAAATTATAATTTCAAGTAACAATAAATTAACACGTTTCGGATTATTAAACAACTTTAATGTACAACAACTGTACAGCATTTATTCTGTGCTCTACTGAGAAGGATTCGCAAAAAATTTCGATGTGTTTACTGAAATGAGGATGTTTTTTACAATATCTTGATTATGATTGATTATATTTCAGGCAATTCCTGGGATTTAATATAAGTATCATTTCCGTGATAATTCAAACTCCGCAAAATCGAAACTACTGTGCTACGAAATACTTAACTATATTTTGTTCTAACTTTAGTACCACAAATTTTTCCTACATCACGAAGACTGTATTGTTTGACAATCATCTTATCTCGATTTAAATTGTTATCTATACCCTCATCATTAATAAATATACATTGCAGTTTAAGAGTTTTGCGATTTTGGTCCTATATCAGCTTCCAAGTGAAGCTCAACCAACTGTGGACATTTTATCTTTTTCGAATTTAAATATCCAAGCATATCACCTCTGAAATATTTCACGAATTTCAATGTTTTGAGATAATTGAAAATTATTGTCTGGCTACAATGCAATTTTCTATTCGTGAGATGGAAAGCTTTTCTATTGATTGAGGCAAAACGGAAATATCAAAAGAAAAAGATGTGAAGAGAATTTTGAAACATTTAAAGTTGACGGAATTTGAAAAAGAAATTTAGTATCAAATATTGGACAGAATTGAAGATGTAACAGATATTTTTCCAGACGATGTACTTTTACATTTAGTGAGCAAAATGTACGGGAGGGTCAAATAAATAGAAAAGCTTTTCATCGACCGTGCTCAAACTTCGTCGGACATCGTCGTTAAAAATGTTTCCCTCAGACGCTATTATAATATCATGTTATAATTTATTTTGAATCAATCAATCAATCATTTAAACAGGGTTTAAAAACATGTATATGGATTTCATAATTGAAGCGCGTACATTTTTGGGCGTCTTACATTATATGTTTACACTATCTTGAATATGTCTATCTCCTGCCAATGAGTAAATGCATAGGCACCACTCATTAACCAAAAGCAAACAGCGAGACCAACTATAAAAATACATATATAATATTTGCATTATCTAAAGTATGCTTTTTCTTACTGAGAAACGACAAAGAAGTTTGTAATTTCGTAGCTACCCTGAATTTACGTTAGTTAAAAATACGTTCTATTTTTCAAACAACCAAAATATTCCTGAACTCATCAATTTGCTAAATCTATAGTACAGTTAGTCAATTACCTTTGAATATTTAAGCAACACAGTCAACTTATTGAATTGAATTTAATACAGTGAACTAATGCAATTGAACTTACTGAGTACTTTAACCGTTGATAACAAGCTGAATGCGGTAATGCAATGAAATTATTTTGGAGAAAAGTCTTTTTACGTACATGCAGTATTCATTATTGCTACAGTACGACACAGTAAAATGTATTGATTTCAGTATAAAATTATATTAAATAAACGCTATCAATAAATTATTTATTTATTACTTTTTGTATTTTTAAATTCTACGACTTTTAAGCTGAAATGCATTCACCAGTATGACATTAAAGTATGATATTAGTAGTCCATGATATTTTAAAACCCCTATACATGATTAGCCCCAATATAATAATTTACTATTGAAGAAACTTTAACGTAGAAGGATTCAATGATAAGTAAAGAGAAGAAATATATAAACATTGCAGAAGATCAACACGACAGAAGCCCATGTTGATTAAAAATCTAATGAGAAGAAGTCTAATGAGAGTATTATTTCAAAAAAAAATTCGACAACAGATCTATAGATTTTTATTCCAAATGTGAAAATTTGATGGAAATTGCCGAAATTTCAATGCCCAGTAAACTTGTAGACATTCTGTAGCAGGGAAATTAAATAAATTTAAAAAACCAATTTTTTTATAATTTCTCAAAAAATATATACCTATAGTGGATATACATTTGGAAAATGCAAACTTAAATATTGTACAATAACCCATGTATATGTAATTGATGTACATATCAACCACTTTCCTCCTTCCTGTAATTTAATCAGTACACATCTCTCTCTCCTTATGTGTAGAACTTAACTTTCTACACCCACCTTGTCAATAATACCACACCTTTTCCTCTCTTAATGAATCAATCCTTTTTAGGACCTCCTTTCTAATTGCTTTCTAATTATTCTGTATATATATTAGAGGATAATCTTATCTATAGGGACAGGCATATAGATTGAGATTGAGACTCCACATGTAACCATTGTATTACCAGCGTCTTGCGCTACTTATCATTATTTTCTAAACATCCTGCTTGGATTTGAACTTGTTGTACGTTACTTGTTCACTTCAATTTCTTTTCTTCTTTTAACTTTATAGTTTTAACAAGTCTTTTATTAATATTGCAGATCTTGGTAATTTCCTATGTAGATATTATGGGAATTATTCTTTTTCTTTTGAAGATTGATCTCTGAATACAGTACAAGTAAAATACCGGAGTTCCTAATCCCGGGGCCCTAATTTATTGTACTGTATGTCGGAAGTCTATTATGATTGTTTGCATTAAGTTACTATTAAGTCCGATGGACTGTGTTTCAAGTTATACTTTTAATAAATGATTATTATTAATTAGTCCGTCAAAAGTATTAACGACTTTCGAAATAAAATGTGCTTTTAAATTTTCTGTCGTTGGGTATAGTTGAGTATAGAGTAGCTAATTTTATTTCAATTGATAGAAAACATAGACAGAATATTTTACACTACATTTGTAGCGGAGAGAGAGAGCCCACGTTGTGTAGACAATAATTTGCTCCTCACGATAGTAATTATCTCTATTGTAGCCATAACGAATGCATTGAAGAAAATTCTTTCAATAAAATAGAATAATACTACGGCCAACCAAAAATGTTGCCAGTATTCTAGGACAGGACCACGAATGCGACAACGGCAGAACCCCTTTTGACATAGAAGATTCTATCCGACTAGTATACGTCATGTCTCATCCTCCACGAAATGAACCATAAGACCATTATGATTCATAAAACCTCAAAAATACGTTCTATTTGACTTGAAATTATACGAACATATCGCTCCTGAAGCAGATCCCTTAACTAATTATCAGCAATCATTTTTGAAACAACTGCATCATAGCCAAGAGAATCGGGAAAGCCTACAGAAATATCAAGATATCCTTTTCCAACAAATGACAACCTATCGTGATCACAATATTAACTCCGTCCAACAACTTGATAATATCCAAGAAAAATATTTAAAACTATCTCAACGCATCCAAATTAACATTAACTGCTACGGTCCAAATTTTGCCATCCACAAAGGCCCTCTTCCATCTAAAAAACCTCAGAACCGCACAATCAGGTTTGAAAATTTCGCCATAATTTATCTGTACTCACCCTTGTTATAGAATGGTGAACGATACGACACCTCAAAACGAAATACAACTTCCATTGGCAGAACGATTCGATCGGCACGCCTATTATCAATATCTGTATAACGATTTACGGTGCAAAATGTAAAAAGGATCATCAAATAAGAGGGCCGTTAGTGCAAAGATATTACAACTTACGTCGATATTACGCCGAGGTCCATGCAGATTGGACAAAACATTGAAGTAAACTAGTAAAGTAGCAAGATGATTTAAGAAAAGAGTGCGACGAGATTATGACAGAGCATGGAATAATATGAAGCACTACAAAATGCACAATACGAAAATCAAAAATTACACCAACATCTTCAATTCTTTTGAGAAAAACATTGTCCCCGGCCACCAATACTAACGCCAATCAAAATGTAGAGATGGAGGAACACTCCTGGACAGTTAGGTTTACAAGTATACGCCTCCGCTAGAGAAGTTCCGCTCTTCAGCACCTTGTGAAGAGACTGTGGAAATAATTTCAATCTGCTTACGTGGACAGTCTGCTCGTATTTACATAGAAATTCAGGTAAAAGACAAGACATTCAATTCATTTATTGCAATGTTTTATTTTAGTTCCAATAGTTTACTTTCCTCCTGCCTTTGCAAGGCGAAAAGGAAACTGGGTTACCACGCAGTTGTCTGCGTTTAGATATGTTTTGGGTTTTCCTCATTCAAATAATAATACATTGTTTTCAATCTATCCAGTATTATCTAAGTAACTGTATTTCTGTTAAATATTCCTATTCTTTCAGTTTTTCCGGTTTCTGATAGATTAGTTATTATTTCCAATCTAGAATAATATCTTCACCACACATCTAGTTATGAATAATAAATTAGAAAGAATAATTTTTAGTTCATCACTTTTCATGTACTGTTAGAGTAATAAAATAGTTTTTCCTGTAGTACTGGTTTAGGGAATAATAATAGTCTATTTTAACCTAAATTAAAATGTAATTAATACAACAATCAAGGTAATCGAACCTCAGATAATTATTCTGCAGATTCATAGATATGAAATAATTCCAGCAATAAAAACACCCTTGCAATTGAATGTTACTCGAGTTTACATCTCCGTCTACTTTTTTGTTGGCAAAGCACATATTACACAGCAGTCATCCCACACGGATAAATACTGTCGTATCAAAATATTTCGCCACAGTAGTCCTACACTATTGTCGATACGCAAACCTTTGTATTTCAGTCCAAAGTCCACAACAGAGGAGTTTGGACAAATGTTCAATGTAAATATCGAGATGTTGGTGACATTTCCTTACATAGGTAGATTGTATTCATACGAGGCCAATTGCCCACTCGTATGATGTAGAAAATTAACAATGCTCAGCAGTTTGTGCACAAACAAAGTAATAAATATTTAGTAGTTTGTCACTCGCAATCACTTAGGTATCTCTATATAAGCATACAAACTAATTTAAGTAAATATAAGAAATTATTAATGGGAAACTGTAGAGTAACTTATAAATCAGATGGAACAGAAACGGACAAATTGAATACTGATGCGTAAGCATTCATACAGGATGTAGTCTTAGATAAGTAAGTAGGCGAGTGTCTTAACATTACTTACATTGAGTTATACCATAGTTAGATACGCTTAATATAAATAGGTGGTAAATTGCATGCATAAGAATCTCTCTTGTCATTCATTCTTTCGACTTGCTGTACTACTCAGTGGCCACTCCAGTAACACATTTGTTAAATACACAAATATTGGAATAAACTAAGTTTCACTTTGCAACACTACCCGATTTTGTACCAGCATAGCCGCTATTACTACCCGCATCCGAATTTTATAGCGCAATACAGTATAAGTACAATACGTACAAATAACTTGCATACTTTTTTACACTTTTTAGAAAAGTTTAAGCCTGTATTTTCACTGTATAGGTCTTTATTTTGAGAGTTGAAAGCAAAGGAGAAATTGCTTAGTTGTGAGTGGACAAAACTAGTAATACGAAAAGGTTCAGTGTATCTTAAGTGTAATTTTCTGGATAATCCTACTTTTATCTGTTCTCTATGTAACATTACTATATCTTCAATTTCGAACATCAATTTACGTGTTTTATCACCATAAAATGTTTTCATTTTGTGTAGCCAATAATTCATTTCGAGCGCACAATTGTATGGCTATAGTGTTTTTTAAGTAAGGAATTGAGATTTGATCTAGTTTCATTTTAATTGGTTTATTTGGGTGACGGCTATACAATAGAAAGCAAATGCAACAGATGGGAAAAATAAATCCCAGTTGCTCTGTTCTGAGTTTACATATTTGCTAAGTTTATCTTCCACTGCACGATGTGATCGTTCTATTATATTACGCTGTATGATGGTTATAGCACAAAGTACTTAATAACAGTTACAAATTAAAAATATATAATTCATTACGGCAAACTCTGAGGTCAAAGGCGATATAGACATAGCATTGGAGTATTAATAGCCAAATGGCTCGTTAGTTCATTTTATCCTTTGCATTAGCATTTCTGAAGTTTACTACATGATGTGGACTATTCTTTTCTTATATGTATGGTGAGAACGTGCAGTAAATGCATTGGTAAAGCGTATCGTAGGATCGACATGTAGCGCCAAATACATAATTTAAAAGAGTTTTATTTTATAGACCTCTCTGTTCTTGCTTAGTAACGAGATTTTAGCATAGTAATTTATGAAATATTTGTTTCACCACAAGAAATGTAGATAATTAAGTTGAGAAGAAACTAGACGGTATAATTAAATGAATGAAAAGTAACCGCTCGCCATTACAATAGAATTTCAAAACTTAAATTTGAAATTCTTTTAGGAACCTTGGGGTTACATAACATTTAGGTTATTTTCGGTGAAATTATTCACTAATTACAATAAAAGTCTATTCACAAAGCCCTTCCTTTCTTTTATTCTTACATATTCTACTTTTATAGAAATTGCAGAGTAATAGGATTTGAAAGAGAAAAGACAGGATATCAAATGGTGTTCTATAGAAATTAGTTCATCTGTCCCTGCCTTTCTAATCCTTCATAGGAGGAGAAGCAGACCATTTAGGCTCATTTGTCTGACCACCAGTTTTGTACTGGCTGGTCCATATATACCACTGCAAATGCGTAAGCAAAGCAGATTGGATAGTTTCGGTTTACGAGCAACTCTCATCCCATGTAACATACCCACGGTCGTTAGGTCCTTCCCTAATAATTCGGAGTATTAAGTGATACAGTTGAGGCACATTTTTATGCACATTTTTATGTACATTTTTATGTCGTATTCCGCAGCTTGCGATTTAAGATTTCTTAGTACTTTAGTGCACATTTGGGCACATATATCGTAACGTACATATTTTGAATCACTACCTTCTTAGCGTCTTTTTTGCAAAAGAACATTTGCCTACAATAAGTGCCCAAAAAATGAATGACCTGTTTGGCAAATTTTTGAGGACCATACATTGCAAAACAGTCCGAAAAAGTGTCCCGTTTGGCAAAATGTGAAATCAAATTACGTTGTAAACCTTATTTATTTTTAGCAGTAAAAAGTATTTATACTTGTTTGGTAAAATGGGTATTTGAAAAAATAATGATAATAGATAATGACCAGATATGCAAATTCTGCAACTTACAGGAAGCTGACAGTTTTTTCCATATGGTTTGTGTATGCCCAGTTTTAAGATCGGAATGCATGCACTCTATAGTAGGTAGGGATAAGGATGTCGATATAACTAAATGGTATAAACAGTGTGATATAGCAAGCGGAGAAAAGGGGGTTAAACTATGTGCTCACATCAGATCAAGTCTAGTAATAAGAATCGAGTTTACTGCGGAGGTTTATAATTCTACCAAGGAATTTATAAGGAACCAAGAAAGGTATAGCGTGTATAAGAGAGAAAGAAAGAAAGAAAATGCGGTAAGGCAAATATTCAAATCAACCTAGTACTTAAGCAAAATACATTTCTAAATAAATAATATAGTTTTTAAATTCATACTGGTAAGAAAATCATAGTTAGTAGAAAAATATACTAGTTTAAGCATTTTACAATTTTAGGTATACACTGGTTATTCTAGATTCGAATTTGAGTAGTTATTTTAATTTACTCTCTACAGCTTGTTATTGTGAAACCGTGGTTATATTGATCATCTGGAAATATGCAGATAATGTAACAGCGGGGATATTGGATTGTTACCCGGCCGATATCACTTACTTCGTGGATAAAGTGAAGAAAGTTTTCGGGAACCCTTTGGAATTCGTTAAAAAATTTAGGTTCAGTTACGATGACGTCTATAATAACCAGCTCCAGTTTCAGGTATTAAATGCGTTTGCAAACTTTAAACAGGAAGAGGCCGAAAAACACCAAGAAACGTTATTGGAGAAGGATATGCAAAAAAAAATATTTTATGATACGATTTTACTTTGTCTAATTGTAATAATGGCGGGAATATGGATATTAGTGATTTTTAAAGTAAAAGATGAGTTCGTGAAAGAAAGGAGATAAGAAGAGATATGGAAATGGGGGCACTTCAGCAAGAAAAAAGCAAGGAGAAGGGGATAGTGAGGGTAAATAATGCTATACATAGGTACCCAATTCTTGAGTGTATTTAAATAAATATTATTTATTATCTATATTTAACTAGTACAGGAAGCCGGCAGTAGAGCTGTGTAGACAGTCCCAACGGTGCAATAATATGTAGGATCGTGCACTTTAGTTTGTTTAGAGTAAAGGCCTTTCCGTCCTTGTGGCGCGGGGGGCACTTAGTAAGACCTTTTCAATTTTTATGGGTCCACGGGCGGAAGCTCATAAGGACCAACAATAAATCAATCAATCAATTTGAAATCAAACATTCCAAAATTTTTTCCATACGTGTCGCTTCCATTTTTGCCAATAGGAACTTGCCAAACAGACTTTTGCAAAAAAGGGTGCCACGATATATGTGTTACATTTTTCCTAATTGACTAGTTTAGATGACTTCAAATGTCAAACAAAATTAGGATTTCAAAAATTCGTAGCAGTAAGTTAGTCATCTAAATACACAGTGAGGTTTAGCCCTTAATAGCCGTAGTACACCTACAGTGTATAAGAAAGTACATGTACATTTAAATTGCCCAATTTTTGCATGACGCGGGAAATCAAAACCAATAAGTATATATCATGATATTTCATTACACACTGTAAGTGCAATGGCTGGTACTAGCTGAACCTCTTTGTATTTCAAATATATTGCAAAATGTACTACTAAACATAAAGTTGCAGTACTCAACGTTTCTAATAAGACAACGTCATACAATTGTACACCTCACAAAAATGTTTTAATAGTTTAAAATTAAATAGCTTAACTTATTTAGCTTTTATTTTAACTTACAACTTGTTTTGTTTGCATTGGGATCAGTTCTTGATGTTGTAGCATTGATCTTCCGTGCACTAATTCCTGACGGACAATTTATCTGTGTACGTGCTGCTAGGTTTTTGTGATTAGGCAGCGGCAGTTGGTCAGTATCAACAAAAAATATTTTATCCAAAGATCTATATAAAGGAACAGACAAGTTTTATAATTTTTAAGGGCAAGTCAAGGTTTATGTAAGTAACATCAATGTTTTTAATTTTTATATCAGTGAATCACAGTGATTAAATTTTTGAAATCTCACATTTATATACAAGGATTTATTCCAAATCAAATATTAATATTCTTTAGCAATTTACACGTCATTTAGCATACATGAAATTAATAAAGGTTAACTGTAGATATTTGTTCATCAAATTTGACTATAAAATTACATTACAGTTACTGTACTGTAATGTTTGTTGCAAAATGAATTTTCTTAGATAAATAACGTTTCTGTACATGTAAACATTGTAAAAATGCTACGAAATCATGGCTACACTTGACATTTATGTTTGTTATTTTTTGTCAGTTTCAAATAACAGCATTTAAAAAAAATCGTAGCCTTGTGAGACTTATGTCTCACTTATGACTGCGGCATGGATACCAAATTTTCGATGCAATTTTGTGCATCTCCGCAAATGACATTCTAGCTTACTGTCGTCGTTTTTGATATACTTTTAATGAAAAATCCGAAAAAATAGAGAATGAAAGTCAACGTTTTTTAGGGTGTGATTTTAGAGTATTTTTAACAATATTTACATGAGAAGAAATGTCAGTTATTTGAGAGAACATTCATTTTCAGTTTTTTAATGCAATTTGAGTTAATTTTGATAAAAACAGTGTCTACAGGCAACCATTAATAAAATTTACCACATTGGAAGCATTTTGGTTATTTTCTCTTTTCTTAATCGAATACGTTTGTTACGAACGGAAAACTCCTCAGCGAAGACGACTACCCGCGCAGGCAGCAGAATACACAGGAGAGTCCTCCAATGAAAGAAGAGATAGGAGACTCATATATTGTGTTCGTTGATATTTGAATTTAATTCTATTCTAGCTGTTGCTGCTTCAACATCTTCTCTCGATTCCCTCTAAGTTTGATACATGTAAAATTTGTTCTTTGAGTTTCTATCTGTAATTTGATTTGATTTTCTGTGCGAGTATAATTCTGATATTTGTGAGCATTTATATTATGGGCAAAGTAAATCAATTTAATACTTTAATAGTGTTACGAATTACTGGCAGTAATTTCATGTAAGGTGAGGACACCCCGAGTCACGTAATTACATTCATAATATTTATTTGGCTAGCTGAGCATTTTACTTAATTAAATATACGAGTTACCCCAGAATAGTTAGGACATAAAATAATAGTATATCAAGAGAGTCTAACAAGTAACAAGCATTCTAACAATTAGTATTATAGTCCATAACACGTTGTTTTGCATTCATTGTTGACGACCCGACTAAAGGAAATACTTGGTTGAGCACGGTCTTCCTTTTGGACTTATTGGATTTGATCCTTTTTAATATCTTCTGAATCACTGATTGTGAGTCGAAATCTCTGATTTTGTATGACGCATGACGGTTCGATTTCCTGGGATAAACATTGATCGGGAAATTCTAATTCTGTTTCCTTGTACGCTGCGTGATTAGTGTCATTAAGTAGTTCAGCAGTATCCTGTCAGTTTTAATTTCTAAGGGTCGATTCTTTTCAGTGCTTAATATAGTAATGACGATCTGTTTAAAAATTAAGACACATTTAGTACACAGAAAACAGATGAAAATAGAATTGTATGAAAGATCCTTTTATATAATTCAAATAGTCAAGGCCGAAAGATCTTTGCATTCAAGCAGCAAATTAAAATATACAATTGATATGAGTCTCTTGCTGAAATACCGTAGATAAAAGAAATTGTGTCCAGAACAGTTATATTAAAACCACGGTGGAACCTGTTTTCTTAATTAATTCATTGTTGAGTACATTTGACTTACAGTCATAAATTTCAATTTATACAATGGTGATCCAAGAAATACTGTTTATATTACCTTAATGAAGATGGTAATATACTGTGGAAATAATACACCGTGTCCAGCATCTCCATTTATAAAATTCCAGTTTGGTTTTCAATAGCAAGACAAGGATTCTAAAAAAGATAAATAAAAGAAAACAAATAGGTAGTTAAAATAAGTTTCTGCCATTAAAATACGTTCCCAAATATAAATAACCATTTCCAACTAAAAGTATTAATAACACATACTAATAAAAGACCAACATTTGTAGTTTCTTGCCAAATACAG
Organism: Yoshiicerus persimilis; assembly: GCA_020352615.2. Taxonomy (NCBI): domain Eukaryota; kingdom Metazoa; phylum Arthropoda; class Collembola; order Entomobryomorpha; family Tomoceridae; genus Yoshiicerus; species Yoshiicerus persimilis. The sequence continues at coordinate 100,356,602 of CM036940.2, forward strand.
AGCAGTTTCTTACATTTTTCTAAAAGCTTTCTTGAAAAATATTGGAAACAACTAAGGCCGAAATACTTAAATTTCGTGCTTAGGTCGAAGCGGAATTTTCAAATGTTTTGTTACTGCACCATAACATTGAACTGCATGCCCTAGAAATATGAAGTAAGAAATGAGAATATGAGAATTTGAGACTTACTTGCTAATGCGAGAAAGCGTGATATGGAAAATGTAAGGGAGCGTACCTCATCTAATTCTTCAAAAAAGGGTGGGGGGTGCCAGAGGTCACACTATTTTCTGGCACCACACAATCATTGTTTACGCAATACATTTTTAAAGCTTAAAAACTGCTCTGTGCAGTTCAATGTCATTTAATTGCATCATTTCTATAGGTAATCCTTGTCTTGTCTGTGAAGGGTTTTCTTTTTTTAGCCTCCGCATAAATAGAAACAGTTGATATCAGTAAAGCCAAAGGTAAATATTAAGTCTCTTTTCCTAACCAGATTTGATATTTTTATGCTTTGTTCTAATAAAGCAGCAGTGAGTGTAACTAAAGAACATTTCGTTTGAATTTCTTGTGAATAAATATCTAAATGATTTTTGAAAGAAGACTATTACAGTCATGCCTGTGCAAGAAAGAAATAATGAAATCCAAGTTATAGGATCAAACGGGTGGAAATGCATGTCCCATTTTATATTAGTTTTGATTCCTGAAGTCACAGAATTCTAGCTCTCGTGTCCAGTGACGATTCGATACGCAACGAAATCAAATATATTAAAATCGTTAACATATTTATAAATTAGAATATAATTGAGATTTGAATTTTTGATGCGGTTCAAATAATTTCTGTCAATACAACCGTGAAGAATATTTCGATAATACGCTGGGTAGAACATTTTTGTGTTTTTTATGGACCTTGTAATGAGAAGTATTTATGTATATGGTAAAACCCTTTCACACTTGGTCGATAACGATTTGAGCTATTCTGTACTATTTCTACGTGTCTAACATTCATTACACTGATAGGAGACTTGCAATTTATCACTGTGTATTGGTTGGGGGGAAAATTATCGTGAAATACGGAAGGTCTGATTATTAAAGAAAATTCTTCTAAAATTACACTTAACCCTTTTACTTCGATAAACTGTTGACCTTCCTGTGTAATAGACTCAGTAAGCATTTCTGTAGTCAGCAATAATAAGCACTTGAAAACTGCGAAAAATGTATTTCCACTTTTGCATGAACAAAATTTCGCAAAAGTAACATTTCCCATACCTACTGTTCAAATAGAACCCAATGAAGAGTACACCTGAGGAAAAGTGCGGAATACGTGTGGTAGTGGGGTTATATGTTAAATGTAGAAAGGTTATAATGAAAATTTTCTTCAAATTTTTCTTTATTTGGTGCAGTTGTGCTCGATTGCATTTATTTCACTTTTCAGTAATTACCTTTAAGCAAGGGTGGGTTTTTGAGCAATGATAAAATGATTAATGTTTTTACTCTACCTTCAACTTATGTACTGTTAAAAGAAATCCATCAGAGTTTTTACTGAACATATATTGTGAGTACTGTTGGGCAATGCTTAGTGCGTCAGTATTTACATTATTTACATTATTTACAATGCATTTTTAGGATATAAAATGTCAAAATACAAAACAGTGTTGCCACACAAAACGCGAACATGAGTATGTTGAAAGTAAATATTGCTAAATTCTATGCATGGATATTTTAATTTTCCATATATTCCAAATTTCGATGAAATGTCTTTTTTAGTGTTTAATGGAAGCAACTATTATTCAAATTCTTATTCTAAAGGATAATATAAATAGTTCTAACCAGAGAAGTTGGAAATATTTTCCCCATCTATAGGAAATTACGGAAATTAGTAAACCAACAAACAAAATTGGATAGCTTTGAAGTATGAAGTTATCCAAGTGGGTATTTTATTGACTCCATCTAGCTCTTGAAGTACAATGGAACCTAAGCTTTGCATTTATTGTTTAAAAGATAGTGTGCTACTATATATGTTACCGTCATCGAGATAACACGGGCAATGAGGCTCATGGTCTAGGTTCTGACGCTTGTGTCGAAATGACCGGTCATCGAGACCACAGCAATTCAGTCATCGAAGCACAAAAAATACTATGTATTTCATTAAGAATGGCCATTCATTGGTTACCTTAGTGATATGATATAAAGGAAATGAATGTATGAGCGTAAAAAGATTCCTGGGTACTAACCTCAACTTATCACTAGTCTAAAATTCATCATAAAATTCTAAAATTCGTCATCCTGGGTTCTCTACGAAACTAATCCTCCAGTATGCTGGGCAATTGCAAAAAGATTGCAAAATAAAAAAAACCAATAACAAAAAATTTCTTTTATTTGAGTTGTGAAAGTTTTGCAAACTGGTCCCTGTCCTTTAATAAAAAATAAATCTCTGTCTTCGGAAGACAACATTACTTGGGCTAAAATAATCTAACTACTTAGGCACCGATGTTAGTGCCTTTGAATCCGGCATTCTGCCTTTTTGGACATATTTGAATGCCCGTAAAAGCAAGGAGAAAGGTACCAACGTCTTGTAACGCATAAAAGTGTGGACATGGGTGCCAAAGTTTCACTACCAATAACTCGATTGGACAGATCCAGTGCATGCCCGAAGAACTTAGCCTGTGTAGTTCTTCAGATATTCGCCAACGGCAGTCTACAATTACAGTGCTCCAGTGGAATCATAGAAGGCTTTTTCCCAGAAAGGGATGTTGGAACTTGGGAGGCCCCACTAAAAACAACGTCATGGCCTACTACATTTGTAAAATATATTAATGCCATCCGCTCAGTTACATCGTACGGTACTGCTTCGATTTGTAAATCAAATCTGGATGCAAAAATAATAGATGTGTTTGCAAAAAAGTAATATACCATGTGGCACTAAATGTCATGTAAGAACCGGGAAGAATTGGTTATTTAAACTATGGATTTTTCAGGAATTTTTACATAAATGTATCTAATGTTTTTTAATTGACTTTATGACTCACATATATGACGGCAACCAATAAATTCTCATTACTAATGAAATACAATAGTCCTTGATCTGTGCTTCGATGACTGAATTGCTGTGGTCTCGATGACCGGTCATTTCAAATGTTGCGTCAGAACCTAGCCAATGAGCCTCATTGCCCGTGTTATCTCAATGACGGTAACATATATACGGTGCTGGCTGTCAACATAGCCGTCTGTATGGGCTCTAAAACCACTTGATACGTTTTGTGGGAGGGTAAACGTGAATATTCGATTTACATTTACAGTGAATCGGCAGATGTATGAAAAAATAAATTACATATTTTTTCTGTGCATTAAGTTGCACAAAGCATTTTCATGGTTCCTCTACTTAACACGTTAATGAATTTCAACAAGCTGAGTTTGCCTATTGACCCGACATGTCCCATTTTAACTTTCAGAGGTTTCCAGGATTTGCAGAATTTTTTCATATACAATTCAGCTTTTTTGTTGTTCGGATTCCTGTAATTCTTCCAGGACTTTTTGCAACTATTTGAATTTTTATTTAGCTTAGCACAGGCGACAATGACTGACAACCAAAATGTTAGTATGATGAAGATGATCCAAAAGAACATTCCTTTTTCCGCAAAACTTATTTCGGGAAAAGGTCCGAGCATAACGAAATTGCATACTAAAACTGATCTTGTGTACACCGATCTTAAAGGTACGAGCAAACTCCTGAAAGCATCTTCTTGTCGGCTGAAAAGTATTGACTGACTTCGGACAATCTGAACAACTGATTCCATTTTCCTTGCAGAGTTTTTTGTAAATCTCCCCGTAGTTCCACATCTAAATAATCAAATGAGATACCGATTCTCATTTTCTTGTACATCTTATTCTCAATTTCTTACCTTTCAATAATTCGGCATAGAAATTAAATGATTTAATACTAATGAAGTAAACGTTTTATTATACCTGATTTCTTGGCATATTTTGCTTTGGCAGTAAAATGAAATTCCAGCAGTAAAAAACACGTACAAAATGAATGTGATTTGACCGGTGAAATGAGGACCTAGAATTCCTAAGTAACTAAATCGAAGAATGAAATATTGATTGTGCTTTGGAAGAAGTGAAGGTAAATATATGAAAGCATCCTGCGTTTCCAAAAAGAAGAAAAGACCTAACACCGGCACAAAGCAAGTAGAAATCAGCAAATTTTGGAAACGTTTGTCAATTACTGATGTCGCGTTGTAATCTTCATCCATGTAGTAATCATCTGAAAAACAAAACAATTAATTTATTTGTCCAGCTACTCAACGTGGGTGGACAATGCAAATTTTAGTTTTTATTTCATCTTAATGTAAATCAATATGTATTATTTTACTTGTTTTACATACCTTGAAATTTAATCAGGAACCGTATTGTTGAGTTTGCAAAATGTGCTATCTGTTCAGATAAAAGTAAACTGGCCCCTGCCAGAAGAGCCCATAGAACGAAAATGGCTCCCATAACAAGACTTACTAGATTATTCGAAAAATTTTCTTTGTCGAGAAAATAATACAGGCGGATGACGGAAAATGCGCAGTTGCTAATTATGGAAAATAACATAATATAACAATACAATCGATGGAGTAATGATTTTGTTTTCACAACCTTTTGTTTTTCGTCGTCCCAGGTGTACCACATGAAGCCAGAAATGCAAGCGCCTTGTGTAACAATTGCGACGCATTTTAGAAACTTTCTAGAAATCATTTTTATTTGTACTTTTCATAAGGTACTATACTCTGTGGGTTTTGTCTTGAAATGTCAAAGGTGAGTTGGAAAACGGCACGTTCTACCGTTTCTAGAAGTCAGTAAGTAAGTACGTCACTCTTTTCTAAAAGTATAATTTCCTTAATTGGTCTATTATTCATTGAGATATTATCTTACGAGTTTCTTAAGTTTGCTTTTTCAGATAACATATGACTCAATATGACTGTAACATACAGAATGTAGCCAGTTTTCTTACATAATTAATAAACTTCAAGAATCATAATACCCAGGACATTGAAGTGTGCTCATGTTTGCAAAAAAACTCACCTCAAGTAGTGTCTACGTAAAATTACCAAATATTAACCTTATTGAGCTGGACTACTATTTGTCGATGTTTATCCCGAAGATCTATGTATTAAGGTTTCTAAAATATAGCATTTGTAGAAATTACCTTAAGGATATGTAGCGCCACGTATTTACCGAAAAAACACTACAATAGCCAAAGAATGTGCAATAAATAGGGAAGACTAGCATTGCATTGATTGTTCCTATGCTATATGACATGCAAAAGGTGTTGCTGCAACGCCGCTGTGAGGCATGAATCTTTACTCTACATTATTTAGCTATGTTTTCGTTAATATAAAAAATGTTTTTATTTTTTAATAACTCTTTTCCGAATTTATTGATTACTCTATTTTGGTTATTTTGTTAATTTAATCATCCATTAGTATGAAATGAAATATTCGTTTTTACAGATCTATTTGCTGATATTGTATATTAAGTTTTTTCATCTCCGAAATGTTCTCTCCAGAAGGGAAGAACAATTTTTCATAACTCCGGTTAAGATAATAACAAAATCACTGGCTGCCAGAGCAGCCAGAATTAAATTCAATAGACTGATCATATTTCTTCTAAGCAGAACAAGCATATTAATGACATTTGTGAAACATCCTACGCTGCATAATATAAGTGAGACAGTATCGTGGATAGAATGATAACTTTCCCAGAAAGTATTAAAACGGGTGATTTAATTTTTTTGTCTTACTACCGTTAAAGGAAATAGAAAAATCAGCAATCCAGGTGAATCCGTGCTCCTTAAAATAATTTGCTAATTCAACAGTTTTGCATGGTCCTCTGAACTTTGATCTTCAGTAGAATTCATAAGTTTACATAATATGTTATATTATTTTATTATACACATTTCATTTATAGTAGATAGTGTGACTATGTCTGTGTTCAAACTATTGGGGTGGGAACTAGGAATTACCGAAACCATGACGAACCCTGATGGTTTCGGTTTGTCATGACTTGTTCAGTTTATCATTTTCCGTTCGGCTCGGTTTTGCTGACAAAAAAGAATCGGTTAGTTTGTTTGAAAAATGTAAATATCGGTTCATTTATATTTGAAAGTCTAAACTTTCTGTTATACTATGAGATTCCAGTGAAAAGGCTAGCATGGCATTAAGGTGACCATACATTACAGCCGTCCGAAGTAAGTCCTACGGTATATAGGACACTCAGCGTATGCCCTAATTTAATTTGATGTCAGAAAGCAAATCAAAGTAATCCAAATCGATATATTGTTATGTAGCACATAAACAATTTACAGTACTGATTTTAGCTTTTAAGGAAAACAACTTGGAGACAAACAGTGGGAAGTCTGCAAATCAAACCAAAACAATTTTCAAAAACTACCTTAAATTAAAGTATATTAAATTAATATATAAGAGAGACTACCTTTATTTTAATACCCTGACACTTATTTTTCAGTAAACGTATATTACACTTATTTTCTTAATTTGACTAAAGCTGAAATTCTAATTTCTAGAAGAATACCCTGTAATTGTTACACCGAAATACAAGTGTAATAAATATGAGCAGAACTTAATAGGTATTTATTGTAAAATGTCCATACAAATGTTATTGTTTACAATTACCCAAACTGCTGTCATTAAGAGCACTAATAGTAGAGAGACTGAACATAAACTATAAATTCCAAATAATTCACAATTTATACGACGCAATTCATGTTTTAGCTTTTACATGAAACAATGTGAGCCTAGTAATTTGAAAACATTAGACTTTCTGCATTGTAGAATTACAATTCAGCTTACAGTTATAAGAATGGAATAACTTCTTGATTATTATTTCTCGCCTAGATTGCAAACTGTATTATTCAGTGTTCCCTTTGTCGTTGTGATAAAATTTCTTAAACGCATCTCGCAGCAGAAATTTCCCGAAAGTTCAGCATACATTTCTACATGTCCTAGAAATACCATTTCCCCCTGTACATAAATGGTTTAGCCTAATTTGTTTCTCTGATTGAGAGTAGTGACGCATAGTGACGAGTTTCTTAAGATTTCAAAAATAACAATTCTATTCGTAAACCCTGTAATTGCATACCAGTTTTCACTAAAAGCAATTTGGATTAGAAACCCAAATGTAAGTTACCGCAAATGTAGTTGCAGGGATAATTGTAGTTTTAAGTGTCAGTTTGCCTGCTATAGGTGCAAATAAAGGTCAATATAGGTCGAATATCAATTTCAAAAGAAAGTGTTCACAATTTCCATACCGTATTACTTTGACAATACATCATCGCGCTTAAAAGTGAATAATAACTTAAAAACTCGTATTTAACCAAAAAGGCTTATCTCGTAGTCAGCTCCTTTCAACACCCAAGGCGCAATTCAGGCACGAACTAAAGCATTATGTGTAACTTCAGTATTAAATCCTTAACACACAAGCTAAACATGCAAAGCACAGTAAGAAATGAAATTTTGGCATGGTTTGGGTATTATTATAACATTATATCATATTTTGGAGTCCTGCCTATTAATTATAATACCTCAAATAAAATGTTCGTGGTTTCAAAAGCAAAATCCCTGAACTTGTAAATTAAAACGACTACGGCTTTCGGATTTTATGAAGTGTTTCAAATTGCAAATGAGATAAAGAACGCCAACAATATCCATTTGGACATAATTCCAGTCTTCATTTGCGGACTCAATTATTTAATAGTTGCCATGGCAGGATACATGTTGCATAATAATGCTGCCTGTATTGTTTGCTTGTTAAATCAACTCAACTTGGAGCAGTATTCCATTTTTAATGAAGGTATTGCTTATTTTATTACTCAATACGTAACATTTGGATGTAATAATTGTTGTAGCTGTTGTAATACTTATACAGTTGTAATAATTACAGTTGTACTAATTGTACTAATTATTTTTTAGTTCGGGCACCAAAATATTCGTCAAATTTCAAAAAATTTCGTGTACTTGAATTATTTTTGTTAAAATGGATGACGCCAATTATGAACGTGTGGTGTTGGTTAGCAATTGGATTGTTTCTCTTCTTTGCCCCTGGAAAACAGTCAATTTCCTCAGTTTTTGAAAAAATGGAATTCCTTGATAAATACAGAATAATGAAAATTACCACTGTATTCTTTGCTAACCTTTTTCAATATATAATTTCATCTACTGGGGTAACAGTCCTTTTCACTATGACTATCTACATGCTCATATATGCTACGAGAATGTCCTTCTTTCTGTCCATCATCAGGTAACATAAGTAATTAACGACAATTTTATTGACAGAAATGTATTGTATTTACATTGATAATTTTTTAATTTGCAGAACAGTGAATACTGACTTTGAGAAGCAAGTCAATGCATTTAATGGTTTGCAAATTATTAACAAAGTATTTAATGAGAGTATAATGGTGTCATTTCTTCCATCATTTGTTTTTGTTGGATCGTCCTCTGCAGTTCTTTCCATTTTTGCGCTTATGAGATTGGGAACCCAGCAAATATTGATTGGGAATGTTGTTTTGTTTTGCTGTGTTGCATCAAACTACTCGTTTATCATCGCGGTTATGTTTTTAGGTTTTTCTATGTGTTGGAGAAAGTCTTCGGCGTTTATCGGAAAATTGAAAGTAGAGCTACCGACTGAGAATTTGGAAACACTGTACTATTGCAAAATGTTAGCAAGCAAAACTTCTATTGGCATTCGATATGGAGTATTCACTGCAGTCAAGAATAAACATACTTTGGATATCTGCGACGCAATGCTCAACGGTTTGACAACTCTACTTTTTTCCTTCTCAGTGTAAAAACAAGTAGAGGCTGCATAGGTATACATGTCTGTATAAGTTGTTAAAAGGGAATATTACCGATCTGCTTGTATTGAAATTATTAACATGTTTTTCATGTCATTATCCAATTAAAATTAGTGGTCAACAAAAATTGAAATTGAAATTGTGCTTTACTAAACTGTCAAATAAAGTACATATGATACAAAGTATACAAAATCAGCAGGCACAATCAATCAACGACTGGTCTATGTACCTGTACATATAAAGTATCAGGTAATTTTTGTTACAAATTTATTACCGTCTTGCAGAATTTGGTGTATTTACCGTATTTGCCAGTGTTAACAATCCCTGGATGTTATTATTTCAAGTTGATATTTTGTTATGTAGACTTAATATTATTAACCCCACGTGGGTGCTATTACGGTAAGGAGTTGTTGTTTCAACACATTTAAATAAATTAGTAGTGGTATTAGCAAATCGCAAATGAAAACTGTTATGCGTTTACTTACATCAATTCGTCATCAGAAGAAACAATAAACTGTGGGGAACAGGGTGGAAATATAGAAATCTCTTTCGCAATTCTCTATGAGAATTAGAATATCAAACCGCACCTTTGCATATATGTTTGCATCACAAATAAATGTAACAGTTACCCTGTAATTGCTAATGACGAATAATTATAATAAAGTATTCAAAGCAAAATAATCTTGAAAATGCAATCATATCATGTCGAGGAAAGGTTTACGATTTACTGTAAAATGTACGATTTAAAAATGTACGCAGAATGATTTTAGTTGCTAATATTTTAATAGCTATGCTTTGCTTTGATTGCGTCAAAAGTTTTCAATGTTTTCTTCAGTACCGTAAGTTAGTTGCTTTTAGAATGGGATTTAGGGTGGTGAACTTTCTCGCCTCATTCTTCTGCACTTGGGATCTGTTATTATTTCTGATTTACGTTACGCATTACCGCTAAGCATTACATGTTTTTGGTGTGCAAGTTTATGTTTCGTGGTATGTAGTTATAATAAATATACGTTCTCCAGAGTCCATGGAAAATTCAATAGAATTACATTTTCAGCGTACACTTTTGAGTATGGAGTTTTGTGTTCCATTTTAAAACTCTGTAACCACCTTTGGTTGTTATTTTTCTCCTAGATTAATCTATATTTTCTATTTCCTTGTGATAAAATTTTTAAAACATTTCTCTAAAGTTCGCTTTATATTTCTACATGTCCCTGAAATTATACTGTACTTGGTTTACATAAGTCAAATTGCGTTAGTTTCTAAAACTGAGATGAGAATCGACGACTATGACAATGATTTTTTAACTTTTTAATTTACGTAATTATGCCGTTTATCCACCCTATAATTGCAAATTAGTTTTTACCTGAAAACAGTGTGGCTGAGAGAGCTTAATTCTAGTTACACGTCATAATCTGGTTTGCTATGTATTCTGCTGTATTGTTTTTACTGCACTATAATCCAGGGTAATAGCTGGATTATTGAATCTTATGATTCAATAATCCAGCTTATGTATTAAATGGCGGAACTATACAACGGTCGTTTTGCTCACCAGCTAAGTTGGTTACTATCTATTTGTACAAAAACACATCCCGATAATTATTTCACTCTTTACATACCTTTCAAGGCAGAAGTTCAGGATAACATGATCGGAGATAAAAGTTGGAAAAGCTACTCATTTCGTAGAATTTGAATTACGGAAATGAAATTTATATTAAATTCCAGCGTTTACCTCAAAAGTAATCCATGTTCACCGTACTACAGAAACTTAAATGTTTTGTACAAAAATGCCCTCAGTGCAATAAATGCATTTAATTTTTTTCAAAAACCTTCTCCGTAAAAACATCGAATATAGATATTATAAGGTAGTTATATGGTATGTATAGAAATATATGAAGTATAATAATAACTGACTTGGTAATATCAGGTCTGGTATAATAATAGAAACTAATGTAAGAAATACGTGATGAATACTTTGAATGCTGAATATGTACAATATGTGTGCAGGGCCAATAACCAAGTGCGTTAAATAACCCTAAAGCAAAAATTATAAATAACTTTTATACACAGGTATGTACGACTTTTCTGGAGTCGTAGAAAAAAGAAAGGTAAAACTGTCAGTGAGGAAGCGAGTCAAGTTGGACTATGGGTTTATCGTATTCAATCGTATGCCCAAAGGTCCTAAGTTCGATCACTGGAATGGTGATCGCTCGCTCACATTGGTATAATACATGGTTTTTTCCTACGCACATTAGTATATTTATTACAACTGTGTAAGGGTTTTCCTTGTATCTCGATTGCCAGAATTGGTATTACCTTAACATTTCTGTCTATCTTTGCCTTCCTGATAAGCTCTCAATTTCCCTATCCGTCATATCTGTTCCTTTCATATGCAGTAGCAAGTTGGGCTGCTCTGCATACTACTATGCTGAATTTATACATGATCTTACCTTTCTACTACTACTGGATAGCCATAACGCACGGTACGACTCCTGTGTTTATCGTGGTGTAATTGTGTACAGAACTAACGTGTCTGGTCGACTCGTCGTTTCTACATAAGTATGGGGATAGGAGTGCCGTGTGGACAAAATATTGGTGTTCAGTAGTAGTGGATTAATATAGCTGTTCCTAGACCCTTGTGTGATGAGCAGTGTGCTCGCTGGAAACGCAAGTAAAACCCCTCCTTTTCCTTTTCCTGTCAGTGAGGAATAACGAAGAGTTAAGAAGAGACACTTAAGCATTTATTACACTACTGTGCCTGTGAATTCAAACTAAAAGTGTTCAAATTAATATTAAAATTCTTTACGAACTAGAGCATTATAAGTAATTAACTAAAACAAATTATTTGTATTACATTTCAACATTTATTTAAGTAAAAATTCAACATTACAAATGAAGATTACAAAATTGTTGATTCTGCAGGTTACTTTAAGTTTGTCGTTCCATTTTATAAGCGCGATTAACGAATTTTCCAAAAAGAATTTTTCAAATGCTATAGAAGATGGAAAGGTGACACCAAACAATGTAATGGGTATCTTGCGTGAGGGTGAAGCTGTTGCAATGAATTGTTTTGATTTGAAATCCAATTTGAAATCTTTTTGTGAGGATATACCAGCAGGTTCTAATGTATTTTGCGGTTTGCAATGTCAATTAATTTTGTGCAAAGGAGTAAGTCTTACTTTTATTGTCAGTAGTTTTATCAGAATTATTACCATGATATTGTTGGGAAATAAATGCCGAAAATTATTTCAATTTTAAAGGGGGAAAATTTAAACGCACCTAAAAAATTTTAGGTTTACCTTAATAAGAATAATCATTTTACCTTCCAAAAATACATTTACCTAATAAATATTCATTTCGTCTCAACCATCATTACTCCGAACCGATAAAACCCCTTTGCCTCAAGTTTTAATCCAATTTTCCAATGCTTTGGAACATTTAGCTCCAGTAGAGTAAAACATTAGCAAATCGCTTTAAAACGTGAGGCAATGGGGTATTATTAGTTCGGAGTAATGAAAGTGAGACTGGATAAAGTTTTACTACCTAAATGTATTTACAGGAGTAAATGGATTATTTTTCTATAGGGGAAATGATTATTTTTGAGATACACTTCAATACAAGTCATCTTAAAACCTTCAATTTATATCTTTTTTATTTATATTCAATTTTAGAAATGCGTGAGCGCTACAACAGATGATCCCTTGTTTTGCCAACGGGTAGATCCAGTTCAACGTGAAGGCAGTAGCCAAGGGTATTCCCGGCAGTCTACTTGAGACACCCCGTTAACCTATTAGATTTTTATACATGCGCGTAATCTATGCTTACCGTAATAAGTATGCGGAATAGAGATGGAACCAGGAGAGTTGAGTCAAAGTAGTGGCGCGGGACTCTTCATAGGCTATGCGATACTGCTTTTCTGACAGTTCCACTCTCTGTTCCGCACGTGCATAACCAAAGTCCGGATATGTTTTATTTAAAAATTGCACAACCAGAGTCGGATATGTATTTATTAAAATTACATAACAAGATTCCGGGTATGCATTTATTTAAAAATTGCATAACCAGAGTCCGGATATGTATTTATTTAAAAATTACTTAACAAGATTCCAGATATGTATTTATTGAGAGTTGAGATACAACATTTATGAGATTTGGTAAGTTCTACAAATATGCAGCTAAGGTTTAAGGTATACCGAGTCGGCAATCGAGCCACATGGAAAAACCCTTACACCAATTGAAGAATGTAACCACATGAGCGTAGGCCAAACACCGGTGTACTATACCAATGTAGCGATACGACGAACCCCGACCGGATTCGTTAACAGTCGACCTCGAGAACACGATCTTGAAACAACGCGTTTAACCGTTAGACAACCGGCGTCGCTCTTTACTAGATTATTTTACTTAAATAAACTTTGAAAATTTTAAATAGTGGGTGGTCAGCCACTCCCCTATTTTCAAAGTTATGATAAAACTGTTTTCATATTTGAAATAAGCACACTAAATTACCCCGTGGCGATCAAAATTATTTTATTTGAATGAATTTTGAAAATTTTAAATAGTGGGTGGTCAGCCACTCCCCCATTTTCAAAGTTATGATAAAACGGTCTTCATATTTGAAATAAGCACACTAAATTACCCAGTAGCGATCCAGATTATTTTACTTAAATAAACTTTGAAAATTTTAAATAGTGGGTGGTCAGCCACTCCCCTATTTTCAAAGTTATGATAAAATTGTTTTCATATTTGAAATAAGCTCACTAAATTACCCCGTGGCGATCAAAATTATTTTATTTGAATGAATTTTGAAAATTTTAAATAGTGGGTGGTCAGCCACTCCCCCATTTTCAAAGTTACGATAAAACGGTCTTCATATTTGAAATAAGCGCACTAAATTACCCCGTGGCGATCAATATTATTTGATTTAAATGAATTTTGAAAATTTTAAATAGTGGGTGGTCAGCCACTCCCCCATTTTTAAAGTTATGATAAAACTGTTTTCATATTTGAAATAAGCGCATTAAATTACCCCGTAGCGATCAAGATTATTTTATTTAAATGAATTTTGAAATTTTTAAATAGTGGGTGGTCAGCCACTCCCCCATTTTTAAAGTTATGATAAAACTGTTTTCACATTTGAAATAAGCGCACTAAATTACCCCGTGGCGATCAAGATTATTTTATTTAAATGAATTTTGAAAATTTTAAAGAGTTGGTAGTATTTTCTATTCTAATTAAGTTTGTTCATTGTCCACAAATGGAAATTCCAAATGCTCCTCTCCTCAAATGACGTACCAACATTAATGCACAAGCCTTTATTTTCTAAAATTTTGTTCTTTTTTGAACTCCATTTGGCAAGAAATGCAACTGATTCCAAGAACAAAAACCAAGCAGAATGGTTGGTCGGGTATCCCACTACGCAATGTCGTTTGTTTTGTTCTTGGAATCAGTTGCGTTAATGATATATTAACGTTTCAAAATTTGACATTTTTTTCAAAAAAGTGTAAATTTTTTGTACTTGGTAATATTTTTAAAAGTATTTTAGATATAAATTGTAACATATGTACGCATATGCCGCCATGGTTGCTCAAATTTTCCCAGTTCTGAGGCTGTAAAGCAGTTTTTCAAAAACATTTCGAAATTTTGACAAGAATTTTAAGTTGGTATATTTCCTAAAATACACTGCCAAAAAGATTCTGGTTTTTTGTAAAAAGTCCAAAATTTAATATCCGACCTTTTGAAATCCGTATTTTTCTAATTTGCGACACCTCCAAAATTAACTATTTGAAATTCTTACGCTTGAACTGGATCTACTCCAACCTAATGAAGTGGCGAGGAAAAATCCAATTTTGTATCAAAGATGTCTATTTGGATGCAAATTAAGGTGTCCAAGTTCCACAGGTCGCCTGGTGTGTGTGGATAAGAAGTGCGATACAACGAACGGCCAACCCACCACCTTCGCTGCTTCTACTCCCGATGAATTCAACCGTGCGCTTCCATACTGCACACAAGCCGCTTGTTGTTGCGATTTCAAATCAGAGAAGTAAAGCAAGCTTTTATTAAATTATTGTAATTATTGTTAATTACGCAAAAATTAATAATCATAAAAATCAATACGAAATGTAAACTCACTGGCAGAATGATTTAAACTACAGAAATAGAGGTTGTCATTCCTTATTTGATAGAAATTGGAAAGATTTAACTAAAAATGTTGTAGAGTTAAAAAATTTTGATTTTTCGAGACAATGAAATTCATGAATTTAATTGTCTCGAAAAATCAAAAAAGATGGCTTCATGTACAGTAAATGTTCAATGTTTATTTAAGTGCCAATTGTATACAGTACAAATTTCTATTTTTCCAAGTACATATACAGATTAAGTATACAACAATAGTTAAAATGCTTTGTTTCAGGTTTGAAAGTGTTTTCTAGGAGGTTGTCCATGCTATATTTATGCCTACTGCTATTCAAAACAATGCAAAGGACAGTATTCTGTGCCTGGACATTCCAAGCAGATCAGAGTATGCATTTAAAAAGCCACAATTCTTCCATCCTAAATAGATGTTTGCAATCTATAATTGACATACAAACCTTCGTTGTACTAAAGTACCACATTGCAATTTCCTTGAATGTAATTGAACATAAAAAATAAATTTTTGTCAATGCGAGCAACTTCCGAGGTACATCTTCTCTTGCTTCATATCTCTTGCTTCATTTCACCTTCATTGTCATAAAACTAAATGCTTTATATGTGAGTATCCGAAAAACATTTTTAATTTGGATTTCAAAAAACAATTACAAAGAAAGAACTAAAGAAATTAATGTGATAAATATTTGAAAGTTATGTTGAGATTAAAAGACATTTAGTATTGAACTTATAATATACAGAAATGAATTTTAATGCGATGAAAGCTTAATTGGTCAAGTTTTTAAAATTAAATGTAAAACTCAATTTTTAGTAGTAGTGTCAATGCTTTAAATCCTCAAATGTTGGATTTGTTGATACTTTCCTGGAGGAACTAAAAAACTGTCTTTATAATATCAGGTCATGTATAATAATAGAAAATAATATAAGAAATGCATGATGAATACCCTGAAAAGCGGAATACCTATGTACAATATGTGTGAAGGGCCAATAACCAAGTTCGTTAAATAACCATAAAACGAAAATTATAAATAACTTTCTATACATAGGTATGTACGAACTAAAAGTAAAGGTTTACAAATGAATTACGTGGGTTCCATCCACCTGTAGAGCTCTCCATTGAATAATTTTAGACTTTTCTGGAATCTTGGAAAAAAAGAAATGCAAAACTATCAGTAAAGTATAACGAGAAGAGTTTAGAAGGGATACCAAACCATTTATTATATTACTGTGCTTGTGGAGTTAAACTAATAGTGTTACAATTAATATTACAATTCTTTACTAACTACAGCATTATAAGGAAATAATTACACAAATTATTCGTGTTACATTTTAACATTTAGTGAAGTAACAAGCCGGCAGTAGAAATGAAGATTAGAAAATTGATTCTACTGGTTAATTTAAGTTTGTCGTTACATTTTATAAACGCCATTCGCGTATTTTCCAAGAAAATTTTTTTAAAAGCTGTGGAAGATGGAAAGGTGAAAGCTGAGATAACTGCGATGTCTTGCTCAGATTTGAAATCGAATTTGAAATCTTTTTGTAAGGATATACCAGCAGGTTCTAATGTCTTTTGCGGATTTCAATGTATATTAATTTTGTGCAAAGGAGTAAGTCTTACTTTTTATTGTTAAAAGTTTTTGTCAGAATTATTACTAAGATACTTGAATTTAATTAATGTAATATATATAATTGAATTAATTTGCTCATTAATAATCTAAATATTAATAATTTAATTAGTATAATAATTAATCATACTAATTAATAATAATAAAGTATTAATAATTTAATTAGTAATTTAACTATTAATAAGTTAATTAGTTATTTATTTATTAATAATTTAGTTAATAATTAAATTATTACTAATTTAATTAGTAATTTAATTAGTAATTTAACTATTAGTAATTTAATTAGTAATTTAACAATTAGTAATTTAATTAGTAATTTAACTATTAGTAATTTAATTAGTAATTTAACTATTAGTAATTTAAATAGTAATTTAACTATTAGTAATTAAATTGGTAATTTAACTATTAGTAATTAAATTGGTAATTTAACTATTAGTAATTAAATTAGTAATTTAATTATTGATAATTAAATTACTAATTAAATTATTATAATTTATTAATTGTTTAGTATTAAATTATTAAATTATTAATTGAATTTTAAAACATTTAATTTACATCTTTTCATCAATTTCAGACATGCGTGAGCGCTACAAGAGATGATCCCTTGAGAAAGAAATATTGCGAGCCCAGTGAAGTAGCGAGGAAAAATCCAAATTTGTATCAACTTTGTACAAATGTATGTAAACTAAGGTGTCCAAGTTCCATAGGTCACCTGGTTTGTGTGGATGAGAAGTGCGGTACAGCGAACGGCCAACCCACCTCCTTGGCTGCTGCTGCTCCTAATGAATTCAACCGTGGTGATCAAGATTGCAAAGAAGCTGCTTGTTGTTGCGATTTCAAATCAGCGAAGTAAAGCAAGAAAAATTATTACCCATCGGTCGAACTTTATTAAATTATATTAATTATGTAATTATTGTTAATTAGGCAAAAATTAATAATTATAAAATGATTGCAAAATGTAAACTCATTGTCAGTATAATTTAATATGCAGAAATAGAAATTGTCATCTCTTATTGGTAGCCCTGGAGTACACAAAGCATCGTTGGACCAAAGATTCATATCTAACCAAATGTAATTGCTAGTGTAAACAATAAATGACACGAAATACATGTAAAAGAAAAAAATAAATCAAAAATGAAACATTCATATAACGAAATATTTATTGAAAGAAAACGAAAATTTTAATATTTAAGACGACTGATTAAATATAAGTCATTTGTAAATATATACGTAAAATAGGAAATAAGTACTCGACCCATTTTAGAAACTTGCTGGGGATGCCTAGTATAATTTTCTTTGTGTTGTAGTGCAATGCAATGTTAATTAATGTAGTAAAGCATGCATAGTAATTGGTTGTGTTGAGTATGCGTATCTTGCCTGCTGCATTATTGTGCCTTTTTATACATTCTTGTACTTTTGAAGTCGATGCACAATGTGGGTATAATAAAAGTTAGGGTTTGAGTATAGAAAGTAAATTGTTTCATGTTTTATAAATCCAATATTAAAGAAAAACTTACTACGAAAAAGTACAAAAGCGAAGTAGTGCAATAAAGTTGTAAATTGTGTTTATCTATATTTGGAACTAATTGTATGTATTGGAATATGCGGTGCTTCAGGTGTCTTTATTTCTATTTTTCAATATAATGCAATATAATATACATAACTCAGGAATGTTTGGTTTCGGACTCACTAAACGGCACCACCCTAAACCTATCGCACCCTATACAGGATGAAATAAATCATATACATGTTATTCATTATTAATAGTGTGGATCTGAATGAATGGACATATTTCAATATAAACTGAGGGGTATATAAATTAATTAGGTTTTTAAACAGTGTATTTGGACAATAACCATCACTTATTTGGTTGTTAAATATACAGTCAAATGAGTAAAAAGCCACAGGTTTTTTAATTTTTAACAGGTGATTTACTAAGGCCCTTACATCGATTGGGTTTCAAATGTTAATTTATTGTATTGCAGATTAATTATCATAGAACCATAGGAATGTATACAATGAGTTAATGAATTAACTAAATATATATATTGTATTTACACTTAATTTTTATAGATCTTAAGTAAACACACATTAAATCTATACATTTTGGCCTACCGCCTAAATCCAATCTTAGTGCTGCACGATATTAATGGTTCTTTACTTTCGTATAATATCTAAGATATCCAATCAAGGATTTATTAAATAATACGTATTTCTTTAGCAAAACTAACTAAATATCAATCTAATAATGTCCAATATGCTTCTCTGTGTTCATTAAGGTTCAGTAGTTTATCAAATATGGTACTGTCGATAGCTTTTCCTTTTCCATGCATTTTCTTGGTAAATAAAAAGTGGCTTCCTATCTTATCAACATATTTAGAAAATTCTGAATTGAAAAATGTATTTGCTTCGGACCACTCTATGGGGCCAAAGGCGAAATGTTGAATATCATTGCACGCAGTCCAAAAACTCAAAATGGAAATTTTTTCTTCTTCCAGAACTACGGGAGTATCAAACTGTAATTTAAGTTTGCCCGTATTGAAATGTTGGAGAATACTTTTTGCAAATGAAAATGAATACTTATCCAAGTACAGTATATCCAACTTCCAGGGAGTATCAGTGGTTACATCGACATTCTTCAATTCCAATCGTGTAATACAATTTGGCAATACTATCTTATTGAAATCCATTTTGTAAATATATTTGTGAGCCGTTATTACAAATTCAGATAATGTTTTGCAATTTGTGAAGTCTAAATAATACGTTTCGAATTGTGTATTATACAGGTAAATGTGACAGTATTCTAATTTTGGGAACATAAATACTTGCGGGCCATAAATATTTCTCCGATACGAGACTATAAGTCTTTCAAGAAACATTGGAAGTTGCAACAGAACAGAATTACCACAATTGATTGAATTTAGTTTCATCCTATTTCCAAAGCATTTAGCATTGTAGGAATAAAAACGGATAGTGGTCCACTGACTGTTTGTGACTCCTATTAGCTGCACATTACTTATGTCAAAATCATACAAATGTACTACATTACTGCCTATATCTAATCTAAAAATACTTCCCGTAAGTTTTAGTTTCTTTATTTTGGAAAAGTCAACGAAATCATTTAGCAATATTTTTTGTTGACTTCTGCCGTAATCTCGGAATAAGTCAAACACCTTTCCTTCGTGGGACACGCTGCAATTGTATTTTAAAAAGAACTCATTAGGAGTAATTTTTCCGTTTAAGAGAATTTCACAGTTTTCCAAGTGTAAAATTTGAATGTATGTTAAAGCTTGAAGAGAAACTTTAAATTTGGCATTATTGTAAGAATTTCCTATGAACAATGTCGTTACATGAGAAGTCATGTAATCATTCAAATTAATGAGAAGCTTAGAAGGTTCTTGAAAAGAGCGAAAATATATTTTCGACAACGTCGCTGAACCTCGCTCTTTCCAAAAATAGTCAATTACTCCACGGTTAATATATCCATCAAATGCAATTGCGTCTGCAGGCATCCCAGGTGACGGAAACGTGTTTTCAAAACCTCTAATTAATGTCTTGTTGTTTTCATCTTCAACCGTCCGAATAACTGCGTCATTCCATTCAGAAAAAGGTAAATGTGGGAAACCTATACTATTTTTAACAGTAATGCCTAATAATTTATATAACACTTTTTCAGAAACTTCGTTCCATCTGTGACACACAACACGGAAAGTCTTGATATCTTTGAAACTTAAATGTCGGAGAATGTTATCCAAAATCTGAAATTAATAATTATAATTAACAAAATTATTAGTCTTGACGGACAGGAATAGTACTGTGCCTAAATATTGCGCTGCAAAACGGTAAATTCCAGTTTGCGGCACACATTATCTGTAAATTAATTTTGAATTTCAGCTCTAAGCAAGAATAATCTACAAATTGTGGTAAAATAGAAAATTATAATTTTTTAATAAAATTTTTGTTGACTGCACATTTAATTCCCGAAAAATTCGTACACTGTATTATTCTGTATATTCCAGGGTATTTAAACTGGACATTTTTGGAACTCTTTGGGTACATTAAGCAATACTTTTATTTTTTAGGAAAAACAAAAATTTAGTGAACTTACCACAACATTCGATAACGCATGAAATTCAGGTTTGAATTCAACATCTTCAATTTCCTGATTATTAAATTCATTTGTGTTTCTTTGGATTTCTCCTGTCATTATCAAATCTAAGTCTTCATTCATCTCTATTTCATTTTTTTGGAGTCTGGTATTAGCTGTCAAAGCGATAACATGTCAAGTGGAACGTGCTGAGTAACCTCAGTGCTAAGCATTATAAATGTAGGCTACATAATAATTTTGTTAATTGGTAAAGTCTATTTTTAAAATATCATTAGAAATTGTGTCTTTTAAATTGTGTCATTTACATTGTGTCATTTACATTGTGTCATTTAAATTGTGTCATTTACATTGTGTCATTTACATTGTGTCATTTAAATTGTGTCTTTTAAATTGTGTTTTTTTTAAATTGTGTCTTTCACATTGTGTCTCTCAAATATTTTATCATTGAACATTCTGTATTTTAAATTGTGTCTCAAATATCATTGAACATTGTGTATTTTAAATTGTGTCTATCAAATATCATTGAAAATAGTGTCGGTTAAATTGTGTCTTTTAAATATCATTGGTAAACTAGCCATTAGTTTAAAATTTCAATCACTGTAAATGTATATTAGTTATAAAAGTCAATAGTTCATTGTGTGTTAAATGTATTCATTATTTTAATTGCAATTACGTTAAATTGGACCTTTGCAGGTAAATCAGAATTTTATAAACAATTGTTGGTTTTCTTTTGGCGTTTGTCTATACAAAATTCCAAATTGCATTGCGTATTATCAACCAAATATATAAGAATCAAAACGGTAAGAATTCTGCACGTTAAGTTAAAAGTAGCAGCATACAGAAAATATTAATTTCATATAAGCTAGATTATTTGATCAAAATTGTGTATATTTTATAGCTTTATTGCTGTTGTAAATTATTTAATATTACATACATTTAAACAGTGTTTAATACCGTCATGTATAATTCACCACTTTGGAAAGGAAATGATGTTGGCGGTGACACGTTGCAAAGTAGCATTCACGACCTGATTAGTGTGCTGTCTGAAAGGAGAGCAGACACAAATTCTTGGAGTGCGGATTACGTTAGTAAACTGCAAAACTGCTTGACTTGCACACAGAAAGAAATTGCAAAAAGGTTAGTGAACGGCAAAACATTCAGGAATATCGTAATGCATGCTAAGCTAAATAAAGATTATCTAAACAATGTACAAGCGACTGTGGAAAGCTTCTTTCAAAAAAACTTAGATATGACTCCTACATTAGACGAGGTCAAAATATTGAAAGCCAGAAATGACGACCAGTATTCCTCGTTACTAATTAGGTTTTCCTCAGAAAAAGAGAAAGGTGAGGTATTTAAAAATTGTCACAGACTTAATGGAGCAAACGTGTCAATTTTGAACGATTTACCAGCTGCGGAACGAAAGTTTACTGTCAGAAACTGTAAAACAGGAAGTTCAAACAAAAAGAACTATAGATTAATGCCTGACGGTGTACTGGAAAATGTGCTTTCCGCAAAACCATCGAATGGAAATGACGAAAGTAAACCTGGTGTACTACAAACAGAAATAAAAAAGTCAAAAAATGAAATCAAATGCACTATATCCCAGAATGGAAATTTCGAGCAAAGCAAATTAGAAGATGCTATAGCTTTGGATATGGAAAACCGAATAAAGCTAAAACTAGCTAGTGACTTGCAAAATCGAGAATTTAAAAAATCCTTATTAGTAGATATAAAAGCTGAAATTGTAAAAGAGTTTAACGCACACGTTGCTGATGAGATAAAACAGTTTTTGGTTGACAAATTATTTAATGAAATTGAAACAGTTCGAGCAGCGGCAATAGAAAATCACAATAGCCGTAAGAAAGGTAAAGTTAAATAATTCTGACGTGTAAAGAGTTGCTTAAATTGGTTAAATTGTAAATAAGGTTTAAGGAAATGCAAATATCTGTAAAGTTTGTGAAAATTGATTTTTGTTCATCTGTAAATTAATTTCAGTGCAATCAGTGTATAAATGCTAGACAGCGAATACCAGACTCCTCGTCGTTGTGTGTATTGATAGTGACTTAATTAATGTATAAGATAAAAAACATTGGAATTGCTTGTAATTATAATTATATATTGTATGTATTTTTCGGTCCGCTCCATGGGCGTAAGCTCTTAGGGAGTGTGTAATAAAATTCATTCATTCATTCATTCATTTCATTTTTTTGGAATTCTTCCACTTCATGGTGTACTATACTTTTACATGAGAGTTTCTCCACAGGAATGAAGTATTCTTTCGTATTAGTTTCCATTTTCTTTCCAAGTTGGTCAACTTGGACTCTTGGATTCTATTCAGAATAAATATTTCCTTCAATATGATATGACACCAAAAGCAATAAGGTTTTATAAATGCAATGAATGCTATTACTAAATTAATTTTTTAATTTCTGTAGGAATTATAGATATTTGTACTGCAAATTTTTGTAACCTGCCGATTATTGTTGACACAGCACTGGAAAATAATAGTTTGTACTTGTTTACAATTTGACGCTGAAGAATTAACTCAATTCTGTTGAATTACTGCTGGATCAAGGATAATATTAAAATCTGAATTCTAACTCCAAGTCTAAAATGTTAAATAAAATAGTTTTGAAGAAGAAACCCGCTGCAACATAAGCTATAATAAAAAAGGCTTCAAAAGAAGAAAACTGAATAAGGTGACAGGGGCATTAGAGTTCGAACAATGTCAGATTTATACTAACATAACTAAGTACAAGCCAACACATTTTTTCTAGAATCCCGGAGGCAGACTTATTTTGTGTTATGTACTAGAATGGCAGAAGGTTAAGTGATAATACATAATTCTAAGAAAGTTTCGTAAGCAGGTCTAAATGTATACCTTTCCTATTATAGCAATAGAAAAGGAAACCAATATTACTAGTAGGAAATTGGAATGGCAAACCATGGCTTCAAGGTTCCAGGAATATATGATATATATAAATGAATGCAACTGTTTTACGTTCGTAAATAGATACTACTCACAATCAGCCTCTATCCATCAAAAAAAGAAAATAATAAATACTTAAATTGCTTTCCTTTCTTTGAAAAATGTTATAATAATATATTGCTGCTTTACTATGCTTTACTGCACTTGGGCCATTCTACAAAAAGATAAGTTAACCACAAGTAGTTTTAAATAAGGAAATGAAAGATTCCAAGAACATTGGAGTTATTTCAAAAATTATTTACTTTTACATATTTAGAAATGAATACAAATGGCTTAGAGCTACATATACCGA